>JAFELO010000354.1:0-101090 GCA_017140195.1 Eumaeus atala | reverse complement strand
TTTTGTGTCGAGTTGCTGTACAATGCGGACGAAAGTACAGTAGCCGGCCTGCTGCCTGTACTCTCGTCGGGCGATGTCCACGGGGGCCAGGTTGCCATTTGTTGTAGAGAATTACTATCATGAGTACGGTTTTAGAGCATTTAAAGTAAAGCTTTTGTACCGATCGCGATTCCTAGCATTTTTTGGTCTACCCGATGCATGTCGCATCAAAGCTCGGCTACGACTGCTATGTCAAAGTAGCACTGCTATGTTGAAGTAGCCGATGTAAACGAGTATACGTAGCACTTCTACAAATTAATGAAAAAAACACAAATTTTAACATTGCTTGCCTCGGTTGTCCTTAAAATATGTATATTTGTGACGTTAATTTAAATTGAATGTAAAAATTTCATTGGTATTGTGCTAACATAACCACCCACCATTATATTTAACTTACAGATATGAAGTTTAATCATAATCATATAATCACCGAGTTAGGGCTTATGTGGTTGGGGCTGATAGGTTTCCAGGGCTCCAGCGAGTTGTTGACAGGTGCTGCGGAGCGGTACTGCGCCGTGAAGTCTATGATAGGGTGCCCGCCGTCGCCCGCCACGTTCCACAGTATGATGGCGAGGATGGTGGACGCGTGAACTGTCACGTTCACCAGGGGAGGCGGCTCCGCTGTAGAGAGAAACGTCATTTTATGAAAGATAGTGCTGCATTACAGGCGAAACGAGCCGGCAAGAGGACGGTGGCAGGTGATTCTAGCTCCTGCAAGACCAGCGTGAAGTAACAGCTGGGCACTCGACTTATGGGCTTAGTAAAAGTCCAGAGTTGAGTTTAAAGGACTGCAATGCAATCTGTTTCTCGCCGGTACGGTCTCGCGTTTTGTGTGTCCTCGTTCCACTATACGATGGCGAGGATCGTTGACTGTCATGTTCGCCAGACGCTCGCCAGACGGAGGCTCCACCGTAGAGGGATACGTCATCATCAGGGACGTCGCCACCAATAACATGACTTGCCAGGGAGTAAGCGCATCTGGATATTCGATGGTGGTCGGGATAATAATGAGCATAGCCCGGTGGTCCATCTGGGTGTTTTTGTGAGTCTATTAAATCACAATCGCACATTTCTTTACCAACGGGATTTGCGAGCATGACTACATAACTTCGTCCTAACCGAATTTCGGCCACCGTGGCCATATCTATAGAGACTTGCCAACTACGCAGGACATATTATAGCACACAAGTGTGTGAGCAGGCACAAGTGCACTCCCTGTTTCTGCACTGTCCTATTCTAATGCCACGGCAATTCGACACGAACGCAAAGAAATCCGGCGCCGGGACGACAGCTTCACGTGCTCTCTAAGGCACGGGTGTGTAGTACCGCCAATATCTGTCTTCGGACTGTTATTAGAAACTGAAAGGTCCCAACAACACCTTGGACCGACGCGAGACTGACTGTAATTTATCATGTTACCACTGGACCACGAGGCAGATAATGTAAAGGTTGGAAAACATACGCTAGCTACACTTGTGAAGGATTTTTCATCGCATAGCAACAAATTATAAAGTATCGGAGTTTTTTTACCAGATAGCGTTATAGTATAAACTCACTTTTTGTAGACTTTTATGATTATATTGTACGTCACCACACCAGAAGGGAGTTTTTGGTGGAAAGGTAAAAACTTAAGTTTTCCATTTTGTAAAATGAGTGACGCGAACAGGAAAAAGATAGAAGATTAAAAACAAATGATTAACGGTCATCGAAGCACAAACGCATGAGTAAATAGCTGTACAAATTTGAATTTGGAATTCCTTACCAAAGAGGAGGAATTCGTGATTAAATTGGCAGGTACGAGAAACGCCAATTTCATATGTAAGGATCTAATATTAGTATAAATACTAACACTACAATACTTGCTATTATACATATACTGAGTTTCGACATAAAAATATAAATATGTACCAACTTTTATTGAAATCGCGTTTAAAAAGTGCCTTCCACCATGAACCACAATATCTGGTATCAATCTAATTGCCAACTGACAAGACAACTTACAAATTTACTAAACCTATACAGTCTGACTAGTAAAACATTGTACATACTGAGTGTCCGGTATTCGATTATATCAAATATGTAAAAAAATGTAGTGTAATATTTATTATCAGAAAATTTAAAAGTACCTTCACGTCTATTATCCCCGAAGTGGTAGGCAAAGGTATGCCGGTACATCCACAATTCGTAAGTCTAGTAGATATACTATTACACCCACGATTCGCCAAGGTACCGAGGCCCAAGATGTCATAGGTGGCAAACCTATGGCCGATTCGGACACATTCCAATCCCGGACAATGCAATGCTAGCTCAGAATAATCTGCAAAACATTTCATAATAGTTACCCGACCTGGGGATCGAACGCAGGACCCCACGCGACTAACGGTCTTAACAGGCGACACCCACACCGTTACACCACAGAGGCAATTGTCAGAAAAAGATAGTATATTAATTAAAAGATATTAATTTATGGACAATGTACAGTTGATCAGCTGGCCGCAGTTTCAATATAGCGCAAGTGGACACCTCCCCCCCCCCCCCGTCGGGGCATTTGTACTTAATTTAATACGTTTTTTAATCTGACTCGATCGCGCGCCGCTATATGCACAAGTGCCCTAAAACCTTTGTACAAAATTCTGTGTTTAGATTGTACTACATAAACACCACTTTGGTTTTATATGTTTTTGTTGGTCACATATTACATTACCTGTCGTGTCCTTCAATGTGTACAATCTTATGTGAACTTCGCATTTACTTTTGAGGCACGGAACTGCTCTATTTCCTTTCCCGAGTGGTCTCTATTCGGAATTTCTCGACCTAATTAAAACTTTGTCTGTCCTAGGTTATTTCAAGTTTGAACACGTTTTGCATAAAATCAGCTGAAGTTTCTATAAATCTTCGGAAATACAATATGTTTACTAGTGCATTATGTACCTACATGCCTCTCTCATATGCGCAACAAATAGGTGGACAGCAAGGAAAATATTTAATTTTCTCAAAAATAAAAAATAAAATTTTATAGTAGGACAACCTCATACATTAAAGTGACAAACTATACTAATACTGTAAAGAGGAAACATTTGACTGTTTGTGTTTGCATCGAATAGGCTCCGAAACTACCGTATCTATGTAAAAATTTCTTTTACCATTAGCATCTACATTATTTCTTATGAACATAACATATACAACACTATTTAAAACTTCGGTAATATTACCATAGAAGGTGTGAAAAATATATCCCAGTAAATCCTTATATCCCCGCAGAAATTATTGACCAGTAGCTGTCCCGACAGACGGTCTGTCACAAATTCAATTATTTGTCATAAGGTGACGTTTAGTATTTACGACGCCGAAACTGAAAGTTATAACATTTGTATTTTTGTAAATCCATATTTTGGGAAATATCCGTGCGAAGCCGGGACGGACTGCTAGTTATTAATTAACTAGTTATTAAATAGTAATTGACTCGTTACCGCGAGTAAAGCTAAATTATATTTTAAGCAGCCGTTTCCTTGATTAATTTAATGTTTGCTTATTTACTGAGAAATTAAAAAGAAAAGTGTTCGTCAAATGAAGCCAGCGCGTTCTATGATATATTTTATGCTTGTTCTGTCGCAAATAAAACGTGCTTTTTCGTTCCTTTCCCGTCGGTTAAAGAAAACATATTCTTTTCCTTCTCTCGTTAGCTATACGATGCTATATCATATACAATGGTGACCCCACGAGTGGCAACACAATGGACTAGCGGGCGACGCGCTATACGTACGAAGTACACACGGAAGGGATAGGGAGTGACTCTGCAGTATTCAAAGCAAGTCATCAATCTCGACCAGGGGACTACTGCGGGCTACGGCTGCGGGTCGCGACTCGCCTGTGTCGACGGAAATACTCAACACGATATGATTGGACGGAAGATGTTTCCGATCGAACATAGCATTTCTATGATTTACAATTCGACACTTTGGTACTTAACGGCATTCGCTGTAGTGTACGGTATATAACAAGCCCCATCCCGCAGTTTTAGCCCGCGTAAGTAAGTTTTGATACCGTGGAAATCACGGACGAAATACACGAGTACTTTGCGACGACTATTCTCAAATCAAACTCGTTCAAGCCGATTCAGAGGGGTTCGGCCACAAACACCGTGAGAGATTCCTTTATACGATAGGTCGGCCGAGCTACGCGTCGCTAGGCAATACTAAAAAATCTGTGTTGTTGTTGATAAAAAAATATAGGACAAAGTTACATGTATACAGGTCTAGTCATATACCGGTATATGATCGAAGAGTCGTTAAAATATAGGACAAAGTTACATGTATACAGGTCTAGTCATATACCTGTATATGATCGAAGAGTCGTTAAAATATAGGACAAAGTTACATGTATACAGGTCTAGTCATATACCGGTATATGACCGTAGAGTCGTTAAAATCGATCCAGTGGTTCCATTTTTAAAGACTAACCCAAACCCGGGCAAACAAACACGATTTTTTTTATATATTACTTAAAACTTAGATCCAGGTTGAACTAAAATCTCAAAAGCTAACGATTAATACAAGTTATTTGACCGGAAATTGTACTTCCAGTCAATTTCCTACTCCTCACGTCTGGAGCGCATCCGGCTAGATTTATTGCACGGTGCTAGAGATGGAGGCGATGACTTTATATATTAGTAGAAGCACTAACACTTGTATGTAGCAAAATGGGGCTGGCACGAGCGGGGCAGTACCTGTCGCTTATTAACACAGGCGTGACGTAGGGACGACATCTGTAGGTACTAGTGGTAAACATTTTCAGTGGAAACTACTTCACGTGAACTATCGAATCAAAACAAATACTTCAAGTGTGTAGGAAGTTTCACGTGAAGACTAAGTGTCTTCACGTGAAACTTCCTATCATTAGACGCTGTATATCACCAATCAGTTTCAAGGTTTGTATGTAGCATTAGGTCTGAAAAGTGCTCGAGAAAGTTATCTAAATAGGGCTGAAAAATCTCAATTTGATGTTTTCGTCACCATAACAAAAGATAAGGGCGGCTCGTGACCGTGACCTATTTATTGCACTCTTTGGTCTCTGAAACGAACTGTTTTCCAATGGACGTCATCTGGCTGATAATGATAAAAACAGTATTGTTGTTCGTGAAACACTTGTCTGATTCAAGTCAGAGCACTGATAAACATCTATAACCTGAGCGGCATTCGAACCTGTCACCTGTGGTGCAACTCTCTGGGCTATGTTACCGCTGCGTCAGCCGGTCGTCAAGTCAAAAATTTGTATATATGTTATTCCTCTACACAAAAACTGCAGAAGTGATTTGGTTGGCAATTTTAGATTATAACCTGGAATGATATAAAAATGCCTTTTATTCCGAAAAATGAATGCCTTGGGATAGTTTTTACGCAGATGAAGCCACGGGCCGAAACTATACGTTTCGAAGGTTTTAACATGACATGGCCCGAGATGAATGCTAATAATAGACAGATAAGTCTGAATTTGTGAGTCCGAAGTGCCTTCCGTCGCATTATCGTTCGCCGTCAAGGCAATTATGAGTAAGTATATGCTAAGTTAATCCCTGAAAATCCATCACAATCTACTTATAGGCCAATTACTTTAAGCCGTTTTGTAGACATTCATGCCAATCTGAAGCGTTATGGAATGCCGTTAAGGTTCATTCTCGTGTGCACGGCGTGTAAGTACTCTAAGCGTACATCATCAAAAGCTCTTAACTGGTATCCATTCAACGCTGAATGTAGTTGAAATGTTTTATAACATAGCAAACGAGGAATGAGAGTATTTGGTGACCGATGCCCATTAACCGTATGTGCAGATGCTTAGACCTCCTTCATCCTACCTTTCCCAAGGGGCCAACGTCTGTTCATCTGTCTGTCCGCCAAGAGCACAGAACGACATATATAACTTTTAATTTTACTTCGACATACAGAATATATACTGTGCAATAGGTGTGAAAGGCCCTTTATACTGACTGGCCACGCTCGCGTCCTAAAATACGGTTGGACAGTTCGCTGCTATTTGGGCTACTACGAAAAGTTTTATCTGCTATACACTTTAAGCGACCAATGCCTAGCGTGCTGGGAAACAATTGCTACTCGGCTAACAACACTACTCAAGAGAAGCGAATGTGAAATTAATTTTCATGTTGACATATTGGAAAAACTAATGGATTGGAATAAATAGGTTACCGTCATAAAGTAGGTGCATGAGAAAAAGAACACACAACAAATTAATAATTGTATACATTCAGTATCGATTTATAAAAACCCTCATATAACAAAAATCTATGTAAAATCTCAACAGTCTTTAAATTAATCTTACAAAACTGAAATCGGTCTCAAACTCGACCTTTGCTAGCAGTTCTTCAGTCTTACGTTTGAGCCGGGAAGGTGACGTATGTTAACGAGGCGCGACACCGACACCAAAGACACCGACACATAAGACATAAGAATGTTATTGTTATTATTATACTACTGACTGCCCCGGTTTCGCCAGCGTATAATATGATCCAAATTGTTGCCTTAACGAAAGATACACTAAAGCCTAGGACATTTTTATAATATGTATAAGATAAGACTTATTTTTGAATTGCGAGTAAAGTAACCTTTTTTCAGTCCAGTGGTGTGTGGGGCTCGCGGCACATTATATAGTTCCGAATACCCACAAAAACCACCGCGAGTGCCACCAGTGCTGTTTTGATGAGGTGCCCCGGAACATCAAATCATCAGGGCACTCGACGGCAAGTCAGCCCCCGAAGAGACCGACGCCACCTCCACAGATGGGGTTGTCCCGCACTACAGGACAACCCCACCGAATTTGGGACAGTGCAATGGGGTGAGGTTCCCATCCTCGCCCCTTGCTCCGTGCGCAAAAGCGCCGCCACTTTTTCTCTTTTGTCCCCTCTTCTTATAAGAGGGGTACAAAGAGCGGCACCTCCTCCTGCTCTTAAGTCCCCTCTTCATATAGGAGGGGTACTAAGAGCCGCCACCTCCTCGGTTCAATTGGCTTCGCCCAAGGTGTCTCGGATAACCCCAGGCTATTGAGCCCCACCGCCACGACAAGGCTTGAACCATGGTGGGAAGTAAAGTAACCTACGTAATAGGTTACAATAAAACAAAACTTGTATGTGTACTACAAGTTTCATTTTTAAACTAGTTGATATCAACAACTTCGTTCGCATATTTCTTATTACAACCTGTATGTTGCCCAGGCTTATTAGCTATACAACAAAGTTTCATTAGTTCCGGAGATTAGCGTGTACAAACAGACATAGAAATAAAGTTTATCTTATTTTTTTTCTCTACTACTGTTTCCTTATCATCCAATTATTATTTTTGCATCATATTTAATGTTCAGCCACGCTTTTTTTACTATTTCATTATTTGTACAAATAAAAATTGTTATAACAACTAAAAAAATCTCATTTTGAATAAAAAATAACGTGAGATAACGGATTACTCTGTAAAAATGATTGTTAAGAAAAAAGGTAAGACATGAACTGGACCTCCATTTTTCGTCGGTTTGCATGTTGGTTATGCAATCTTGACACTATTTGTAAGTTTGTTTGTTAAGGTTTAAGGCTCCATAATTTATGGCTGTTTTGCAGCAAATCGGGTTGGTACACCATTTTTTTTTCGGACCTGAATGAATGAAATTGTATGCTGTGGCAGCGAAGAGAAGCGCAACACAGTTTTATCAGATTGCTGTGAGTGCTTGGTAGGCGACGAGACCAGGTTTTATAGGAAGGATTTTCCCCATTTGCTCCCGCAGATGGGAGAGATGTATCCCGATATGAGAGTGTTACTAATAGCTGATTTAACTTTGTAATTTAAGCTAAACTTAGAACTGCGGGGTCCTCTCTCCCCCAACTAGGACGATGGAGTTAGCGTGCCTTAGCTAATATAGCTGCGGGGCTGGAAAAATCGTATGGCTTATGGATAGGATCATGACCGAGCGCTGGTGCTATAGGAGAGGTGCCTCTCTCTCACACGGTACAAAATTACAGCCATATGTACTTATGTTTCGTGTGATCTGTAAATTTCCCGTGGCGCATTGATGGGGCAGATGAAAGGAGGGCAAACTTTTGCATCTTTGCTCCGATTTGTCTACCAAATAGAAGAGAAATCTTGAAGTTGGTAAACTGTAGAAGTATCACCACAAAACCCATAACCTGTATTCACACTTCACTTGATACAAAAAACTTAAGCCTGTTCTGGTCCAGTTGCCACGGAACCTTCAAAACGCGAGTGTTATTCGCTCCTGGTCGTTTCTTTTCGAATTACGGATCCCGAAAACAACGCATACGTAATTTTATAACGTTATATCACAGAGGTAACACAATGAGGCGGGTAGACGACGTCTGCCCCAATAAGTACGAGTATGAACTTGTTACATTGCGGTTGCAAGTAGCTTATTTCGAGTTGGCGACAGTTTCATTTATTAGTGCATAAGAGGGTGCTAGGCGCCCTCTAAATCTCCTGATTATCGGATTTCTCCGTCTAGTTACTCAGTTTAGCTTCATTTTCTACTAGCTGTCCTCCCCGGTTTCGTCCAGGAATTGCACGGGCCAGATTGCTACCTTAACAAATTATGCACTAAAACCCTCCTCGGGAGTAGCTCTTTTCATTTGTTGCATATCTGTCGAGATATTTACATAGTCTGTATTGTGATGACAGCTGTTAGGAAGTAGAAGACCAGTTTCATATAAGGAAACCTAGTTAGGACGTAGAAGTCCTATGGGCGATCACACATAAGAGCCTACGTCCTGAATGTGGCATCAAATCGTGCAAATCGAGTTTCCGACTCATCATCACGACCATCATTGGTCCATGTCGGCCAGTAGTCGTTGTTTATTATAAAGAGGCGGGTGTGGCATATCTGTAAGATATTTATAGAGTCTGTTTTGTTATGACGGCTATGGCAGCGAATGCCTGTGTCAGTACGGCCCGCAGACCATGAGCTGAGGACACCTCGGGTGTGTACCTCAATGATGTGCTATAGCTTGCCATCGTACATGTAATACTCCTCAATTAGCGTCCATCTCTTAGCATGGTCACACAGACACGACATGCGTCGTTCTGACGAAACGCATCAACACATATAAATATGTAACACCCTCGATGAAAACCGCACGCAAAATCAATTAAGAACAGTTTGAGAAAATAGATCACATATAGACAGATGGCCCTATACAGCTGGAATGGTAGCAGCTGTTCACAAGGGCATACAGTAGGTGGTCGGTGCTCGTTTGTGCTCACACGAGCCAGCACGCGCTCGTACGTGAGGCGAGTAATGACGGTGATTACGCGACCTTCGCACATCCACTCGCCCCCGGAGCCACGTGCGGGTGACCATCGAGTGGTCCCTTGCAGGACATGTCCTATTTGATACTCGTTTTATAGTTAAGGAGTGACTACCGACGCGCATAGACATAATTATTATATAGATGTGATCCGCATTTTCCCGCCGATGGGTCGCCTATATCATGTGACCAGAAGAGCTGGTCGAATACGGATGCAATGCAGCATGGTACTACCCCATGAATGGAGTAGAAATGACTTGAGGCCAGCACTGTGTTTACACTTAACGGGAATCACTACGGCTTACACAGCTGTATGGGACAGCTCCAACACGCGACTGTTTACTCCTTAAAAAAAGAATATTCTAAAGTAAAAAGTACACAAGAAAATATTACTCTCGACCGGTTCCTGCTTTACGGTTTTACTCATAATTAGTCGTCGGTTCACGATTTTACTCTGAATTTTCTTTTTCATGCCGCGCGACAAAAATAGCTTAAACCCCAAAAACTATAGTAGCAAACTTAGAAAGCATGTATGGAATCATTTAGCGAAGCCAGCACCAAATTTCATGTCGCTTAGTCATAAGGACGAGAAAATGTGTATCTATTCGAAGTCGCGACAAACTAAAAGCTATTATGATATTGAACCCAACATTTTCACTTAATACTACTAAAATAAATATAATTTATTCTGTAAATATGCTATATAACATCATCATTGTGTCTTTTTTGCGCCAAACGATGTACAAAACAATGAATATAATTGTTTAAAAATTAATTTGTACTCGTAATTGTTTTGTTATCTTTAACATACTTACGTTGTAAGAAAATATATTTTATTATAATATGTTGATAGTTAATAGCCAGTTAAGTACCTGTCTCGTGGTATTGAAACATAATGTTACGTAGTCAATATATTCATACCATTTTGTTTTGCTAAAGATACGTCAGCTCGGATTATTTTTTTCCGGATTATAGTTTTTTGCACGACTGCGTCTAGAAGGAGGGAGGCTTTTCAAGTGTGTGTAGTCGTCTAGGTTCACTGGTATAGCCTGAACGGCTTAAGTAACGTATGATGTGTCACGTGTCTTAGATTCGTCTTAATAACGTCACAGCAGGCTACAATTTAATTACTACAGGTAGGTGTGCTTACAAAACCAAACTTGGTTCAAGGCTTGTCGTGGCGGTGGTCTCAGTAGCCTGGGGTGAACCCTGACACCCTGGATGGAGACAATTGAAGCAAGGCGGCTGCTCTTGGCGTCCCTCTCATAAGAAGAGGGGGTTAGAGAGAAGGAAGAGGACGGGCTTGTTATTGTGGTGTCAAACTCAGATTTGCCTGTTATCTAGCCCGTCTGGGTAGCAAGATGTAGTGCCGAATTCGTGCGTTTGTAGTCTTATCAGCCTGTAGTGACGTCCTTTGAGCCCACAATACTCAATTATCACCGACATCCGAGGGCATGAATGTAACAATAAATTACTAACACAATCAGCTACGACTTGCAGACTGCCCGTAGGTTATTCTCAGGACATGTCCCACATTTTCGGCGGATCATAGTCACCTAGTGTAATGGAGGCAATTTATCAGATTGTCCCGGTGTCACGGTAGGATTAATACTGCGCACACATTTATTTTTATGGCTTCATTTTATAGCACTACTCTATTGACCAATTTAGACTTTTTATTGTAGAGGCAAAAGGCTAGACAGCCAGCGATCGAAACAATTTTGGAAGAACATGGATGAGAAAAACTTAAGA
Organism: Eumaeus atala; assembly: GCA_017140195.1. Classification (NCBI taxonomy): domain Eukaryota; kingdom Metazoa; phylum Arthropoda; class Insecta; order Lepidoptera; family Lycaenidae; genus Eumaeus; species Eumaeus atala. The sequence goes on along the minus strand of JAFELO010000354.1, from coordinate 89,989 downwards.
TAGGAAGGAATGGGTAGAATTGGAAGAGACCTCCACCCAGCATTGGGTGACAACAAGGAGATCATAAAACGAATTGATATGTTAGGTGGATGTATATATGATGCGAGTAGCAGGAGATGGGTCCTCTTGGCGTTCATTGAAAGAGGCCTATGTTCAGCAGTGGACCGATAAGGGCTGATTATATGTGAATGATTATGTGTGATTATATGTGAATATATATAAATATATATATTATAGTGGTGAAAACGAGAAATCGGAGCCATTTTACAACTACTTCGCCCTCACATTACAATAAAACTACTTTTACGGATTTTATCGTAGTTTATCAATGTAGCCCGACGTTTCAGAATCTTCACAGCAACCATAATAATACAGGTAACAATACAGTTATCAAACTAAAGGATCTAGAAAAACTCGCGTTAAAGAACATATAGCCGATGTGAAACATGCTGAAGTTGTCCTCCGCCATTACATTAGATTTGATAAAGCGCAAATCCTCACTAGGGACCACCGATTCCTTCCAAGGATGATCCGTGAGGCTATCGAAATTAAAAAAAAACATCCAAATTTCAATAGTGAAGATGGCTGGGTTTTTCACTCTGCTTGGGATCCAGTGGTGAACATAATCAAATCAAAAAGTAAACAGAACACCTCAAGACAGCAATATATAATAAGTACTGTTTGCGTTAATCGGAACAACTAAAATTAAAATTCTTCGGGTAATTTAGAAACTTGGTACATCAGGACATCTGTCATCTCAGTCCATCCGTGACCATGGTTGCTGTATAGCTTCTGAAACGTCGGTATACATAGATAATTTAATAAACCGCGATAAAATCCGTAAAAGTAGTCTTATTGTAATGACTAACAATCGCGTAAACTTAAGACATCAATACTACGCCCTCTGTACTACGCCCTCTGTACTACGCCCTCTGTACTACGCCCTCTGTACTACTATAAAAGATAAATCAGTGATCCATACAATACTGACAGCCGCGAACTACACGCGGCGAATTCAGGGCTGATTTTCACGCCGAAAAGACATGCGTGTATGAGCGGCCTTATAAATATAAACAACCCGCGCCCGACTGATCAGTTACTATCCGCACCCAACCCTTTTTACTTCTTATTGATGACGCGGGAAACGCATTTACGCGCCTTCACTGACCCTGGGCGGGGTCCAGTGGTGTGTGGGGCTAGCAGCATAATATATAGTGCCGAATTCCCATGAAAACCACCGCGAGTGCCACCAGAGCCGCCTTTGGTGAGGTTTCCATCCTCGCCCCTTGCCCCGTGCGCAAGAGTGCCGCCAATTTTTACTCTTTTGTCCCCTCTTCTTATAAGAGGGGTACAAAGAGCGGCACCTCCTCCTGCTCTATACTCCCCTATTCTTATAGGAAGGGCAGTAACAGCCGCCACCTCCTCGGTTCAATTGGCTTCGCCCAAGATGTCTCGGATCAGCCCAGGCTACTGAGTCCCACCGCCACGACAAGACTTGAACCATTGTGGGGATCCGCACCCAACCCAGACAAGCCAGGTCCAAGCACAACATCACAGCCGGGTAAAAGTGTAACCTATATTTTTGTACACTGTACGCGATTTGTGGTTAGGATAACGTGTCGGTTTATCGAACACGTCTGCATCAGTGAGCTCCGGGGTTGACCGGGTTTAGGGTACATAATAACGCGCTGATCCGAAATGGGATGACCCCGACTAAGAACGACAAGGACTAGGCACTAGCCAGGCGGCTCGTTTTTGCCTTTTAGTACAAACATCTACTATTATTTCAAAATTTATTTAGAGTCCATTTAAAACAAAATATATTGAAGTGATTGAAAAAATTCAAAGAAAATTAATACATTGGCTATATAGAAAGTCGCACGAGTGGTTATCCCGCTATACATCCAAGTTCGTTCCTCCTGGGGATCGTGGGATATGATAGATTATATATAAGTAAGGCGTAACATTGCATTCATAAATGTGCATGTTATTATTGTGGTAGAATAATGGCTATTTTTTTTATTTTATGTGTGCCGGACCTAAAGGTTATTTTTTTATTTTATGGTCGACCGACACTTCGTTTTCCAAAACGCAGTTTAAGGTTTGCCCCCTTATTTTCTTATTATTCTGTATGACACGTAAGTACAACATTAATATGTATTCATCATCATCAGCTCATAGCTGCCCACTGCTGGACATACCGAGCCCAGATAATACGTGTCAGTAATTTGTTATGCCTATTGTATATAGAGATATGTTACAGTTTCCTGTTGACCAAATTATTATTTCATATAAATATTTTGACTTATGGCTTCATATAGTAATTACTCAAAATTGGGTTTGTATAATGCGGGATCTAAATATGGGTCAAGACGATTTCGTTATCGCTATGGATCGTTGTAAGCCGGACACAGTTACTATCGACGTGCCATTTTACTAGAACTCTAATTTTAGTTTTGAAACTGATATCACTTAGTGAGTTTAGCGCCCTCTCATCACAAGGGGCAGTAGCTTTCAGTGGGTTCAGCACATCATGCTGGATCGTACGCACTGAGTTGCTTACCCCTTTGCGTTGCTGCAGCACATACAAGTACACATAATAAATTTTACTGTTGCATATGTGTGTATACTAAGCTTCTTTTTTATTAATCTACTTTGTTGTTGTCCTTGTTGTTTGTTGTAATTTTTTGTTTGTTGTTGTTTATGTTTTTAATTTTTAATTTTTCTTGTGTTGTTTTGTAATAATTGTGTTGCTTGTGATGTGCAAATAAAGTTTTTATCTATTTATTCTATAAAAAAATGAGGCAACAGTAATATTCCTTCGGGCATGTTCTTCTTATACTAATAAATAAATCATTATATAAAAAAATAAATAAAAATAAATTTGTGGCCGGATTCTGCAACGATGCGTTTCCCAGAACTTTGCGCTCATATCGATTGACAACGAAATGTTTTTACGAGTGCTTAGTACACACAGAGACGGTTTATGTCTTACATACCCACATGTTACGTAACGAAATGTGAGCGGCACAAACGTAACCATGGCATAAGTTTATAATGATGATTATTATAGTATGCCTGTGGACTTGTCACACCACGCTTGCCCACCGCCGTGACAAGTACCGTGAGGACAGTTAGAAGACAACAGAAATATGTCATATATCTTTTATAAATCCCTTGGTGAGTGTGAGTGAGTGAGATTGATTAAGATTTTTATTATAGAAGTACGTATAGTACATACATCATCATAGTACATCCATGACCTGGGCGGGATTCGGACCCGCGACCACCACAGCGCCAGCCGCTTGTCAAAGCTTATAATGATTATCAACGTTATAAGATTCCGCACAAAATGATACATCGGTTGCTGTCATGTTCATGTCACACGTATGCGACACGGGGTCTGGAACATCTGGCACGTACCACGTACGTTTCGCATGCAATACGGTGAGTTTAAGCACCAGGTTTGAGAAGTGCTTTTCCGCATGAATGGAAAGAACAAAACTCACTGCACGCTACGCTATACCGTTAGGTTACGTTCGGTGCTTGACTTTCCGGTGGCACTTTCGGCGGAAGTTAAAGGACACACATTGGTCACACATTTGAATAAATTATCTGAATCTTAATTAGCGCCACGGCCATAAGGTACCAAAACGCTCCGAATGCTAATTTCCTTTATACCTACTTACTAGAGAAACAGAGCATACTTCGTATAGTGAGATTGACTCTGTCAATGTAGGCAGTTTCATTCTCTACTCCGCACTCGTACAGGCCCTCGTCCTCCGCCGCCACCTGCCGGAGGAGCAGGCTGCCGTCCACCTGGAACAAGCCGCACCGTTAGCACAGGGTCGGGGAGACCTGGTAAGCGCCAAGACTACTTATGAGATAAATACAGCGACGTTTAAGAATCGTCTCGCTGATCAAGATTTTAAATGCCTCTTCTCAAAAAATAAACTTAAATCTTCAAATCTAGGATGCAATTTTAACCTATAATGATATTACCTTTTTTCTCACGTGAAAACGCATTAAGGCGACATCGCCGGCCCTGGGTGGGATTATAGTGACCAATACCCACTAAAACCACCGCGAGTGTCATCAGTGTGCGAGTGCCGCCATTGGTGTGTGTGGTACCCCGGCATTGCAAAACATCAGAGCACTTCACCGGCTGGTCAGGACCGACACCAGCTCCACAGAGGGGTTGCACCACACCACAGCACTACCCTGCTTACTTTGGGGCAGTGCAATGAGTCCCATCCTCACCCCATGCGCAAATGCACTTCCTCCTACTGCTCTTTGGTACCCTCTTCTTATAAGAGGGGTACAAAGAACGCTTCTTTCTTCCGCTCCTTAGTCCCTTCTTCTTACAGGACAATAAGCTGGCTTCTCAGTTCAATTGGCTTCACCCCAGATGTCTGGGTCAACCCCAAGCTACTGATGCCCACCGCCTCGACAGCGCTTTAACCACTGTTAGCTGTAATGGTATTCCTGCTTTAGCCATCGGCGGTATGCTTGTTGAGCTAATAAGGCTTAATATGCTGCACGTGAAATCATTATTAAAAAAAACGGTTCGGCGACTTCTGATGATGATTGTACATCTCACCCACGGAATACTTGTGTGAGTTACTGCCTATCGCGTCGCCGTCGCGTGTTATGCGGTTTGTGGCAGCTCTATGAAACTCAATAAATAATATGTTAGACATATTTGAGAGACATCGTTAGTTACATAACGCACAGAGATCAGTGTACGCACCTTTGGCACGAAACCGACTCACGAACTTGGCACCAACACCGCAAAAATACAGAACACAATACGTTCATGTGGTTATGAAATATTTGTACGCAGACATTCAAGTTTTATTGACGAACGTAAATTATTGCTTGTATCCGTTAGTATAAACTATGCGTTGACAAATCTTAACCTTCTTTATTGTATTATCATCATCATTATCAGCTCCTATCAGTCCACTGCTGGACGCAGGCCTCTCTCAATGAACGCCAAGACGACCGATCTCCTGCTACTCGCATCTATCCCGGAGCGGCTACTGCACGGTGAACGTCTTCCCACCTGGTGAACGGTCAACCACCACTTTGTTTTCTAAACGCGGCCTCCACTCCATAACCTTACTGGTCAATCTGCCATTTTTGCGCGTGAGTGACCAGCCCATTGCCACTTCAAGCCTATTCAACGTGTGATATCGGATATTATATTTCTCTGCCTTATGACTTCATTACGAAATCTGTCGGACAGAGAAACACCCATCATAGGACGTTTAATGGCCAGTTGAGCTACCGCAAACTTGCGGACCCGTCCAAAATTAAGAGGCCATGTTTCGGCCCCACAGGTCGTAACGGGGAGAACGCATTGATTAAAGGCTTTTGTCTTCAAGCTCTGCGGTATAGACAACGTGAGAATGTGACGAAACTTCCGGAATGCTGCCCAACCCAACTGAATCCTTCTATCGGCTTCCTTCTCGAAGTAAACGTACGTGGTAGTGCCACGACTTCGAGAATACCACCATCGACGTTGACCGGCCTGGGGAGAACGTGTTCATTGAACATGACCCTCGTCTTGTCCAAGTTCATCCTAAGGCAAATAAGTCGGGAGCATTCATTTAGGCTGCGCAACATTTCCTGCAGCTCTCCAACGATTCGGCCAACACAACGATATCGTCGGCGAAACGAAGATGTGAGCGGTGCTCGCCGTTAATGTTCATGAATGATGGGGATTCTGCCCAGTTTAAAGTCTTAAAGACGTCCTCCAAAGCATGAGTGAACAGTTTCGGGGCAATAACATCCTCCTGTCGCACGCCTCGACGCAATTGAATTGACCTTGTTTGACCTCCCGCAATCAGAACGGGCATAAAAGCACGTCAGACAATGCTCTCATTACTTCCCACGTATCACCAATCGATCTGACATCGCTGCGAAGCTACCAGATCTGCCCAGGTTTTAGTCCACAAAGGCAAGGCACAGCGGCTGATTTTTCTCATGAGTCTTTTGTACAACTTGCTTTATGGTGAAAATGAGGTCCTTAGTGCAAAATCTTCTGCAAACGCAAGCTGCTCCGGTGGCTGGAATTCGTCAAGCTTTGTGGTGAGACGAATCGTCAAGACTCTTGAGAACAACTTGTAAATACGACCAGGAAGTGAAATTGGTCTGTAACATTGAAGAAGTGTTTTGTCACCCTTCTAAAAAAAAGCTATTGCCTTGGGAGGTACGTCCCGCTGAAGGACAAAGTCAAAAATCTTTTTTAGTTCTCTTAACACGGGTTCGCCTCCTGCTCTAAGACGCTCGACTATAATTCCGTCCTTCACCGGAGATTTTCCCCCTATAAGCTGCGCAAGAGCCAGGCTAATCTCAGCAAGCTGACGTCCGGCAAATCGCCTGACAAATGACGTGCTAGGCTTGCACGCGGATCGTTGTTTAGGATATCGTGATGAGGAACATGCGATGTATAAACTTGCTATAGAAAGCTTCAATCTCAGATAAGATCCCAGGCTTTGAAGAAACAGTAACCCCAGAATGTGTACTTGTCAGATGACTTCTTCCAAGCTTCTCCACAAAAACCTTCGATCCTCTATTCTGCTTAATCGCTTCGGTAACCCGTTGTGTATTTGAGCCGCAAAGGTTTCGGCGTTTTAGTTTCCGGATGCGTTTTGAAAGAAGCTTGACACCGGCAGGCGTAACGTCTTCGTGCGCTCTGACTACCCTCATAAGTCCAAGCGTCAGATCTGAGAGTTTAGCTTCCCTGCTCGTACACTCACACCTACAATATCCTTCACCCACGTCCCGCATGCAATCAATCACGCCACTCATGACCTCGTCAATTTCCATTGCAGTTTCCGACATATCTCAGTCAATCAGTCCCACTCGCGTCGTAAGCCTATATTCAGAGAATCGGTGACCACTGCCGGCTTTAAACCTTTTGGACACGGAGACAGACAAATATATGCTTTCGTTCCGACGTAATAAAGTCAATCTCATTCCTTGTCACAGTATCGCGGCTTTGCCATGTCAACCTCATAATTGGGCTTCTTCTGAAAATAGGAATTCATTAAGAAGGGACCCTCCCTCTCGAGGAAGTTTACCAGCATTTGCCCTCTGCGATTACGGCTTCCGACTCCATGTGGTCCCAGACTCGATTCGACACCATTTCGAACTCCCACCTTGGCATTAAAGTCCCCCATAATAACATTGACGTGAGGCCTACAGGTGTTATGTAAGGCCTTTGAGACATCCTCATAGGTTGTCTCCACGTCATCATCAGAATGTGTCGAGGTTGGTACGTATACTTGTATCACTCTAAGGCTATATCTCTTATTGACTTTAAGTATGAGATACGCCACCCTACCCGATACACTAGAGATTTCGACGATGTTGCCTACGAGGGGCTTATTCACGAGGAATCCCACGACATCTAGTGATGGAGTGTTACCTACCTACATAGGTGACCCCATGTCAGAGTTATGGTGTCCTCGCCTTGTCTTCGGACTTCACATAGCCCCAGAACGTGCCATCGGAAAAGCTTAAAAAAGTGGTTATCTAGTCTGAGCGTTCGTCCGTTATACGTAGCCAGGTCAAATCGGTGGTAGCGATCCGTAGCCCGCAGATTCTTAGCACCCCTTGTTCCACCGTTACCGTGGCACTACCTAGGCCAGGACTACCGATAACTAGGGGCCGAATTCTATTACTGTCGACCATTTGAGGTTCATGCTCATAATTGTCACGCTGATTGGCAATCGCAGATTAGGTTTCGGACCGGCGCCACTGCTGCATGTCGCCGATCTGATTGATGGTACCACCATCACTCGGCGCGATCGCCGTCCGGTGCTCCCGTCTATTTCACTGTCACTATGAAAGAGACGGGACACCAAACAATCAGCTCGCCGAAACCTCTTAGTTTTTAAGAGACTTGTGCCCTCTGACGAAGCCTACGTCACCCTGGGCTTGGTTTGCGGCCTACATTTATTATATACGCTGTGGCCACGGCTTAAGAATACCATATTAATTATATTTCATTACATTATTATTTTGTTTTGTATTTCAATAAAAATAAACAAATGTAAAATATATCTATTTTTCAATTTCACTAATCGTCTTATTCCAACATGCACATAGTATTCCAACATGCACATAGTATTCCAACATGCACATAGTATTTCAACATGCACATAGTATTCCAACATGCACATAGTATTCCAACATGCACATAGTATTCCAACATGCACATAGTATTCCAACATGCATATAGTATTTCAACATGCACATAGTATTTCAACATGCACATAGTATTTCAACATGCACATAGTATTTCAACATTTAATTAAACGCTCTAGTCGTCTTTGTTTTTCTATCTCATAAATGTTTAGACTCTTTAGATATAATTTTGACTTGATAATATTATCCAATAAAAATAGTACTTATACCCTCATACACTAGTATGAGTGACGTACTCTAAACCCTTATACATAACGTCGGGAAAATCGAGAAATTCTTATTATATCTTTAATATTTATTGGGGTATATATATATATATATATATATATATAAAGCTCACAACGTCGCCGTCCGCTTTGATTATTTCATAAAAATGTGGCGTATTTTAGATAAAAACTAAAAAGAAATATCTCTATTCTATACCATCAATTTATTGTTAAACAAGCAGTACAGTTTCACAAAATATCGCAAACATTCATTGATTTACAAAAACGGCAGAAATTATAAACTTTAACTCCCACTGTGTAATGTTTCCGTTTATAGCAGAACAGTATTCGTCAATGCAGCTAATTGTCAATAATTTCCGAAGCTACATGAGGATATATATAATGTGATGTCGCGCATGCTCACCAGAGATATTGTAAGATTCTAATTGAAAAATAAATTTTTGAATCGTTCTAGTAGTTACGGAACCTGTTCAGTGCAGACAAATAAATAAACAAACAATCAAATGTTTACTCTTTATAATGTTAACTGGTGATACAAATGGTCTATCAGCGATAACACATTCTATACAGAAGTTGTAGGAGCACCTACAATAGCTCCTGTGGGAATGAGACTGACCTTCGGACTCGTTACATAATAAAGTATTTTTTCACAGAAAATTTTCGACTTATTTTTTACTTTGTAGGCTAGCTTCGTGGGTGGTGACGATAACAGTAATTGAAGACAATCAGTACTGCGGATGTGGCGTGCCACGTGTGCTAGCTGCGTTATATAATAACAATAACTAGTGATCGCATAGAGCTCGAAATTCCATGTCGAGTTTAAAAACCTCTTCGTAGGTTGAACAAAAATTGAATGTCACACGTCATAATATCTTTGACAGTGTCACAATTCGTGTATTCTTCATCTTAGTCCCAGCCTTATCCCGTTTCTATATCAGATGATATCAGAGTAAACTAACTAGTCAAGGCGACTTGACGAGGGCTCCAGTTTTTACACAGAGCGACTGTCATCTGACCTCTGCAACCCAGACGAGAAACTAAGCCCAATCCTAGATTAGGTCGGTAATTACTTAGGTAAAAACATAAAGTATAAAATGTAAACATTGTGGGGTATACAAAGTGTGCGTATCGTTTTCATTAATTATAATATTAGGATCGAATATTTATGTCTAAGTTTACACGAATGTCACACATAATCGCGATTTATTTATTTAACTAAAAATCTACGGTATGTGAGTAAGCTGAACTCCGCCCTCGCCATTATGTTAGATTTGATAATGCGCAAATCCTCACTAGAGAACAAAGATTCCTTTCCAAGGATGATCCGTGCGCCTATTGAAATTAAAAAGAAACATCAAAGTTTCAATAGAGAAGATGGGGCTGGGTTCTTCCCTCTGCATGGGACGAGTGATAAACACAATCAAATCATATATACATAAGCACTGTTTGCGTCAATCGGAACAACTATAATAATAACTCTTTGGGTACTTTTAATAACAAGTGAGATCTGGACATCTGTCATCTTAGTCCACACGTGAGTATGGTTGCTATGAAGAAATTAGTTAAATAATTAAAACGGATCTCATCGAGGTTTACTTAAAAATTTATCAAACCGTTATAAATGCCTGAAAGTATTTTTATTGTAATGAATGTAATCGAATGTTTATTCCGTTAAAATATAAGAATTCTGCACATCTTTTTCATATATTCGTCAAGTGTGCCAAATTACAAACTCCTCCATTCACACAATTCTTATAAAAAATAGCTGACAATTTTGTTCTTCTCATATCAATATCTATGAAATTATCATACCACGTTAACCTAGCCCTGTGCGAGTGCGCTAAGGATGTACATAACAGGTACAAGACAACGGCAGTGTTAATAATATATTGTAGTTTAAAAATTCTTATAACACACAGATAGACAATTACTACTTGGGCGGCAATTCGCACCCGTGTCTTCAGGCCTAACGTGCGCGGCACACCCACTTGGGTTAACACTGCGTCAACTGGTCGACCAATCATGCATAAAAAACTATTTATGCGTATGATTGTGGGCGTCGGTAAAGACAAAAGACGTCGATGACTCGTTTAGCCCTTTAGTAAAAATAGTGAGATAACTTTTTCGTAAGTTTTAATACAATTGTAATATGAAGAAGTCACACATGTACAATTGTAATATGAAGAAGTCACACATGTACAATTGTAATATGAAGAAGTCACACATGTACAATTGTAATATGAAGAAGTCACACATGTACAATTGTAATATGAAGAAGTCACACATGTATAATTGTAATATGAAGAAGTCACACATGTACAATTGTAATATGAAGAAGTCACACATGTACAATTGTAATATGAAGAAGTCACACATGTACAATTGTAATATGAAGAAGTCACACATGTACAATTGCACAATACGTACAGTCCACACAGACGGCGAATTCAATTTTTATTGCATTTGTATCGACGTGGTTGCACCGCCGCGCGTCGCGCGCTTCGCCCTGAGTAGGGTTACCAATTTTTTTTATGAGGTTTATTGGTGGTCGACGTTGGTAGACAGCCAGCGAGACGGACCGACGACACAGTAGTAGCACTGTTTTTTCTGCCTCGTGGTCTAGTGGAAGGATGTCCAACCACCGTGATGAGGTTCTGAGTTTCAGTCCCGGGTCGGACCAAAGTGATATTGGGATTTTTTCAATTTCTAATAACAGGTCGCAGTCAGGAAATTGGCGGTGTTACACCCCCGCATCTCGAAGTGCACGTTATGCCGTCGGTCCTGCGTCCTGTCCTCTCCGGTCGTGTCGGGTTGCCGTCCCGTCGGTATAGGACACATTTATCATCAGGTGGCAACAGGTTGGGGCAAAGGGGGCAAACGAGAAATCGGTTCCTTTTGACGACTACCGGCGCCCATAGGCATCCGTATATTTGTTATGCAGATGCGTTGTCCTCTTTCCTCCTCCCCTCCGATGGACTAAAAAACTCTGGAGACTCGACAGCGTAACTGTCACTTTATGGCGGCGTCATTTGAGCGAGAGGTAACTTCCCTGCCGTGTTGGACCAATGCGGCCGCAGTGCATCACGGCACCACCTGTAACATGTATTTATGCATTTATCTCTATACACGTATTTATTGTTATATTTTTTTAGAATATGTTTACGGCCTCTTTGCAATCAAAATATAAACATTTATTCGTGTTTATCGACCACATTGAACGGACTTTATGACGTCATAGCGAGTAACGCGCTAGTAACAATAATGATCATGACCCATCTCATCGGTTTTACGTTAATAGAGCATTTATGGTACTTTAGTGCTGTACATTAGTACACCCCATGGAGGACCAGGACAATACTCTATTTTAGGGTACGCTTGGCAACCCTAGCTCTAGGCAAGCCACGCATGTCGTTACTCCCGGACCATAAATATAGCTTAAGCAAACGACTTAAGCCATTGCATGACTGCACGGGGTTTTTGGATTCATGTGAATTTCCTTATTCCATATGAAAAGGATCGACATAATTATGCTGGTGTTCATGGGCTTTGGTAGTCGTTGAGATGCTCCGATATTCTTGTTTGTCCCCCTATACTATTGTCCCCCTATACTATTGATCATTAATATCAATGTCCTAGGTGTCGTTGAATCGTTCCTTCACAGTCCCACTGATGTCATATCATCATGACCATAGGGACGGAAGTCCCTCCTCCTTCAAGTCAGACGTCAGGGGCAGCTCGCGCGCGGTAGCTAAGATTGCCTCGGCACTGACGTTAACGTTTGGGTCATGGCATCATGTAACCAGCAAATGACAGATGTACGTATGTCTATCGTACTTTTTATGAGACAGGGGGCAAACGAGCAGGTGGGTAGAGACTACCGCCGCCCATAGAAAATTGCAATACTAGGCGCCAATGTTGCTTACGTTCAGAACCCGTCTCCTAGTAGGCAGACCTTACAAAATACAGTACTAGTGTTGCTTTGTAGCATTTTCGGGCGTGTGCAACCGGAGAGCCATAACATGTTGGCTATGCTGTCGCATTTCGTGCGGTCTGTGTTTGCTTGTTGGTGTGTTAAGTGGTAAAGTACGACCACGCATCAGCATAATGGCCCATTTAGGGGCATGGTGTAACACATCAGCATAATGGCCCATTTAGGACGATGCGTTCTCCTCCTTCAGGACAGCCACTAACCAAGCGGGTGTAAATGGGCGTCGATAGTCATCAAATGGCTCCGACAGCTCGTTCGTCTCCTTATGATAGAAAAGAAATCTGCACAAACGAATGGCTGTCGTTTGCCATCAGTTGGAAAATAAAAATAAAAGACAGTCACAGGGACCACGGAAATTAACATTATTGTAAAAAATCTGTACGTAGCATAAGCCCACAGCGCCGCGTAGCTGTCACGAGCTGTGTGCTACGTACAAGTTCGCTGACGCGTGCTTATAACATTTTCCATGTCTATCGCCGCAGAACCAGCTGGCTCAGTTGGTAAAGTGGGGGTAGTCCGCGTGTTACACCACAGGTCACGAGTGCGAATCCCGCCCAGGTCATGGATGTTTATATATGTATTATATGTACTTCTATCACTGAAACATGAAATATAGTTCTGTTGTCTGTTACCTGTAACACAAGTCCTAACGTTATTTATCACAGCACCAGGCTAACCTGGTATGGTACCGCAAGGAAGTCAAATGATAACTCGTTGCTTATGTTTAGTAATACAATAAATCAGAAGAGTTTGTTTTTTTTTGTTTGTTTGTCTGCTTGAACGCACTAATCTCACGAACAACCGTTGTAAAAAGATAATAAAACTCTACTTAGGAAAAGGTAGTGCCATGCTGCATAGAAGGAGGTAGTGCCATGCAAATTGCATGACACTGCATCCTCCTATGCAACGGAATTGGGCCGGCACGACCGGGGAGGTACCTCTCACTCACATAATACCGTCGTAAAGTGACGTCTTCAGTGTCTCGTTTCGTTCGGTCTGTGAGTAGCCGGTGGCCCATGGGGGCGGAATGTGGGCAACGCATCGGCATAACAATTATATGGATGTTCGTGGGCGTCGGTGGTCGTAAAAAGGCTCCGATTACTCTTTTGCCCCCCTCCCTCTATTCTATATAAAAAAAACTTTCAACGTTACATTTACCCATTTATCGAGGAAGGTTACAGCCTAGTTACCATCACGCTACGACAAATGTTATCAGAATTGAAAGAGGCGAGTGATGTATAAACTCCAACGCGCACTCGTGGCAAGATGTTTCGAGATCGTAAAATAAAAATATGTCGTGTCAGTATTATCTCAGCGCACGCGAAGGCCGCGGCGATTACGTCGATAATGGTGTTTAAATGTGCCGGCATCTTACTGTGTTTATAAAACATTCGTAGCATCATCATTATCAGCGCTTATCGGTCCACTGCTGGACATATGGGCCAGTAAGGTTCTGGAGTGGAGGCCACATTTAGGAAAACGAAGTGTTGGTTGACCGTTCACCAGGTGGGAAGACGATCTCCGTGCAGTAGCCGGTCCGGGGTGAATGCGCGTAGTAAATTGCACGTTGACTATCGATCGCCAAGGCGCTGCGGCCGCAAGGTCGACCCGATCAGTTGCTTATGCTCGCTTCTGTGCCTACTTATATATTTTATTGTTACCTGTATCAGAGCACCTGGCTCATGCAGGGCTGGATTTGAGTGAACAACTTAGTAAGAGCCAGTGCTGCATTGCAACCGAATTTGGTCTCCACGACGGGAGCGGTACCTCTCGCTCACATGGTAGCGCTCAATTGCAGGCATCAAATGCGAGACGGGACTACCACTTATTAATGTACTGCGAGCATGGCCTAAGAAAATCCATTTATATCGCGTGTTGAGAGCGCGAGCGATAGTCTGTATCGTCTCTCTCTCTCGCTCTCCCAGGCTAATATTAGACATAGCAACACTCTACAGGCTCCGTAATGGAACAGACGAGTAAAAAAAACAACCCCAAATAACGTGAAAGGGTGGTTTACACGAACAACGGGGGTGGAAGAGATATTGTTGTATAACGGTTTGTGTCAACGTTGTGTAACCGAACGCGGCAACTAACGAGTTCCCGTGATACTTGGAAAACAATATTGACATGTTTTATTTATTACAAATCTAGGGTTTCACTCGCGTAACTGTGGCCCGATTAGTCGTGGCGTCATGGTGTATTATGGCCTTTAGCCTCATTTTAATATATATGTGCTGCCGTCCTGCTCTCCTCCTGCCTGACGGGTCACCGGAAACTCGCAATCCAAAGCGAATAAACGCCCCGGCCGACCCGGTATGCGTTCAATTCAGTATAGCATTACCTCGGGGAGGAGGGTAGCAGGACAACGCACTTGCAGAACTTTTACGTGGATGTCTATAAACGTCGGCAGATATCAAAAGGCACCGACTGCTCGCTATGATATAAAAGTATCCTGTGGCCCGGCGCGACATCGCCCGACAACGCATCTTCATATGTTAATGCAGTGTCCTTTAAAGTCACTAGTCCCCTAATATCTTCATATGTTAATGCAGTGTCCTTTGAAGTCACTAGTCCCCTAATATCGGGTGAGCCGGTGGTCGTCGCGCAATCCTATCGTCTGGACGTCTACGTCCACACCAAACCGCATATACATATAATGTGCCACTGTTCTTTGGACTAACCGAACGTGTATAAACCGCACGAAACACGACCTCATAGTCACTTCCCACATATACATTGTAGGGTTCTTAATGGGATTCCTCTGCAATAGACTCAATTTCGTAATAGCCGCTCTATAGTGACTAGCCAACGGCGCAGGTCTCCCTGTTCCCTCACTCTCCTGTTCCGACGTGACACGATCGGAGAGAAATCAGGCGCAAGGCCGACGGCTGACTGTGCTACCGCGGCACGGGGGTGTAACACCGTCGGTTTACTGACTTTGGACTGTTATTAGAAATTGAAAAATCGTAACAATACTTTGGTTCGACTCGGAACCCACGACCTTACGACTGTGGTCGTGAGTGCGATGATAAAAAAATATTAAAGTAAATTACAAGCTTATATCACAGCTGCAAAAAAAATAAAATAACAATTAGCTGTCCCGACAGACGTTGTTCTGTCACAAATGGAATTATTTGTCTTGTGGTAACGTGTGATCTTTATGAGGCCGAAATTGAAATGTATATTTTTGTATTTTCATAAATTTTTTGCAAA
Source organism: Eumaeus atala (assembly GCA_017140195.1). Taxonomy (NCBI): domain Eukaryota; kingdom Metazoa; phylum Arthropoda; class Insecta; order Lepidoptera; family Lycaenidae; genus Eumaeus; species Eumaeus atala. The sequence continues at coordinate 74,344 of JAFELO010000354.1, read as the reverse complement.
ATATCCTTGCGAAGACGCACTACTAATATATCTAATAAAAGGTTTTATAGTCAAACTATATTCGAAGTAAAATGAAAATGTTCTTTCTGCGATTCGTCCGCAATCGACCTCTTGTCTGAGGGGACGATTTGTAACAGCGTTTAGTAATAACACTCAGTCAATATTAGATCTCCAAATTAAATGGCTGTGCCAATGGACGGCCCGTGTATAAACAGACAGACCCGCCCATACGATATATTTGAATATGAAGAGTTAGCACCAATACTCCATTAACAGGTTTAGTAAGTAATTGAAGTTAATGAAATTTAATATTTAGAATATTAAATTTCATTTTTCACAAGAGTCGTATATTTTATTCTAATGTAGTAAAACTTTTAACCCAGACCACCGTTTTTTTTGTCTGGCGCATTTTGCAAATCGGCTACGTCTGCTACGTTAACGTAGCGTTGCTACGGCAGCGTAGCATGTGATGCAAAACTAAACATCGCTCGCCTCGGTTAGAGTGTATATTTATCACGTGAATTTACCTAAGCTGTACCGCTCCTGTCTTCTTTTCTAAGAATTTAAGTTAAATTTAAGTATCAAAAAATATATATTTTCATCAGTTTATATTATCACGGGAATAGTCAGCAATTAGCAAAACCGTTTTCCTGTGTTATATTGACAAAAGCCCTATCATGGAAGAAAAGTTTTCTATATACTCTTTTTTTTTAACTTATCAAAGGCAAAAATAATCGGCGTTATCTATACAGCCGTTCTCGCGTGATGTCGTGACCAAGGGTAATATGCATTAATTCATATGTATGATGTATATATACAGTAAAGGTCAGTCTCACGTGGTGTTCCAAGTATATCTCATCGGCAGACGGGAAATAGATGCAAGATGGTGCATTTTATGCGGTTGCGTTAACATCCTTCACTTCACCGGATACCGGACCGGATGTTCGTGGGTGACGCCCACGAACATCCCCACAATTACTCGTTAGTAAAGTAGTCGTTAAAAGGCTATATAAAAAATAATTACAATCACTCATTATTGCATATTCCTTTTTATTGTCTTATGTGACACATCACAGAGCTGTACATCAAATTAGCAATAAAATATATGATGGGTCGTTATCCGTGGTGCGGCAGGCTTTTAACAACGTGGGGTTACAGCGAGTGATAAAATGGCGAGTTACACTTTGGTGGGGGCGCAAGTGACAGGACCGAACTTCTAAAATCGAAATCTCCACGCCTACTGCCAATTAATCATACGCTAGCTGAAAAGTATATTTATAAAAGTAAATGTACTATGTGTCCTTTGAATTTGAAGATGCTTATGGCATGATTATCAAAACAGAAATTTTAGTTACATCTTCGTCCACGTCTGAGTTATTTTATGCAGTTTCACTATCAGTTAGTGCATAGTAGTAGAAATACATATAATAAATATATAAAGATCCATGACAAAGGCGAGACTGGAATCCACGAACCTTAGGTGTAACATGCGGATTAACTGTCCCGTGAACAAAATAAAATCTATATTTCTTGGATGATATTATATGTCAACTTATTATATGGAAGATGTAATTGCAGAAAATAAAAACACCGTCGGTCTGACTGAAACTGACTGCGCTAGGCTGCACTGCGTCAGAGCTGATCGTGATGAGAAAGAGTACAAAGTAATCAACCGATGAGCAAGCAGAAATTGGCAATTTGTTTATGGCACTGCGGTTGTTTCGTGTTTCTTGTCATTTCATATATATTTTTTACAGATATCTGGTGTTCTTTTTATCCATTTTTTATTGCAGGAGGCTGATGACGATGACTTAGCAGTGCCTTGAGAAACAACAGGCAGGCACACGTCCAAGTTCGCCCTCGCAAACTTCAAGCAACGCGACCCAGACGGTTCTACGTGGATTCGGTAAAAACTTTCCTGGCTTCCGTCCAAAGGTAAATTACAAAAACATAACCGTTGTGATCAACTCAGCAGTAACTCTTAACATATCCCAGTGCCCGGTTGGTCAGATATTTTTATATCGCTTAAGGCCTTCGGAGCCTTTGACTTTTTGTTAAATATGTTGCTCTCCAATTAGCCACCAAAAATTCACAAACCGACAGCGAAAAGCGACAGGTTTTGCTGGCCCTTTACAGGGCCGTCATGTGAACGCTAGCTACCTCACCGGTCGTGCGGCACTACTTGGCTGCAATGCAGCATGGCACATATGGCTCAGTCTGAGTGTCTAAATCGACGTATTCCATTACTGCTAGCCATATTCAAAAACAGGATCGTTTTGTTTTATGGCGGGCCGACGATTAGCCGGATTGTCATTACGAGACGTTTTGTACAATACGACTACGACATATACACAACCACGTACGTGTATACGTGCGGAATTCATGTGTTAGCATGAAAGAGTAACATACGTTACACTTGTAACAGATTCGGCACTGATATAGATTTCAGATCTGGATAACATAAGGTTTTTACCCTAAACATATTGAAGGAATCGAGGATTTCCGCGGGACACATCTAGTTAATAATAAAATCAATATCTGAATCACGGCTTACAATGAGTAATAGACTTTAAAAAGACGCTCTCACGTGTAACTTGCGTCTAGACACGCATTGAGTCACGGGAAGGGCGCCGGCTCATCCCTCCCCTATCCCTCTCGTCTCGATATTCATCAATGTCCCGGTAATACTGCACAACTTCCCCAACTTGTTAATAACTTTACCACTCGCTACCGGTTTACATGGCTGCATGGGGAACGAGCTTAAATATTTGTTTGGTTTGTTTTGTCCTAATTACGTTACCCTCCCGCACCACGCACGTACCGCTCGAAACACCACAGCATAGCCTTAAAAACTATGTGATCCTCCAAAACATTTCGAACGAAGTAATACTTTTGTTACTCGTTTTGATGTCTTAAGTTTACGCGAATGTTGCTCATTATAATAAAACTACTTTCAAGGATTAATATAAAACTATTTCTACAGATTTTATCGCGGTTTATTTAATTATTTTTCCCCGAAGTTTCAGTCCGCCCGTGACCATGGTTGCTGTAAAGCTTCTCAAACATCTGACTACTTAAACAATTAAATAAACCGCGATGAGATCCCTAAAAATAGTTTTATTGTAATGAGTAACATTCGCGTAAACTAAAAATATCAATACTTTTGCGGATTGTGTCGCGGTTTATTTAGTTATATAACTAGCCACACGTTTCAGATGATTCAGACGTTCAGATTTACAACTATGGTCACGATGGACTTAGACTCTATTACCTGTTTCCGGATAACGTGAATAACGCACGTGGACGATTTGGTGTTACGCTTGCTTCGCTCTCCTTCACCTCCCATTAACTTGACAATACGCGGCATAGCTTAGTTACGTCAGTCCATAAGCGAGCATGTCTCGACTAGGGCAATTGACAGCCATACACCAACAGCAACTGGGCTAATCTAACAGATCGAAAGACACGCGAAAACATACTTTCAGCATAGGTGTACTTTCCCGGTCATGTCGGCGCGGTTCGATAGAACACCTCTAGCCTATTATGAAACTAGTCTAGTCTTTGATGAAGTGCTCTCCTCGATCATAAATGCGAACACTGCAGTTCATTTCTGGACAAAAAGAGTGGGTTCAGTAAAACGCGACTTACGATAAATTCGAACGCATCACACACTTTAAATTCGCTACAATATCAATAATTTGTACCATGCAAAATTGAAACTTTAATAGCTTTTTGGACACTCAATTTCACGTAGTATTTACCCCGTCCTGAAAAATGGATATTGCAATTGGCATATTAAAAGAATACTGTGTCGACATGCGAAATTTATTTTGCAAATAAGAAATATGCATGCAAAGTTTGTATGAAAGAATCTTAAATGGATGAAAACGCAGGCGCTGCTAGAATATAATCAACACGAAAGTTTGGATGAAATTTGGCATCATGGAAATTTGGCAATATGGAATAACCCCGATGAAATTAGTGGTTTCCGTGGGATACATTTAAGTTTCTTTTCGCACAAACGAAGAATGCGTCAAAAGCCAGAAGAAATTGTAAAACAGACACGTCTGGTCGGTCCTTAATATATATTTAAAGTAACAATCCGCACCAGCTTCGTCCGTGAATACGTTAAAAACTTAACAAATTATGAGAACCACATGAAAATCTGTTGGGTACATTTTGATAAAATCGATCACATACACATAGGCAGTATCACTCGCGTCATCAAGACAAAACCAACGACTTCTGTGTGATATATAGAAATATACATTAAATAAACACATAATCTACGTCTGGAAAGCCTTTCCCTCCTACTGACGAAGTCGGGTAAAAACTATTCTAATTTTGCCGTTTCGATAAGGCTCGTCTAGGCGGTTAAAGGCATACGGCAGAGCCTTTTTGTATTGATTTTATACGTTTACAGGAATGCCACTAGTTACAATAAAACATGTTCAAACGCCTTCTCCTCCTCCTATTACACCCATCTTGACTTAAGCTAATAGTATAAATAATAATAACGTAAATTAAGATGGTTAAATTGGCTAGTTTACAGAAGGCAGTCACATTATAATTTGAGACGTAATTTTTTTGTTAAGTTTTTATTTGTAAGATGGTTATTATAAGATGGAGGAATTATCTAATAATTAAAAGAGTGTGATCACCATAGAGGAGATTATACAAACGCCCTGGGTTATACAAACGCCCTGGTTTATACAAACGCCCTGGTTTATACAAACGCCCTGGTTTATACAAACGCCCTGGTTTATACAAACGCCCTGGTTTATACAAACGCCCTGGTTTTCACCGGGTAAATTATATGCCTTAGGAACTGTTCATGGCTTTTAAGACTAGTATTTTATCTTGTTTCAGTATGTAAACTACATCTGCGCTAAATTCCATCCACATCACTTGAGTGCTTTTTTCATGAAAGTATGGCAAAAATACATACAAAAATACATACAAACTTTCGCATTGACAACATCAGTAAGATCCTCGTCTCTTATCGTGACGTAAAAAGACGAGAAGTAGGTAAAGGTGCAATAGAATGTTTTCCGGTTGATAGTTTTTCTAGAATGCAATGTGCTCTTTCTGAATTTCAAATATGCTAGCTCAAAAACAATCCATTTGCGATAGTAATCATTTTTAATATATATTCTCTAGTTTAATGTTTTTAATACTTGGCTTTACAGTAAAGTTAGCGGGAAAAAATATGGAGTATACTCATAGAGATAATATAGGTTGAGTAGGAAAACCATATATAGACCTGTGGCTGCGGGTGTCCGTGTTCGTAAATACCGAAGGAAGATGAGATATAAGTACATTACTATCTTTGTCTCGCATGCGCATTGCGCCGAGGCATATCTGGTAAAAAGGGATACATGTAGTAAGCTACATTTGCTTCCTCTTTCGACTTGGACGAGTTTTAGGCAGGCGTCCCTTTTTGGTGATGAAGGGGAATGCATTTACGCATGATACCTGGGAGCCCGGGCAGACCCCCAGACTTATGTTGGACTCCGCCATTGGGTAGCAATACCAACTAAACCCCTACGGGAGCCATCAGCCGCTATAAGTGGAGGGTCCCGGATCTGCAGGCAACAGGACCCCTCCAGCGACAGGCTGGCCTCTGCGAAAAGGCCAGACTTCACCTCCTCGGTGACTGTCCGGAAGACTCTAAGACAGTCCCCACGACGCCGTGTCTTTGGAAGTGGACCGGGTTCTCATCCCGGCCCGACACGGAACACAGGGGCACTACTGAAGGCGCTGCAGATAGCGCCTCTTTCGTACCCCCATTCGTCGTCGGCGGTTGGAGGCCGCGTCGGCAGCCTCCTCTCTCACCCGCTCGTCGGCTTCCTTCTGAGACATGACGGTCTCGCAGAAGGAAGCCACCGCCTGGTAGGACTCGTCGCTGCCGTGCATCGCGAGGATGATGCTCGACTTTGACAAGTCCCCTCCGACAACTGATGTCAGGTCGTGACGCAGCGCCGCCCATCTCGGGCACACCTCGAGGGTGTGCTGGGCCACCGCCGCGTCACAATCGTGACAATGATTCGTCGGCTCCCTGCGGGCCGTCTTGCACAGATACTCACCGAAGCAACTACGCCCGGTGAGCACCTGCGTCAGACGGAAGGTGTGGGGTTTGCGCCAACGGCGCATCCAGGCAGGCGTCCCTAATCTATTAATGTTAATTAAATTGTCAAACTGTAATAAGGCATCATTCTTCTAAAAAGTAGGCGCGATAAACAGTCTTGCAAAGTAAACTAGAAGTTCGTTAAGAACACTTCGAAATCTATAACTACCAATTTCAATTAGTACAGGAAAGCTTTCCAATCGAAACAACCAAATGACGGTGCTATTTGTATTCTAATCACAACGTAGCTAGACGTTTTAGTATTCCTTTCCAATCGATCCTAGAAGATTCACGTAAAAAAATCATCACTGAAATCGGCAAAGTTGAACCGCATTAGCACAATTGCTCCCCAAAGTCCCGTAATTTAAAATGAATGTGTAGCGTTTCTGAATCTCCGCCATTTAGGGGCTCCTCCCTGGCTGTAAGATGATGGGCGGCGACATTTATTTCCTTTGTAAACGGCGGGAAGTTTTGACAATGCAATCTTATCTTTTTTTTCAATTTCTTCTTTACAATTCCAATACCATTAGTCCTTTATTAATTATTATCTGTTCTTTTGATATAACTACCTCCTCGAAGTGCAGCATATTTATCCACAGATCGTAGAGTTGCGGGTCTGAGTCCCGAGTTCGGACATAAGGTGTAAAAGATGCCAATACATTTTTCAATTTATAGTACTTACCTGTTCGGAGCCAGGGTGTTGGCGATGTTATGCCTCGGAGAACAGATAAAGCCTGCGACGCTGCGCGTGATTGATCGACGGTCGTACCGGACTACGGTCCCATTGTAATGGGACTGAGGGGATGGTGTGTGGACTAGTGTCTGCGCACTTGAGCGCTATAATATGTCCTGTGCAGTGAGTCTCTAAAGAAATGGCCGCCGTAGCGAAGTTCTATCAGGAACAGTGAACTATTTTAGTGTCACTTCAAAAATATTTCAGTGCATGCACTATTACTACATGCCGCCCCGTCCACATGGTTGAAAGTACTGATCTGAATACTTATATCAGGACAGCTGACACGTCATGTAGTCACGTTTCTTAATACTCACAACACTTGAATAAACATCGGTATTCGAGTTACTAAAATATAGCTTAAAGCGCGTACACATCCAACATCGCTAACATCCTTACAGTTCTTACTTCCTGTGTCTGTGAAGTGAATGCATGTGTTATGCTAGAAATATGTGTCTCGGAAGATTTTTCGTCGGTAATTACTATAGTGCTGGCTACTCTCAGTCCTACTCCATATTTTTGAAAATCATCCACATGTGTCAACTATCAGATCAATATGTTAGTGGTTTGCACCATGTACTTTCTTAATAAATTTATAACTTCATAAGCGGTAGTAGATACTTTTTGCCAGAGAAAAATGATTGTTTTCGAAACTTGATAAACACAAATTAAAGCACACAAGCCTAGCTTTGTTGCATTTTATTTGAAATAAATTTGATATCATTTTAAATGTGTAGCAGCGAGCTTAGCTGCACTTTAGCGCAGTAGCGTAGCACATCTACGTGGTCCTCCGCGAAAAGTGTGCTACGAACCGCATGTAAAAAAAAAAACACTTCTACAGTCTTACGAATTACCTTATTATTTTTGCAGCATAGGCGCAAATGATAAGTCCGAGGCTTTTGGTAACTCCCAATACTAATTACCCTATAAAAACCCCCTACTATTAAAATTGTTCCACGTGTATTAGCTATCCAGTTGTATAGATCAGCAACTGTTTGTGTAAGCCGGTTAATGAGCACATGTTGCTCTGACACTCGGTAACTGAAAGCGTCTCCGTTCAGTCTCACGACCAGTATGCAGTAGGTACATAGAACTACACAAGAAGTAAATCATACTTTAGAAAACAATAGGTTTAAGTTTTTTCGAAAAGTAATTTACCTATATTTCTCAATAGGTATGATATGAATCTAATATTATAAATATCAAAAAGGTTGTTTGTATGTTTGCTTGTTACGTCCTAGCGCCAGATATACCAGATAACCTGGAATATGCGTCCTCCGAGGACAGATTCTAACCAGCTGAAATAGCGGGCACAGCTAGTATTAAATATATTTTTCTACAGTATAGGGGGGCAAACGAGAAATCGGAGCCTGTTTACGACTACCGACGCCCATGAACATCAACATAATTACGCAGCCGATGCGTTGCCCTCCTTCCCCCCCAATGGGCCACCGGCTACTCATTGACCGCACGAAACGCGACACTGAAGATGTCACTTTACGGCGGTATTATGTGAGCGGGAGGTACCTCCCCTGTGGTTCGGGCCCAGTACCGTTGTATAGGAGGATGTAGTGTCATGCACTATGCACGGCACTATTTCCCCCTAGGCAGCATGGCACTACCACTTCCTAAGCACATATAAAATATAGTACTAACTAAGTACATATAAAATAAGTGTATATAAAAAGGAACCCCGATGTACTAGATAAAAAAACTTCTGGGAATTTTAAGATGCCCGGGGCTTAGTCTAATGAACTCACTTTAAATGATTTAATTTGAAAGTTTTAACACAAGACGAGAACGCTCTGCTCAGCGCTACACGTACTGCCGAGAATACACGAGTCCGTCCGTCGTCTTGGACGTACAGAATAATTGTTTTTCAATATTCATCAAAAATTAAACCACTTCCTAAATCATCTCCTACTTTCACACTAAGGTTACCATTTTTGTTCAAATGTTTTATGGGACCAACGACGAAATCAAATATATCCATAATAAAAGAACAATTTTCAAAATAAGTCTACGCTGTAAAAGTGCGTGGTCTGTGTGTAATCCACTTTCTCTACCGAACGGATTATTCTGCGGTATTCACAAACGGATAAAGCGATTCCCTTATCATATATCCATATTAAATAAGATGTTAAATTTATTTACGGTCGAAGCAGAGGCTCGTCGTTAGTAATTTATAATACTTGTGTTACAATTAGAATATTCAAATATGTGGTTAGAATAAAACCGCTTTGTAACATGTTTTTTATCAGAGCACATTTTAGATACAATTATACTACATATTAAAATAATAAGCAACAAACTTTCTTAATAATTAAAATCTAAATTATTTTTGTGATATCATTCTGAGTGTTTCATTTCATTATCATTCGTTTTATAATAATCGATTGTTGTCATCTGTTTGATGTAGATCATTTGTAAGAGGTAATATTGCAGCCCACGATCGAGGAGATACCTCCCGCTTCCAGATACCGCTGCATACATAGGAAACATTTAGAGAACAAACAAACAAATTGTTTTGAATAGGTTCCTAAACTACCATTATTGGCACTGAATGCACTGCAGTTTTGTTATAAATGATAAAAACATTTTAATTTTATATCTACTTTAGACATAGAGATAACACTTGGATTTAAAAAGCTGTGAACTTAAAAATCGATATCGATTTATCTATTTTTTGTTTGGCAACATTAATTCGAACAGGTTCGAAAAAGCCGCGGTTGTCTGTTGTCACTTGTCACAGGTCTGGTACTCTCTCAACTTTGTTGCATTGCAGCTACTTGTGTCGTTACTTGTTGACTTTGTCTATTTCCTTGTGATTTGTTATTTATACAGCGTCCTGGCTTATAGAGTGGACTCCGAAGATTTTAACCACTGGAACACAAATGATTTATACCATACATATTAATGTGTATTAAAATAAATCATAAAATAATTGTGAATTTCTTGTGTTTTAAAAACCTCAACTTTTTTGATCAAACTCCTCGTCCAGTGGCTATTTGAACTGTGTACTATTATATCCACATACCTAAAGGCTGAGCATTAAATCGGTGCACTTGGGGCCAAAACGTCTATAACACTGGACCTTTAATTTATTGTCATTACCATGACACTGAATTATAATTACAATGAAAGTATGGTTTTTATACTCTTGTAAATCAGTGAATTTTTGTCATGTTTCGTGAAATAAGGCAAAAATTCGGGACGGTATGAACTGCTAGTTATCTAAAACCATTGAATAGTAATAATATCACCAACGTAGTTAGAACTTACTGGAAAAAATACGTATATTGTACGGGAACACCTAAATAATTATTTTGTATTAATTAGTTATAGCCACGACAGAAATATCTACATCTTTTGTGAAAATTTCGACTCACATATACAACACACAGCCTGGTGACAACCAGACGGACAGCGGACTGTCTTAGTACTCGTAATAGGGTGCCTTTTTTACTTTTTGGGCACGTAACCCTAGAAGCGAAACCAAACTTGTTGAAATTTGTTATGAGACTGTTGGGTTTCTTCAGTAGTTTGTTAAGGCCAGTGTTTCTCAACCAGTGGTATACGTACTCCAGAGGTACTAAAACGATTTCTTTCTGCGAGTGGTTTCTACAAAAATTGATTGAACCTTTGGTCTTTACTTTAGACTCAAAGTCGATAAGCCACAGCATTAGTCTTGCTTCAACAACAAAAACACATTTTCACTACAGTTACCTTCTGGGGTAGGCAGAGGGAACAAATGTCCCATGTCACGATAGTTACAAACTATTATTGTTTTCTCCACATTTATATAGCATAACTACAAACATATAGATCTTCGTGCCAATATTTTGGAAGCGTGAAGTTTTCTCTGCTAGCTTTATGCAATGGAAACTATTTCTGGCAATACCGCATGTTTTATCAAACAAAAGATTAAAGAACAGTAGGATCATCAGTCATCCCCCGAGCTGACAATGGGAGCCGTCGCTAATGGAGTATTGTAATGAAACGCCAGCACTTCCTGCCCGCCCAACTTCCGCCCTACACAATAATTGTCTCTATCGTACATTGCAACGTCATGTATATGCAATACAGGACGGACCATGCCGAAGTCACGTTTAATTACTTATGCCGTGTGACTGCACGTAAGAAGTAATACTTTCTGTCGTAACATATAAAAAAATATGTGGAGGATGCAAGACAAGTATGTAAGGACCGTGATATGTGGCACTCTATTCTCTCTGCCCACACCATTAGTGAACTGGCGTGAATATGTGTTGTTTATGTATATAAAAAACAATTTGTGTGTAGTTATGTACACGTGTCAGTCATTATTCTTCTTTGGCGACAAAAGAAAACTAAAATGTAGACTGTAGCTAATTCAGGATTTCGCTTTTTCCGTAAAAATTTACTTTCGTCATTTTTCTCTAACGTGCACAAAAGATGTTTCTTCAGTAATACACTTAATTGGCAATATTATTGTTATCTCCTATTTGTCGTTGTTTGTGGTGCCGGTGATCGCGCGCATTGTAAATAGGCAGAAATGTTCACTTCTAAAATAAAAGATGGCGGCATATGGCGCCCGCTCACGCTGTACATCTCTTGTATAGAAAAACAAACAAGAGGCATTGAACGAGTTGTGACGAAGGCTGTTGGAGCTCGTCGAAGTGGAGAGCGGAGGCGAGTGGCCCTCGACACCGGCTCGCGACACGGCGGTGTACTAATTGACGCTCTACTATAAGACGTAGATCAGCTGATGTCACACGGACACTAAAAATATAATCTCATTATACAATTCCACTGTATTAATTTTAAGTAATATTAGATTGATCGCCGGAAATAATTGAATTCATTTTCGCCTCAATTCTAGCCACAAACATTTGATACCTAAAATTGAGGCGAAAAATTATTTGTGGGTATGTTTCGAGTCACATAACCTGGTCAAGGTCTGCAGAGGGTCAAAAAGTTATGCTTACTTTGTTTGATAATTCCATCTTTGTTTGATTGTGATTGATGATGATTACTTCGTTTGACATCATTTTCAACGACTAATTCTAAACCATGTCATCATAATCATCATGTGTGAGTTAGTCATGTTTCGGCCCCGTTGGTCTTCACGGGGAGAACGCATTGTTCGAAGAGTTCCGACTCCAAGCTTTGCGGTACGTGACGTGCGGCGACGTGAGAATGACGGCCTGCGGAGAACGTGTTCGCTGAACATGACCTTTGTCTTGTCCAAGTTCATCCTAAGGCCAATACGTCGGGAGGATTCATTTAGGCTGTGCAACATTTCCTGCAAGCGTCTTAGTAGGAGGGCACGTTTTGATCCTTTGGTTATCGCTTTTTTTTCAGCGACATTCACATCAATCTATTTTCGGATGTGTTCCTTTAGGTGTTTGTAAAGTACTATAACTTCTTACCACATGCTAAATTTAATGATGCTAGGTCAACGGGTGATCTATCTGTAGGTGCTTAACGTGTAGGTTCTAGTTATTGTGTTGCTGTATATACCACCATTTATGGCCATAAACGGCTGTTTGTTAAGCTGTGTATAAACGGCTGTATGTCACGTTGTGTATAAACGGCTGTATGTTACGTTGTGTATAAACGGCTGTATGTTACGTTGTGTATAAACGGCTGTATGTTACGTTGTGTATAAACGGCTGTATGTTACGTTGTGTATAAACGGCTGTATGCCATGTTGTGTATAAACGACTGTATGAGTATGTTATGTTGTGTATAAACGGCTGTATGTTACGCTGTGTATAAACGGCTGTATGTTACGTTGTGTATAAAAGGCTGTATGTTACGTTGTGTATAAACGGCTGTAGCTTTTGAATGCGTTGAAACAGAAGGATGTTTTTTTCTTTACCTCCAGAAGGTCACTGATATCCTGAAAACATGGTTTTGACAGAAAGGTGGACAACATAATGACCCTATAAAGGTTCCATTTTTAAATAAATTTGCAAATAGAACCTTTATAGGTATAGAATCCTAAAATTATGTGACATTGTGAATATGGATCTCTTAAATAAGTGTACATAGATAGAATTGCAGCAGTAGGTCAAAAATAATTGTTTTGTAGTCTCATTTGATATCAATTTCAACAATGACTTTCATTGGAGAAGTATCGTTTGTGTGTAGCAACTTTTCCCAGTGATTACTTTATTGTAAACGGGCAGACGGATCACCTGACGGGAAGTTAACACCAATAGACGCACATGATAGTATGCGGTAGTGCCAGTTATGCCGTCGTGTTGTCGTACGGGTTGTGCCTTTCCAGTGACCCTTAGGAGAGGAGGTAGGAAGGAGGGCAATACGGCTGCATAACAAGTATGATCTCTAGCGTTGGAGGTCGCCCACAGGCTACGACTACTCATAACACGCCGATCATGATGATATCCTACGTAACTTCCTAAACGAATCCATACGCACCGGCTTGTCAAACGACAATCACTCTTACCAAGCAAATAATAAAGCACTAACCCAAAATGCACGGCGGTTGCGATCTATGGCTGCTGAAAGTGCGTTCCGCTCTGAAGGATAGCCGGTACACTATCACGAGAATAAAATTATTGACGACAACACCAGTGACCTTACGCATTATAGCATCGACATCGTCAGCTGAGGTAAACGGGCATTGAAACACCTGATGTAACTGAATGTTAATACAAAAATCAGACAAGTATGATCACAGTACATAGAGATCACATCACAGTATAATATGATATATCGACTATGCTTTGACGTAGATGTATCTACATGTCCATCGACGTGCGTGATGATGTGCACCAGCGACTAGCTTTGAGGTCCCGTAGATGGGAGATATACATCCCGATATGGGAGTTATAAAAGCTTATAAAATATACAATAATGATAATAATAGTCAATAGCTGTAGTGGCATCGGCGATATCGTCAGACTTGCCCGCGCGCAATAGCTGTAGTGGCTTCGGCGACATCGTCACTTGGCCGCGCGCAATAGCTGTAGTGGCTTCGGCGACATCGTCAGACTTGGCCGCGCCCGATAACTGTAGTGGCATCGGCGATATCGTCAGACTTGCCCGCGCGCAATAGCTGTAGTGGAATCGGGGATATCGTCGGACTTGCCCGCGCGCAATAGCTGCAGTGGCTTCGGCGACATCGTCAGACTTGGCCGCGCGCAATAGCTGTAGTGGCTTCGGCGACATCGTCAGACTTGGCCGCGCCCGATAACTGTAGTGGCATCGGCGATATCGTCAGACTTGCCCGCGCGTAATAGCTGTAGTGGCATCGGCGATATCATCAGAGTTGCCCGCGTACGATAGCTTTAGTGACATCGGCGATATTATCAGACTTGCACGCGCCCGATAGCTTTAGTGGCATCGGCGACATCGTCAGACTTGCACGCGCCCGATAGCTTTAGTGGCATCGGCGATATTGTCAGACTTGCCCGCGCCCGATAGCTTTAGTGGCATCGGCGATATTATCAGACTTGCCCGCGCCCGATAGCGTGGTATCGGCGATATCGCGAATGACTGACCCATTGAGAGGTTCGTGACCGCGGAACAGATACATTTCTGTTACTGCTGTACTTCTTACTCTGTACCCTTCAGACATACAAAGCATCATTTACTTTAGTTTAGTTCTTTTTCATTCCCTCCCCGCAGTTAGAGAAACAAGTTTATTGTGGGTGTCTTCTCTGACATGGGCGCGTTGTGGAACCTAAATTTAAACTTAGCCGCTACGACAAGCATAAAAAAATTATCATTATAAAGATCCAATATGTGAAATTCAATAATAAACAACAAACGCAAAGAGGCCACATGTTGAACATAAACCCTTAGGCTCTACTTGAGACACATTCGCCTCTTTCTAACTCATAGTTTTATGTTAAAAAAACAAACTGTCACAGACAACACAAGTCATCAACACGTATCAATAAGGAAATGGCGCGAAAATGTCATCCAAAGCCGTGAACAACTTTCAACGACACTCTAAAATAGCTATGTGGATTGTATAAGGTTAAAACCCATCCTTTAATAGTAGCAGCTCTTTTGAGACTTTAAATACTCATAATTATATGTTACATGCAGTAAGAAAACATTATAATAATGTTCAGAAAGTTTTACAGTTTCATCTTCACTACATTATATTTCGTATAAAACGGATAATATAAAATCGCTAATCCCGACTTCATCTGTGAAGAACAGAGGCCGTATTGTAAAGATACACACTAGCGCGCAGCTCCAGGAAAAACATCCCGGATTAATAGTATTTAACTAGCAATCCGCCCCAGCTTCCTCCGAAAATAACACATTAAAACTTTTCTCGGAAATCGCTATACCCGTGGGAGAAAACCGCATGAAAATCCGTTGAGTAGATTTTGAGAAAATCATCTACTTTGTTTAATAATATTTTTTTATTAATTGCAAATAACATTTTATTACTTTTACCGTGTGTTAGTTTAATACACAAATATAAAACAATTAAAAATATGAAAAGCTGTTCGAAGCGGTCTCCATTGGCTGCAACACAGTCCTTTATACATTGAGGCCAGTTATCAATCGGATTAAGGTTGGGATCAGTCTTCAACTCTGATCAAATCCGTAACGTTCGTTTTAACCAAGATTGGGTGGATCGAGCTTTATGATCTGCTCCCCAGTCTCGCTGGAAGGAATATACTTGGTTATTGAACATGATGTTATCAAGGGGCTTAACCACCTTCTCAAGAAGATATGCCGATGTTTTGATACCTCTTCCACAAAAATATGGCTCAGTCACTCGTTCATAACTAACACCTCACTAAACCAACACTGAAGTCGAATAGTGCCACCGTTGTAATCTGTCGACTAATTGGGAAGCTTCACTACAGCTTTAAGCATTAATATCGTTTTTTTTTGTTAAAATGTTACTCAATTGTAAAAAAATCTCATCCGTAAACAATTTTTTTCTGTCAGGTGACCTATAAGTCATCTCTTAAAACACACGACATGGTATTAGGTGCTAGTTTCATTTCCCGAGGTAGAATCTTTTGCTTTCGGACAGGATTTCTTCGAATTCTTTCCCTCACTGCTTTGACCACCTTTTTGTACTAACACCACGTGGGCGGCCAGACCTTTCTCTGTCACAAACACTGGAGGTATCATTGTACACATACAGTAATACAAAGTGTATGGAGACTTTTAAAAATTATATTTGGCTCCATTCCTACTCTGTGTAATGCAATCACAGTGACTCTTACACAGTTTTCTTTATCAGCTCCGCTCAATTTCAATGTCGCAAAATATTGTACAATATATAGGCGCCAAAATGAATAGAAAAAAACAATGAAGAATCGTATAAAATAGACATATTCCAAATTCAGATGTAATATTTTATATTTTTATTGTAACTGTGTATGTCCAGACTAAGTACACAATATAATATTAGTGGTGTTTCGAAACTCTATAGAGACATAACTACTGAAGAGGAAATATACTGACACATGATTAGGGAAATGATGCAGTATGCCACACGACGGGTCACCGTCACAGTACGTACCGGCAAACCGCACTAGACGCGACGGCGTAGCATACAATCTAGCACCATTTGTCCACTTAAGCAATATGTAAAATATTTTTAGAGACCATGGTCGTTGCTACACGATGCCCTCGCGGTGTCTATTCGTCCGTTTCGTGTTCAAACACGCGCTACTCGGGTCAAGAGGTGAGGAAGAGGGGTGGAGAATGTCAAGTACAGGCTGTCTGAAAAGCAAGTTCATAGTTTTAGCTACAAGCTTGAGCGTTTATGTCGAAATGCTACCTGACTTTTGGTAATTATGTCGCTAATCAGCGTTTTCAGGAGCGGAGCGGATCGTGTGTTGCAAGTGCGAGAATTTTACAAAATGCTTCATCGGGCCTTTACTCAAGGTTTTCGCAAATTAAGTGAAGCGCCAAGTATAACAACAATTCCAAGTGGGGGACACGTTTGAAGACAACTCTACACTATCTGTCTATACAAAAGCTGTCTGTCTGTGTGTGATCGATTTTCTCAAAATCTACCGAACGGATTTTCATGCGGTTTTCACCCCTGGATAGAGCGTTTCCCGGGGAAGGTTTATTCACGGACAAAGCCGGGAGTCACCGCTTGCTAATAATACAAAGCAGAAAAAAATGAATGTGAACGCCGGCGAGCAGTGAGTATCAAGGAAGTTAAGTGCCCCTGCTCATAACTATCTGAACCTTTCAGTAAATTATAGGAGGCGACGCATCTGCGTAACAATCATGCGAATGTCCATGAGCGTCAGTAGTCATCAAGAAGCTCCGATTACCCGTTTGCCACCTATACTATAAAAAACGAATGTCCTTATTTTCTGCTAAGAAAGATACAACTTTAGGTCTGGAGTCTGGACCGGAGAAGAATAATAAGGAAGAAGGAAAGAGTAGGGATGCCTATTCCGAGATAATTTGGGTTGGGTGAAACAATTTATTGTGAGGCAATCAGTCGGAACATATGTTAGTGCTTCCCAACAAGAAACGAGGTTTTATTGTACCATATGATGCTTTTGTCAGAACAAATGTAATCGAGCCCGCTGGACCTCAAGAGGTGGCTACACTGGTTACACACACAAGACAATTCACCGGGACAGGCGAGGATCCTACACGCACAAACAAACGCAACAGCATCTCATAATGTAAGAGCACACACAAAGACAATGCTCCTTTGTGCAGTTCACAGTTGTTCAAATATTACCGGAGAGGGTTGTTACTGTAATGCCTCTGTTGGCACTGGCTCTGTGATATTGGACTGTGCATTCACAACGCCTACTCTGCACTAGGGCTTAATCAGTAATGTCAGGAAAAAACTGGCTAGTTTTTTCTGTAGTCTAATGCTGTAATCGGACTCGCAAAACGAGGGCACCGTACCAGCAGAAGATACGAAAATTTGTTTTTATGTACCTGTGGCCCGCAGTTTGAAGCTTATAAATTATTATTTTTTTCGGATAAATGTTTTAAAACTTTAATAATGTCATCCCCTCAGTTGATTCACGCCAGTGAATGGGTACATCTATATTCACAAACCTGCGCGTGTATAATAACCGCTACTAATATAATATTTCAGAAACGGTAACGTTTGGGAATATGCATGTATGTTTGATAAGTGTATGCAAGGTTCCGTATAATATAACAAGGTACGTAGGTTCTTAAGCTTTTTGCGGTTGTAAGGTCCAACACAAAGATTTCGTGGGTGGGTCAGAAAATGATTACTGGAATTTTCCAATTTTTATTAGGGCAATGTTACACCCCCGTGCCTCGGAGAACACGTGTTGCCGTCTTGCACCTTATTTCATCCGCTCGTATCAGACTTTCGTCCATCGAGATAGGATAACTCAAGGGTAGATAGTGCACTTGTCTCTATAGAGGTGGCGTCCAGAGCCGAAAAGCAGGTTGGGAGAACAATCATTGTTACGCGGACTTGAACTTGGTACATACACTGACAAAACTAATTGTGTATATGGCATAAATAAAAGATCTATCAGCGTTCATCATGTTGGTAAAATTTTATAAAAGACATTGAAGGAATAATGCGACAAGGGCACAATATCTCGCTTGACGGCAGTCCGCGATCGTCCGAACCCCCCGGGAGCGTCGGGGCTTTAGCATATGTGGAAACTTCGCAGTCGATCGGGATATTGCATTCCAATATATGTTACATCAAACGCGCGGTTTCACCCGTTTTCATCGTAGCCTGATGGTATATAAAAGTAGTAGGCTTTAAAGTATTACTCGATAATTGAACAATCTACCAGTTGAAACTTTTTTCAAATCGGACGAGTAGCTAAGAAGTTATAGAAGAAAATTTGTATGTTTTCTATATTATTTCGCGCAGTAGCTGTTCAACGGTTCTGGAAGAAAGTTGGCACAGAGAAAAGAAATACGTCCCTTTCTCTGTGCCAATTTTCTTCCAGAACGATGTAACTAAAAATTCCCGACTTGCAGTAACACAATCGATGCGATGTAACTAAAATTCCCGACTTTCAGTACCACCTAGGCGCGGGGAGATACAACAGTCCACTTAGAGAATCAGTTGGCCCGCGGTTTAACGTCAGATTGGAGACGGCGAGGCCAGATTTTGGCAGCCACAACTGGACACGCCCAGACACGAGCCGTCGACCGGAATGTGGCCAGACAAAGTGAACCCTCGCCCGTTTCCAAGACTTAGTTAATAATCATTTGCGTATTGACACTTCACTATCTATAGGGACTTTTTAAGAGAGCTTTTTGCTGTCGGGGGTTTTCGCCACAACGACAGACAAAATTTATTGCTTGCTTTTAAAGAGTTTCCTTGTGTCAGAACTTGTATGTATAACATTCCAATGTATTATTCTTCCTCTTTTTATAATTTCTCGCGGGCGGCAAAGTGCACGTAACACTAATTATATATTAGTACTTAGCAGATACATCACATGATGGCAAATTACTCTTCAAAGTACTGGAACGATTCTTATAGAACATAACTAATAACCACCACTGGAATGAAACTGGCCATCGATAACCACATTGAAATCAGTCCACTCGTCTGATAGCTACGGTGCCACCGACAGACAGAAACCACCCCTATTTTTCGCTTCGGGGTTCAAGTAGTAGTAGGCGTAGCAATGCGCGAGGGATACCCACAGCCAGTTTCACTAAACCCAAGTCTTTCAAAATCCTGTTGTATATTGTAGGACCGTGATACATAACGCGCTTGATGTGTTTAAACGTGTACCCATGTACTGTGCGTTGTAGGTACATGATGCAGTTGTAACTACATGTTGTGATTGTTGTGTGGTCTGATATTTAATGTCATTGTAGTGAGTCTTGGTTTTCAGTGAATGAAATGTAAAATAATAACCTTATTAGACTCTTTGCAAGAAGAGCGTTACTTATATTTATTGATTACTTTCTATAGACGCTGTAATAGGTACGTACTCAAAAGTCAATATGAGAGTAGGAGGAAATACCCTGGAGTGTTTACTCTCTAGTTTGGCGTGCAAGTGTGCGTGTGCGTATGTCCCTTTACTTTTAAACTACAGAGAGAAAAATTGCGAAAATTGATAAGGTTTTAGAATTTCATAGAAATTTCTGTTTGTTTGAATGAAATCGATTAAGTACTTTAATAGATATGCGACTTTTTATTTACTACTACCGAAGCCTTCATAGGCAAATCCGGCTAACTCTTGGTCGAGATTTTTATTTATTTTTTTAAGCCATAGGGAGTAATTACCGAAGCTATATATATTCCTATCACTACACAAGTATTGATACTTGACAGATTCATCATCATTCTCAACAGCCTGCCGATGTCCACCGTTGCACGCAGGCCAACCCCATAGATCGCCATAGCTAACTTCACAGATTACTACTCTACTATAGCATATCTATCTTTACTAGGACCTACTAGGAGAAGCATGTACACACATATGGATAGATAGTTGATTTATCTATAAAAAAGACCATTTCTATAATCTTGCCATAGTTAACCTCGGAAAGTAAATTATCATTATAAAACCGCTACTCGCTAGACCGTGACTGTTATAAAGTTACTGAAAAAAAAAGAGAACAAAACTGTATGTCATGCTCCGACACGCGACTAGAGTTTACTCCACATGACTCTGAAGTGAAATGCGTAAGAGACGTAAGTTGGTGCGGTAAAACGTCACGCTGAACGTGGAACGTTACACATGATTTTACTCCTGTACTTTTCCCATACCGTGGGCTTAAGATATTGTTTCTTAATCTTGTAGCTTGCTACTTAAGTAGACTAGAAAAAAAAAACGACCGAAATATAATACATAAAAATGCTATTACTTACATTTCGAGAAAGCATTCAGAATCTTATATTTGTTTTCTATTTTTGGCAAACCTTCCATCTAAAAGAATGTAAGTATTGAACAATAGAAAATAGTCTAACGTTGTATAAAATATATATACCAAGCTATACTTAAGGCACGTGGAAGATCTAGACAGAATGTAGGTCAGGACTGTTTACATTCCAGCGTGCGCTACGTACAGCACAATAACATGTCTTGAAGTCTTCACAACCGCAGACGCCTGCCCGCCGCGAACTTTCTGCACAACTTTACCACATAGCCTTCAGGGTTTGCACCAACAAAATACGATAGTATTTTCCTCGCGTCATGTTTCTATACGTAGACATACTTTCTATGAGTATGCTTCCAAACTAAGTCTAGGATCTTATACCCTTTGAGGCATTTCTACGCGTAGTTTTCGGAATACCTAGTTAGTTTTAGTGTACACGAAGTAATGAAGCTTTATTGGGCCTCCATTCGTATCCACAGAGTATATTCAGATCCGAAGGAATATTAAGGCAGTTCCTAAACAATTTCTAGATGTAAATATTTATACGTCTACAAACAGACAGTGCTTCCGAAATATTTTCATGACACGATCCGTTTTATATTCTATTTCCTAAATGTACTAAATAAAAATGTGTGCGTCTTTTCTCATTATTTGTAATAACTTACTTTCCCTAAGACCTGCGGACTGTTTTTATCTATGTTATCAAAGATATTAATACAATTCAAAAAAAAAAATGTATTTGAAGTGGATTTGATGGGGATATTTATTAGGGATTTTGTAAAGAGGGGACAAACGAGTGAGCAGGGAAGCGGGGAGGACGTGAACCTGACTCAATTACACACAAGTGTAATCCCTCCGAACCCTTATCCCAGAAGAATAAAGCTTCAATGAAGTCAAATCGGGTGAAATAATTACAACATAATTAAGCATACGCCATTTGAATATGCTTGGTTATTTTTTGAGGTTTGTAGTTAGTAGTATCACATCGACATTTTATCATCATATTTCGCTTCTTCAATGTCGACAACCTTTTGCTCACAATGATACCGTCGTAAGGTGACATCTTCTGCGCGCGTTTCGTGCATTTTGTGAGTAGCCGGTGGCCCATTGGAGGGAAGGGTGAAAGGAGGAGGTCGGTAGTCGTGCAAGATTGTCAATATTTCAACGAGTCTTTACTGGTTGCCGCAGTCAGTTTAGGGCAAATCCACGGCGCAAACCACCTGCATGTATCTATTCTCACATGGAATAAGTGACACTCCTGAAAAGATAAGGAAATATACACTGAGCTGACACCTGGAGAAGCACCCAAAAAAGGAATACACGTAATGTATAAAATTTAATCTTTTCTTTTAACTTTTGTGGCGCCTAATAAAGTCCGCATAATTATAAGGCCTTGCCCGCACGCCAAGAAGAAATCACATTGACTCTTACTGTACGAAACGCGACAACATAGCAATGTTGTCGCGTAGAAGTTAAAATATAGATAGCTATCTATACTTTAACTTCAACGCAACATTAAGAAGTAAAACTGCCACGTGACAACCCTATCGCTCCCAGAGGCGAAGTCACACAATGAGCGTTTATGGACGACCTAATTTTTATTTAT
Source organism: Eumaeus atala (assembly GCA_017140195.1). NCBI lineage: Eukaryota > Metazoa > Arthropoda > Insecta > Lepidoptera > Lycaenidae > Eumaeus > Eumaeus atala. Next base: position 52,066 of record JAFELO010000354.1, on the reverse strand, counting down.
TTATATAACCAGTAATTTAGCATTGCGCTCCACGGAGGCCACCATCGCGCCTCAAATGACGCGAGAGACAGCTACACGGTCGCGGATTGTAAAGCTTATAGACCCAAGAAGATAGGATGTTTTAGCGGTTCTAGCAGTGGGCCTTTATAGAGATGTCAAACCATGAGGCTACTTCATATACTAAGTGTTATATCCGAAGCAAGCTCTTAGAGTATACTCTAAGTAGAAGTAGTCTTAGAGTATACTCTTAGAGTAAGCTTCGCTCAGATGTATCGCGCTTTTATCATTACTATCTACTTTTTTTTCAGATCAGATAAATTTGAAGAACTTAGAGTAGATAGATAGTAGTCTACTGATATTAGACCTCCTTGTTTAGAGACTGGACATTTAACCTTTGACCTTCCTAATTAGACACTGGTCTTCTGACTTTCTTGATTAAACACTGGTATTCTGACCTTCTTGATTCAACAATGACGATGGTCAAACAAACAAATCGTATAGGAGACCTCGTCACAAATCCGAACCTAACTGGTATGCAGTGCTAAATTAGAGATAATCAATGGATTCGTGCCGTCCCGCACGATAGCGTTCAGACGAGAAGGACGGAGCGCAAGCGCTATTCCTCCTCTTAGGGCTGCTAGCATTAATATTTGAGCAAATGTACGTTGATTTGGAAGTTTCTCATAAGGTATTACATAACTTAATATAAGACCTGATATCTACAGAGTTCAGTGGGAAGGTTCAGAAGCCATGCTACATTGCAGCTGAATTGGGCTGGCACGACCGAAGAGGCATCTCTCGCTCACATGACACCGCTGTACTGACAACTGTCGCGTTTCGTGCGGTTTGTAGGTAGCGGGCGGCCCATTCGAGGGGATTAGGGACGCATTCGTATGACAACAATAATGCGGATGTCCATGGGCATGGGTAGTCTTCAAAGGTTCCGATTCGAAAGGATTAGTCTCGTGTGCCCCTCGTGTCTTTTAGTTAATGTATATACAATTTTTTAAAAGTTACAGGTTATTTTAAGAGGTAGTGCCATTGCTACATTGCAGTCAATGCAATTAGCAGGGGCGGGCAGTCAGTCGGATGGCCCTGAGCTACTTGGGAGCTCAATTATTATTTAACCACCTCTACAGGGCCTCTCTGGGATTAAGCTCTGAAACCCTTTTGTAAGTCCTCCCTAGCCGGGGATGGGGAAAAAGGCTCTGAAATCCCCTGCATATGTTAATGGGTGTCAAAAAGACTGTCTACCCGTTTCTTATCCGCTTATAGTGCAAAATACAGACCACAGATATATAACCCTGTGTGCTACACCCACGTTCATATGGCTGTATCATCTCATACACTTTATTTATTTATTTAACCAAGGCACACCAACTGCACCCACATTTCACACTCAATAATCCATAAAGTTACTGTCGAGTTCTAATGCGTGTGCCAATAACTGGCGTACACATAATTTACAATTTTAATTGTGAAAAAAGACTGGCTACATATAAAATCTACAATTTTAATCACTCAAAAATCATGATTTATCTCCGGTGGTGTCGCGCTACAGCCCAATCAGAGTGGGGTAATGATCCCAAAGGATGCACGTGTTTTCGTACACAATTGTGCACTATTATATTTCCGCAGTTGGCTAGTCTTAACAGAGATGACCACCGAGGACAGTATTGCCACTCAAATCGTGCACTATTATATTTCCACAGTTGGCTAGTCTTAACAGAGATGACCACCGAGGACAGTATTGCCACTCAAATCGTGCACTATTATATTTCCGCAGTTGGCTAGTCTTAACAGAGATGACCACCGAGGACAGATTGCCACTCAAATCGTGCACTATTATATTTCCGCAGTTGGCTAGTCTTAACAGAGATGACCACCGAGGACAGTATTGCCACTCAAATCGTGCACTATTATACTTCCGCAGTTGGCTAGTCTTAACAGAGATGACCACCGAGGACAGTATTGCCACTCAAAGTAATCCTCATCACAAGTTAATCTAGTTAACGCAAAAGTAACGAAACGAAATACGTATACTTAAGGAATTACTCATTTTAATAATCATTGAGACATTGAGACCTCTCTAGTAGGGAACAACGGTACCTGGTTCAAACCTCGGCAGTCTCGTTCTATATCCAACCTCTCATTCATACCGTAGCAGGTATTTCAGAAACATACAGCTTACGGATTATCTACAGTCACTTAAACTGAAGCTATATAAAATGGAGCGGCAAATCCGAGCTAGGGATGTTACACTGTCGGTATTATGTAGTATCGATATAATGTACCTACGATGAATGCAAAGCATTTCGCTGCACATGCTGTAGCGCTTCATGAGAGGACACATGGATGTGGAGTTGCAATTTTTTTTCGGAGGGACCTACTAATGATTGGCAGCGATATTGATCCCGCCTCAACAGTTCAACGGACTAGCGAAGACTTGTCTTTTTGTTTAGGGGACGATAGGGGGACAGACCCTCTCTTTTCTCGCAGATGGCAAGAGATGTACCGGATAGTTTATGGGCGTAACATATAGTAATTATTTTGGGACCGAAAGGGGGGGAGAGGTCCTCCTCATCACACAATTGGGACGGCGCGCGCACGATACCGTTTAAAATACGGTGACGTGGATAAGGATAATTGAGCCAAACAATAAACGATCGAATGACTTTATCTGAGGCCGGCCTCCTCACCCCCCTCTGACGGGAGGGGTTGATTTGCGCTATGAAGTCAGCAAGAAGCCGTGATCGTGATTAGTTTATTATTAGCAGAGCTCTCTCAAATCGCGTTTGTATTATTTCTACAGTAATCTGAGCTCTCGACTTACGAATACGAACCCAGGTTCATACTCGTACGCGGTATGCGAGTTTGTCATTCTGTCAGTAATATATTATAACAATGTTATTATATGCAAGGTTTCAACGCCTCGACCGATTCGAGGCAGCGTACATAGTATTGGTTCTAGCAGGAAAAATGCCTTACCCACCATCCAGCCGACCCAAAGGTGTCTGAAGGGTGTGTCGAGGTGAGGTCGTGAAGCGATAGCTACTACCGACAAAAAACTGCTACCCGTTAGCTGGACCTATTGGCATTTTACTGCGGGTGCGCGTCTTTGAGTTTGCAGTTGCAAATATTTTATTTCACCTTTCTCGCTAACGGGCTATCAAGGTCTCATAAACCGCACAAGACGGACAGCATACTGCCTACCAGGGAAATGTAAGCGCGAAGCTCTTCTCTAGTAATTACAACTCAAATCAACTGCTACGTATCTAAAAAAATCAAGTAAAAGATTCTCAACGTCCCTAAATTCTTAATCTCACCAGTCACCATTGTAGATAGATAGATAGATACATAAAAACTTTATTTGCAATCACAAGCAGCACAATTATTACAAAACAACATTAGAAAAATTAAAGCAAAGTACATAATTAAAAAAGAAGCTTAGTGTACACACATATGCAACAGTAAAATTTATTATGTGTACTTGTATGTGCTGCAGCAACGCAAAGGGGTAAGCAACTCAGTGCGTACGATCCAGCATGATGTGCTGAACCCACTGATTTTCAGTTACTGCCCCTTGTGATGAGAGGGCGCTAAACTCACTGAAGTAAATGAACATCAGTGTCAAAACTAAAATCAGAGTTCAAGTAAAATTGGAAATAATATGGCATTGTTAATGCTTGTTTCTTTTTTTATAACATGTTAGTACTTATAATATTTTGTGAAGATAAATGGTTTGTGATGTGTATTTATAATGTTAATATCAATAATAATTAATTTTAATCTATATAACTACAACAATTTTCTAAAAATGCGGTTCTACGTTTCACCCGAGTACATAACCATTGATGAGGTAGTTTTGAAACCTAATTTTAATTGTATTTTTATATGTAATGCTTTTTAAAGGTGAGGGAATGTTATTCCAACACTTTGTAGCCCGGTGATGAAAGCTACTTATGAATGCCACGCCATGGTGTTTAGGCATAGACGAAATGGGGCGTGCAGAGCGTATCAATAATCCTCCTCATCTGTTTTCTTGTACCAACCATCACAAGCTTAGACCTAGAAGGATTAAGAATAAGTGCACATCTAAACAAAAGCCTCTTATAGTGAACTCTATAAGTACTCCAGGCGTCTGAGCTAATGGTACCTAGCGCTATCCAAGTGTACATAAGATCGGGAGGAGATATAAATAAATAAAAAAGAGAATAGAAGACAATAAACCCGTTGATTGTTAAAATGGACTTAGTAAGGCAGTAGATCTATAAATGTTGATAATGTGAAGTCATTTGTATTCAATCATTCAATAAACAACGTTTAATCAATTTTAACCTAAATTATTATATTTTATGAATATCGCGGGAAAGCTTCAAACGGACACGAAGAGAGCGATCGTTAGATATTATCGACATTTAATGGAAAGCCGACACGATATCAATGTACTATAGTGATGTGCTTGAATAAGTAATTACACACGATAAACGAAATACAAATATGTCTTTGTATTTCGTTTATCGTGCTTAACGTGAATGTTGTACCTCAAATTGAAGCAATTAGTAATATTTTTTGGGCCTTCCTTTTGATTAGAACTTCTAGAGTTTTTGCGTCATGCGCACACATATACAGAGGGGCAGATAAAGATATCTTATGTCCATTGTTCCTTAAATAGTGCTCCTGCAAGACGCGCAGCGCCAAGCTGTGCACTGCATCGTGACACCTGTCACGTAGACATTGCGTATTCGCACTTTTACAACATGTCGGACGGTTCGTAGAATGACGTAGCGTCGTAGCACGTCGCACCGTTGCGCGTCGTATAGTGATTATGTGTAAGGCCCATCAAGTGCAGATCGGTGTTTCCCAATTACGCGCACATTAAGGGATACACATCGTTGTGTCAAGGGTAATGCATATAATGATTTGGGACTGAAACCGACGAAACGTAACAAGGCAGGAGCAAAACGTGTTTTTATAGCATAAGGGGACAAATGAATTATCGGAGCTTTTTGATGACTGGGCGTCCACAGACATTCGCATTGTTACGCACACGCATTGCCCTCCTACCACCCCGTCCCCAATGGGCCACCGGCTACACACAAACCGCACGAAAATCCATTCAGTACAGTCTTTTGGGGACTCCGTTTTATAACACGTATTATCTATATGTTAATACGCGAAGCTCTTTGGACGATTTTATACGAAAATTGCGCGCACGGAGGTGTATGAAATGTGGACACTTAAACTTCATGTGTAGGAGAAGTGAAGAACGCCAACGTTTTGTGTAACCCACACGACGGTGTGCACATGTTGAAACTTCTGTAATACACAACTTGAGACATTGTCATACATATTGTGCTATTGTGTACCTATAAAACGTTTAACAGTCAAGACGTTTTAGAATTCGAATAATTGTTTTTCATTTTATGATCGAATTTCGATCTCTGGGCGATCACTAGTGTATTATATACATGTGTCAATTTGTAGCAGTTGGCAAAGCGTTTGGCCTACTCTGCGTGCTAGCAGCTTGGTCAGTATTGATTTTCAAATGTATATGCATCGAGCCCTCGTGCGGTACACCCTACCGCCCCTTGTCTTATATCCGAGACGTCATTTGCATACTCGGGCCGGAACACTAACACCGACTTTTTTCCACTTATACTTTTTTCACGAATACGTGAAAATTTCGAGATTTACAAGCTCTGGAGTGTCCTCGAATATCCCCGTCGATTCTCTATGACTAAATGTTCGCTTGCCAGCCTTAGGGAATATCTTTATCTATTGTACACATTATTTTCTTTACAGTAGGAAATCAAAAAGCACATAGCAATTCACAAGTCTTTCAGCCTCTTTATGAATTTTTGATTCTTGATTGATTAATTGTGTTTATCTCTATCGAAAAATGAAAACGAAGTATTATTAATGGAAACAATGGCTAAACCAGGAAACTGTTACAACTGTTTTAAGAATAACTGATTAACATGATTTTCGGTTTTTAACGTGTCTTTCACAATTCAATAATTATGAAAACATTAAAGCCCAGTTATTGTGAATGTAATCAATGGTAAATAAATGGTTAGACTAGAAATCGTAGCTTTTTGATGACTACCGACGCCCATTGACATTCGCACAATTGTTACGAAGATTCGTTGCCCTCTTATCATCCCCCAATGGGAATTCATGATTTGTTGTTTGTCTTTGTCGAAAAGTAAGCATAAAAGAATAACTAAGCATATGAAAACATTGAAATATTAAAAACTAATTCTTATTAACGAAGCCGTTTGAATTGCTTTGTCAGCAGTTCGGCCTCGCTTCGCTTTAGAACACGTAGGAGCTTTATATACTGGTTGTGGTTGTCAAGTATTGTGTGGAAATGTTGTCATGAAAACACATTTAAGGGCCCTTCATAGGTTTCTACTAAAAGCCGGTCAGGTACATAAGTGGCAAATAAACTACAAACGTGTGTGTCTATGTGTTTGCTAATAATTAAAGCTAGACACTATCATAGGAACCAGTGAAATGGGCCCTAATAGTGTAACTGCAGTACTAATACGGAATACGGTATTAACTACAAGAACACCTCTTCACGCACGGAGTGCCACACGATCCTTACATACCTGGCTTGCCTCCTCCACATTCATTACTCTCCTCACACTCACACGCCGGTTGCAAATAGTATCTTGACTCCACCTCTGGACAGTACCCGATGGATCTGATCATGTTATATAAATCTTGATCTTCCCCGATAGTTACATGCTTCCACATTCGCAATGTATATCTGTTTTGTTAACCTTTCACCTGCCATTCTTTTTCAATGTCCGGAATCAACGGAGAGTGTCATTTCTCATTTTTACAATGAACTACTGTAGAACATATGGAACCGCTTTGTTCGCTACCTCTTTACGGGGCTGCTCGAGGGTTCTCGTAACGCTCTAAAAAGGCACAGAATACCCACGAAAGCACCAACGGTGTTCTCTCCTTAGCTTTATTGCCTGCTCTTCATTACAAAGTAGCGTTTACTCGCTACTTCGCATGTGTGGAACGTGGAATTAAAATATGAGATTCTGGGAGACTATCATAGTGAAATATAACCACGCCGGTTCTTAAATTATATATATCTAAATAAATGTAAAATTCGCAATAAATGCTTTTCTTTTAGGATATCTTTAATAATGTTGCAGTAAGAAGTTTTTGCGTGATGCGCTATATTTACATATATGAGATGGTAAGAGGTAGTGCCATCCTAGACTTCCGCAGAGAAACAGAACCCACGGTAGGGCAAACCCAAGAACAATCCCTTGATCAATTTTCATTTGTTGCGATCAGCCCCGGCTTCGCCAGTGAAAACATAACCTGAAGTAATTCTACATTAAACCCTCCTGGAAATCACTCTATCCCTGGGTGGAAACCGTCTGATACTCCGTTCAGTGTGTCTTGAGCAGATCAATCACATGCAGACAGACTTTGTTCGTAACATGTATATATAGACACAGAGATCAATAGTGTCGCAGCGCTTTTAAAGGTTTCTAGTTTAGGGAGACGATAGGGGGACAGACCCCCTCTTTTCCCCCCGACGGGAGGAGATACCGGGTTGTTTGTGGGCGTACCGTAGCTTAATTTCAAGGTAGTGGCGTGTATGATTTGATATTAAAACCAAACTTGTCTACCAAATTTTAGCTCAAGAGCCTCACAGTTTAGTGGAAAATGGTTAATTAAAATAATAACTTTCGATCAATAAATACAATGAAAATAATAAGTGCCATACTACATTGTAGCGGAATTGGGCCGACACGACCGGCGAGGTACCTCTCGCTCACATTACACCGCGGGAAATCTATGCCGTCGCGTTTCTTGGGGTTCGTGAGTAGCGCGGTTGGTCCATTGGAGAGAAGGAAAGAGGGGCAGCGCATCTCCATGACAATGATGCGGATGTCTATGAGCGTCAGTAGTCGCGAAAAGGTTCCAATTGCTTGTTTTCCAGTACTAAAAAAACAAGATTTCTTTGCTCTGTGCTGGTGCAGCGTGCAGTGTTCGGCAGCGGGAGAGACTCCCCCCTCCTTTCCCGCAGATGGCAAGGATGCGTCCCGATCGTGATTTAAGATTAGAAAAAAATGCTTGTCTGCATGCGTACGTGTGAATCCACTTGGCAGTTGGCACTCGCCTTATATATTCATGAACCATTTTCGTTTCATTGAGTTTCGATTAAGCGCGACTTATACGGTACGGAAAAATGGAACGTCATTAGAAACACAACTCGAGCCATAAACACCGAGTGCACAGATAAAAATAGAATTTGATGCCAAATTGAGCCATCGCCTAATATGTTATACGAACGGCCGATCTGCAACCGGTGCACGGTCTCTGAACGGCGCAATTATAAAAACTTGGTGCAATTTTTATCCAATTGCCCCATTGTAAATTATTTTTAATAGGCGCGCCAGACAATATGGCGGACGTCACGATGACGGCATACTGTCAAATGTGGTTTGTTTTCTATTTATGCAGGTACAGCTGAACAGGCCAGGCCAGGTCTACCAAGGTGTCCACATTCTATTATGTATAGTATATAAGAAGTTAAAATTTAAGAATAGTTATTGTACAGCGTATGTATAAGGAACGAAATATTTTGAAATATTTTTTTTAGGACCTGAACTTATGCTGTGGAAGTGACAATTTATACATTCAACTAGCTATTACCCGCGAGTTCGTCCGCGTGTACTACAGACAGAACCACGTGCAAAAGTTATTTCTAATTATTTTTATAGCCAATGTGTCGTACTGATGCATTAGCTATGTTATTGCAACTTTCATTAAAATTCATGTAGTAGTTTCACATCCATCCATACTGGCAAATTTTCGCTTATAATAGTAGATATATTTTGAACCTTATTAATTCTACTACTCGCAACTCCCTAGCTGCCTCTGCCCGATCCCTGTCGTTATCCAAACTTCTTAAAGGTCTGCAGCAGAGGCTGTGATTTAATTGTACACTGTTGCGACAAACTTATTGAGTCGTCAACTTCTACGGCACCATATTCTTTTATCTTTTTTAGTAATAACTAACCTTGAGAAGTATTCGCATTTAAGTTTTTTTATATTACTATTATAAAAAGGCAACATCTGATTTGTTTATTTGCAATGAATAGGCTCTGGAACTGTTTGACCGATTTAAAAAAAAACATATCATTAGAATCCTAATTTATCTGTGATGAACAAATGTGTATAACAGACATTTTCTAAAACGTTATAATCATTATGAAAACTTTGATAATGTAACCAAAGGTGTGAAAAAGGTATCAAAGTAAATTCTAACCTATTTAGCTGTGGACATTACTGACAATCGATATAGTAAAGTGTAATGTTTATGAGGCCGAAATTAAAATTTATAACATTTTGTGTGTTTTTTTTTTCCACATTCTGCGGAATATCCGTGCGAAACCCGCACGGCCTGCTAGTCTGTTATAAAGTTGACATTACATCTCAATATTCCAAACTCTACTACCGTTCTGTGTGTATGTCTGTTGTTCTATCACGCCAAAACCACTGACAGCTTTGGATGGAATTTTACACAGATGGTGATCATAATCTGTAATAATATAATTTCCATGGGATAGAACAGCTGAAAACGAAGGGCAAATGTATTATAGAATATACTGCTTAGTATATTCTATAATAGCTGCTCGACAATAAACACAGTATGAAGATTTGACAAACACACTGTTCGTGTATTCTCCATCTCAGTCATCTCCATAGAGACAGCTAACATCAGACTAATTAATCACTAACAATACTCATGATGGTCTGGCAAACTGGCGTGTGTGTACGTATACAAATTGAAATTAAAACCAAAACTCATTATTACTATTGGTTTGCACGGGTCATTGACATCGTCTAACATTCTCGTTTTATTCTTTGTCTGTATGGTGTAGGACGAACTCTATGCTTGGTACCCGTGGTTATAAATAAAAATAATATACAGTTCAACGAACTGCATTGGAATTGATGCAAAGTTCTAAACCGAAGTAGGCCATTTAAAAAAAAAACAAGGTTATAAATGATTTGATTACTATAGTTGATGGAGTGTATTGTCACTTCTTCATGGAAATTCATATTACAATTCAAATAAAAATAGTATTTCCATAAATTTATAAATTTGTGGAAATACTATAAACAGTATATTTTTTATTTGCGTTATGGTTTCATTACTCTTTAAGCGTACTAGATTTTCTCTTATTTGTTGTTTCATGCTTGTCACCATGATGATTTTGATGAAATTTGCCATAAACACATTACGATCTGGTAAACATGATGTAGTGAATGAAGGGTAGAGTCGCAGGATACAGCTCGTCCGTTAAAAAAGATATCAAATTGTTCAGTAAACAGTTCGTTTATAAATAATAATATATCTCATATCTATAATGGTAACGGCTTACAAAGTTTTATGAATAAGATTAAGCGAAAAGTAATAATTAATTTCATTTGATACCCAGCATTTGGTTGTTCGAATGTCAATGGGCACCGGCAACCCCTGTGCTACAAAAACGCTAATGGCTGTTAATTTTTTTTCTGTTCACACGACTACGGGAACGCCATGAGCTAATTGAGTGAATGAATGAATCAGCTTATAGCCGTCCACTGATGAACGTAGGCCTCCCCCTAGAGCGCCAACCGCCCGGCTCTGGGGAGAATTTTTTATTAAGTATTTGGCGATTACGCTGCCATCATGCATTACCACACACCAAGGCTGATTGACAACTGGCTGTAGCGACGACTTTAAAAAAAGATAGACAAACACAATTTATTACGTGATACTCTATCATCTTTTCGAAAATAGGACCCCAAATTTGAATTTATTCAAACTGATAAAATTTGTGTGACGGGACCCAGGCATTTCTCTGCCGTAAATTTTCTCAGTAATGGAGAGAAACGAAATTCGTGCGGTGATAACGCTTTACGTTTTAAAATGGAAAACAGCATCCCAGATTAAAGTCAAGCTAGACAGTGTTTTAGGTAACACTGCTCCTGCATTGAGTACAATTCACACTTGGATTGATTTTAAACCTGGGAGTCAGAGCTGCGAATACGACAACCGATTTGGCCGTCCAAATGCAGTCACGAACCCGGACATGATCAAACATTCAAAAATCGTTTTGAATGATCGACGCTTAAATTGTGACAGATAGCAGAGATGGGAAGCATTTCCTCTAAACGCGTTTTTAACATTTTACGTCAACATTTGAGAATGAATAAGCTTTGAGCGCGATAGGTGTCGCGTTTGCTCACTGTTAACCAAAAGTGTCGTCGGAGTGTTTGGCGCTGTTTAAACGTGATAGTAACGAGTTTTTGCGGCGTTATGTTACAGTAGATGAAACATGGATACATCATTATACTCCTGAAACAAAACAACAATCTAAGCAGTGGACTGAGAGCGGTAAACCTGCGCCGAAGAAAGCGAAAACGGTCTTGCCGGCCACCGGCCAAAGTGGTGGCAAATATTTCTGGGAATGCTCGAGAGATTATTTTAGTGGATAGTAAAGAGGAAAAACAATAAACGGAGAGCATTATGCAAGCTTGCTGCAAAAATTTTGTGAAGAAATCCGAAAGGAACGGCCTCATTTAGCCAAAAAGAAAGTTCTATTCCACCAAGACAACGCACCTGTGCTCTCGTCAAGGTTTGCAGTCGCCAAACTCCATGAATTGCGGTTCGAGTTGTTAACACATCCCCCCTATTCCCCAGACCTGGCACCGTGCGACATGCACTTATTCCCGAATCACAAGCAATAGCTAGGTGGCCGAAGACTTTCATCAAATGATGAAGTCATTGTCGCCGTAGTTTATTTGTAGTATTTTACTAGTATTTTGAGGGTGAGATAAAACATTTTATCAAACTGGTGTAACGGCATTAAAGAAGCGAAGGATTAAGCGACATCGACGTAGAAGGAAACTAAGTTGAAAAATAAAATAGTTTTAATTAGAATATTAAAGCTCTTGTTTGTCGTTTCGGATACTTGTCGATCAACCCTCGTAGGTGTTCGGGTGGTATTTTTATTCAATTTTAAAACTATCTGTGCTCGCCAGTTCGTCTGCTTGGGAGTTGATACAGCTAACAAGCATGCTTTCTGTGTAAATCGTGATTCCGAGAAATTCCGAAAGAAAAGTTGCGTATATATTCGCCCTATAATCTCACTTCTTCTGCCGGTGAAATTTCCATGGAAATCTAACCGTTTCAGATGTTGGTAAACTTTAAAACAAAGGAACAGCTATGTTGTCTCATTTCGTGCGGTTTGTGATTAGCCGGCGGCCCCTTAGGGAGGAGCAAGAAAGGAGGGTAATGCAATCTGCATGACAATTATGCCGATTTCTAAGGGCGTCGGTAGTTGTCAATAGACCGCGATTGCTCGTTTATTCGCCTATACCATAAAAGAAGACATGTCTGTTAAAATGTTTTCATAGTATCATGTAAATAACCAAGCACGTGGAATACAATGTAAGCATTGGACAAACCTGATTTTATACAGAGCGGTAGTGCTTCTTCAACCCACCTCCTTGTATAAGCGTTCTCACAAACCGTACGAAACGCCATCACATAGCTGTCACTCCGCTTATTACGTGAGTGTGAGGTACCTCCCAGTTATTGCAATGCAGCGATGGTACTACCCTTTTACTTACTTAATATGATAGGGGGCAACTTTTCATGGCAAGGCAAAGTTTTTTTTAGGAAGAGTAGTGTCATGCTGCATGGGAGACGGTATTGCCACATGGCAATAGGATATACATATAGTGCATCACACTTCATCCTCGTATGCAACGGAATTGGACCGGCACGATCGGGGAAGTACCTATCTTTCAATCGATACCGGCGTAGAGTGACAGCGTCGCTGTCGCGTTTCGTGCGGATCGTGAGTAGCCCATTGCGGAGGGGGGGGGGGGGTGTAGTGATAGGAAGGCGTCTAACAATCATGCGAATGTCCACGGGCATCGGTAGTCATCAAAAGGCTCTGATTGATTGTTACCCCCTATGCTATTAAAAAGTTACATAGCTCTTTGATTCATAGCTAACACATAAATGCTGCACATTAGTTCCTGTAACTACAGCCCGTGAAACCGAAAATGTATTTGCAAGCCAAGTTGCTAATAGGCCTACATAGACTTAATAAGAATTTGTGAAACTGACCTCAAGTTAATTACATTATGGTCATAAGTAAAATCTGAGACTGCTGCACTACATACATACTTGATGTTGTCTTTAAGAATCTATAATAATACACACTATACAACTAATCTTAATAATTTTTTTTTTTTGGGCTAACATCCGAAACTATTGGGATTATTTGGATAAAGTTTTGTTCAGTTAAGTATGCATCTTTGTTGCAACAAAAAACATAGATTCCACATCAATAAGTGTCTGCATTATTTAACAATTTAGACCTAGCAACAAGTGGCAAACTTATTTTTCTGGCTGACAGTTAAGTCTTTTGGTATCAAAATTAACTGTTGTTTCACACATACACATTTTCCTAACATTTGGTCACATCACAGGATGGTTCCAGTTCAGAAATAATTTAGTTATTAAATTATTTCTGAACTGGATTTATTAAATTATTACTGAACTGATTATAACATAGTTCAAACTAAAGTAAAAATAGAAAGATATGTAATTGATTGAAGTATTCTCACTTCTTGCTGGAAATTCAAGTATTAATACAGAAATATCTTAAAAAAAAAACAATTATAATAAGCATTCCTGACCATAAAGTTTGTCAATATTTAAGTGTACATTATAGATATATTTATTAATTTAATATTAATGATTTTAGTCATGTGGATGTTAGAGTTATTTTCATTTTAAAGCCCAACAATTAACATTATATTTTTATGATGAAAACATAACAAAAATACTTATTGGTTTTGATTTATGAACAGAAATATAATAAATACATTTGGGGGGAGTATTCCCATCCCCATTGTGTTGAAAAGAATAGGTGCATATGAATGTAGGTTTCTTTTGTACCATAGGAATATGGTATGGAAAATTAAATGCCAAAAACCATATGGATGACATTATAAAAAATGAAACAGATGCAATATTAACATAAAGTCTAATAGTGACTGCCCCTACTTTATAATTGCTAATCTTACTCATAAAAATAAAATACATTTTAATGACTAATTACAGTATAGGATATAAGAGATACGAAATGTTAAAAAGTATTTGGACCATCTTTAACCTTACATCAAATTGAGTATTAAACATGGAACAAAAAACATAATTTTACAAGAATCCTATTTTAGTAATTGTTATTTTTTCTCGGATTTATACACTTCAATAAATTAACTGATCTGTTTGGCTAGAATATCATGAGTTGAAAAAGATAGTAAACCCTTTGTGTTGCACAACACAGCAGGACACATAATACTTCATATACAAAAGTGACACTTACCAGAACTTCGTGGTGAGTGCGATTCCCTCTGTAGACCCATAACACAGAAGGAGGCGGACTGAGCTCACCACAGGGGATGGTCACATTAGTTCCCTTGTCTGCAGCTACTTGCCGGATTTCCACTTCATCTGCCAGGGTCGGTAAGGCTATTACAGAAATAAGTTCGATTTAAAAGACGTTATTTTATATTCACAAAGTGCTTTCTTTTACAATTTAAAATATCATACATATTATTTACCTTTGAAACCAAGGCAAAAGAGTGGTACCAATATTCGCTCAAGCAACATTCTAAACTATCTACATTTAAACTCGTAAGAAAAAAATCTCACACTCTATCTGGTGAAAAAGTAAAAAAGATTTTTCCTAACTAGTTTCTTATATTAAACAAAAATTTAGACGACCGAAGGCGAAATTATTGGAAACAAATCTTACAACAAACGTCCGCACTCCACTAACAAAAGTCATAGACTAAATGAAAATGACAATTATGACAAGTGACAACTGATAGCGTATGAAGTTCCTGAAAATAATCCGACAATTGCCATCTTCACTGTAGAACTCACGATAACAGCTGTCACATATTGTCTATGATGCGACATTGAATCGTAGACAAGATTATAGATTTTCTACAGACATGGCCGCTTTATCGGCAATACAATACCTGCAATGTTTTGTATATTGATATTCATATTTTATAATGAATAGGGAGTTTTTTATGTATAAGTAGTGATTAGCGGATTGTATACAGTGCTGTGATATTTGTAATGGATGCAGAGAACGAAATAAAGAGAGCTCGTGATGCAATTCAGATGATAGAAACTATTCAGTCCATGATCGACGTTTCTGCGGATAGACTTGAAGGCTTGCGTACCCAGTGCTCTACTAGTGCTGAGTTAACTCAACAGGAAATTCGTACGCTCGAGGTATGGAAATGTTTATTTTATTAATAACATGTATCCGAAACATGATATGCCCTTGAACACTACATTATGCCTGAACTTCAAGGCCTAGATCTCAAGGATCGCGGTAAATAGTTCATTGCCATTATAGAAAGTATAAACGCGCACATTCTCAGTTAGACTCTGTTTGCCACCTCTATCATACATTGCTAGACTAAAGGCTGTAATTAATTGTTCTATTTAACATGAAAGTAAACAAATTTGACTGCTTTCTAAAGTAGGTCATAATTACTAGTTGTTACACTTGTTTTTTTTATTATACGAAGGCGGGGAACATGAGCCAGCAGCCACACCTAAATAAATATTCCTCTTTCCTCATGTAAAATTTCTTAAATGTCCTCCTAATGCTAAACAAGTAATGAAATTTCAATATAAAAAAAAATTAAGACAGGTATGCTGTCATGGTTTTGAAATATTTATAATACAATACAATTAAGAAATTCAGTGCACCATTGTGTAATTTTGTGACGAAGTTGACACATTGTGTTACCAAATGTGGCACATGAATATAATTTAATATGCCCCATGATGTGTTTGTATGTGATAGGTGGACCACCATTTCCTTTCATGTAGGACCCTATTTCCAAAGTGAGACATTTGTATAAAAAAACATTAATTTCCTTATTAATATTTACACATATTTAAACCCTAGATATTGTAGTTGTATATAATAACCCTAAATTTAAGAAAAATATACAAAAAATAAACATCTATTTTATATTATTTTATGACTAATTTTCTTTCAATGACTAGTCATTGTAAGTTTTTTGCCCTAAATGTGAATACTGTAGAAATCTGATCAACTGTTTTGAGTTTTGAGTTTGCTCACATTAATTCATAGCGAAAATATTGAGTTTATATGCAGAGAGCTGGCTTTGGATAAATATACAAAAACACTCACAAATTTAATGAATAACAAAAATTTTGTGTGGATCATTGGTTATATGCTAAGCAATTTGCCATTTCAAAGTCAAATCATCTCTACTAGGCAAGCAACATAAAACATAATTGTTATGTACAAAACAAACTAGAGTCTTGAGACAATAATGGAAGTTAATATTATGTGAATTCGTTGTAATATATTTATATTGCATACTATTATAACACCTGAAATGTTTTATAAATGTGTTAGGCAGTGTATTTGCTGCATTGTACCTGAATGATCATATTATGACAGGAACACAAAACGTGACAGGACAGACTGTCCTGTCCTGTTTTGTGTGGATTTTGAGATACCAGTGATTCCCCAGTGGATATGATGAAAGAAGCAACACATGTACATAATATTTGCTTTTGCATTTGCTACATATCTAGTCTTTATCAGGTACAGATTTCTTATTTGATAGCTTACAAATTTTACAGGATTATGCTGTGCTTACTAAAAGCTTTTTTACACATACATGCTTTTAACACATACATCTTAAATCCATACAAATTATTAAGTCTCAAATATATTCAGGGAAATACGTATTTATATCTAAACAAAAGACTTGCAAGTGGAATAATGGTTAAATATTTAACAACATCAGTGATCAGTCTGCTCTATCCTTCCAGTGATTGTCAACATGTCATCAGTTCATCATTTATCATGCAGCGGTTGCTTTTTCCATTGGTTATGGTCTACCTCATTTACATTTGTTGTCCATAGTTTGTTATTTTGTTCATCTTTCATCTCTGTTGCTTTGCCCTAACCATATCCACTTCAGTTGCAGTATCTGATGTATTACATCCCTAGCTCTCGTTTGCAGTCTTATTTTAGAGTTATTTATTTGGTTCTTTAGTTTAAATCTCACAAAGGTTCTCTCCCTGTCCCTTTGGCAGTCTTATTTTTCGTACACTTTTAGTTTTGTTTAGGTTTTGCAATTCATTACCTTAGATTTTAGATGACTTTTGATGTTGCTTTTAAATATCTTTCTCATGCTCCAGTACTTCTTTCCAGGTGTTCTGTGCTCTTTTTTTTATATATTATAGGGGGCTAACGAGTAATCGGAGCCTTTTTACGACTACCGACTCCCATGAACATATACATAACTAATATACCGATGCGTTGTCCTCTCCCCCGATGGACCACCGGCTACTCACAAACCTCACGAAACGCGACACTGAAGATGTCACTCTACGGCGGTATTATGTGAGCGAGAAGTACCTCCCCGGTTGTGCCGACCCAATTTCGTTGCATAGGAATCCTATAGGCCGTTATACCTCGTTATATCCATGGATACCTCGGTCGTTGGCCGAGCTCTTCTCCTAATTTCGCTTTTAGTCGTGTTAGTGAAAGAGATTTGGTGACCCAGGTACACATTATTGTCCACATTCTAGGGTTCTTAATTCTAGCCCGAATTCTTTCCTTGCATTGTTCGTAATCTTTTTCGTTTTGACTTTTGTTTATCTCTGGTCCAAATGTTTAGCTTTGAAGAGTTTAGTCAATCGAACATGTTCTGCAATTTTCTGATACTTGTACTATATCATCAGCAAATCTTCAATGCGACAAGTAGGTGCCGGGAATATTTCGTCACAACCTGTTCCCAGTGTAGATTTCCGTAGATTTTCACTAGCATCACTATAAATAATTTGAGGATAGTGGGTCATCCTGCCAAATTCCCAAACTTCCACTCGGATTTTTAGTCTAGTAGCATTATTTTTATAGATTTCTTTTATAATGTCAATGTATGTGATGCACACGCACTCCTTGGTTTGCTAGTGCATTCATATTTGTGCATGTGAAATCGAGTCAAATATCTTGGAGCAATCCAATGTACAGCATTTTCCCATATTTATTATATTACCTGCTTTTTCCAGATGATGGATACCCCTAAGTGTGGATAGTTTGTAATTTTCTATACTGGTTTCAACTTTAAGTTTTTTTGTATTGTTGAGGTTAGTTATTTCCTTGATAATGATAGAATGTCTTTTGTACTCTCTAGTTGCTATTTTCCAGTTTTTGTAGTTATATTTTATGATTTTTTCCACATTACATATAAGTCCTGAAACCTCTATACTATACAAAATAAGTGTATTTTCCTCATTTTGAATGTTTTGATAGAAATATATTTTTCATGCACCAAAGATATGCATGTTTATGAATGTCTGTGTTTCAAAATTTTCAATTCTTGTTTTTACTCCTAAATAATTTTGCAGTGAGACCAAGTGTCTACTTAAACTGGTTACTTCAAATTCTGATACCTGCTTACATTTATTTGGGTCGGTCAAATTGTGGCATATTTTAGACTTGCATGGAAGGACAAACTAGCTGCCTCTACTACTAGGCATTGCTCTCATGCATCCCACCCTCGAGGTACCAGCGTAACTCTCACACACCTGTGCAGTTTGGGAGAGTATAGCCATCTCATCATGCTGGGCGGATCTGCTAGAATGGCATATCCATACTGTTGCATGTCTATCAAGATATTTACATAGTCTGTATTATGGTGACTTCTATGACAGCTGATGTGATGCCTTTTGTTTTTGTTGACGTGGGGAAACTCCTTTACGCGCCTCTACTAGCCTGGATGCTCGCGGCATAATATAGTTCCGAATAACCACAAAAACCACCACGAGTGCCATCAGTGTCGCCTTTGTTGAGGTTCTCGGAACAACAAATCATCAGGGCACCTCGACCAGCCCCCTAAGGGACCGACGCCATCTCCACATATGCGTTTGTCCCACACCACAGAACAATCCCACCAACTTTGGGACAGTGCAATGGAGTGAGGTTCCCATTCTCGCCCCTTGCTCCGTGCGCAAAAGTGCCGCTTCCCTTCGCTCATTTGATTCTCATAAGAAGGGTACAAAGTGCGACTCCTCCTGCTATTTAGTCCCCTCTTCTTGTAAGAGGGATACGAAGAGCAGCCCCCTCCTCGGTTCAATTGGCTTCATCTAAGGTGTCTCGATTCACCCCAGGCTACTGAGCCTGTATTGGACACCTACAATATCTAGTTCGGTCCTGAAGGCTATGAGATGAGCATACCTTGGGGGTGTACCTCAGTGATGCTTGCTATTATACACGTAATGCTCTTCACCTGGAGTACATCACTTAGGATGGTAACATAGCCCTCCATATGTCACCCTGACATAACGCACCAACACTTATATGCATATAATATATACTAATATTGTAAAAAGTAAACGTTTGATTGTTTGTTTGTTTGCATTGAATAGGCTCCAAAACTACTGGAATCATTCGAAAAAATATTTTACTATTTTCTTCTTTTTGTAAGTTTTTTTTATTCTTTGACACGGAAATAAATGGTTTGTAGTTTCCTACATTATTGGTGATGAACATAGGGCTACATAACATCTCAAAGATTTTAGTCATTAAGATACTTCGATGTTGTGACCAAAGTTCTGAAAAAATATCAAAGTAAATCCTTATTTAGCTGCAGAAATTATCGACAGCTAGCTGTCCCGACAGATGTTGCTCTGCTATAAATTTAGTTTATCCTCATAACCATGACAATGAATCATCATGGATTTTTACACTTTGGTAAATCAAGGAATCTTTGTGACAGGTAGAACCCACGGCAGCGAAGCCACTATCCCTCTCTTTATTTAGTCTATTTTGCTTAGCAATGAAATAGTTAACAATGAAATAGTTAACAATGAAATAGTTAACAATGAAATAGTTAACAATGAAATAGTTAACAATGAAATAGTTAACATGGTTAAGTAAGAAGCTATTTTGGTTACAGTTTCAGTTAGCTAACAGACTGAAGGGACACGGTAACTTAATTCATGTTTAGTAAGTAAAAAGCAATATACTCTATTTTCACATTTATTTGCCTCCTTTGGCGTATTTGGCTTTTGTTACAGGGTAAGCTTTTGAAGCACTTCTCCAGGCAGCTGGTTATCAAGGCTCAGTTCGGCGAGCTACAACGAGAGCTCCGAGATGTTCCGAATCTCCGTCAGTGGCTTCGCGTTGTGGGTCTTAGTGTGGCTTCTATCGAGGTAACTAGCAAAGTTATTTATGTTGTTTATAATCATCGTCTTAACATAAATAAACATAGCATTTATGACATGATGATTTTGTAAAAGGTACGCTTGCACGTTCCGGCTGCAAAGTGCAAAAACTGCAAACAAAATTGGCCGACATAGATGTTAACTACAATCTGCATTAACATAAAAACTCCAGTATGTCTTGAAAATATAATGGTTCCCACTTCCCTTAGGAATTATTTGTAATAAAGGGGATAAACGACAAGTTGGAGTCGTTATGACTACTGACGCCCATAAAAATCTCACAACATGAAAGACGAAGAGGAGAAAAGACGAATTACCTATGACTCCATGAAGTGCCCCAGATCTGTAAGCTGTACTCGTCACGTTCAGTGTTCCACCGGTTACGTCCCAGCTCACTTCGCTGGGCCGCTCGTGTCACACACAGCTCACCTCATTATAGGTTGGTCTTATTACACACAGCTCACATCTCTGGACTGCTAGTGTTACACGTAGCTAGTGAGTGTGCGTTGCTCGTGTTACACACAGCTCACCTCACTGGACTGCGCTAGTATTACACGTAGCTCACTGTTCGTTGTTCGTGTTACACACAGCTCAATTCACTGGACTGCGCTTGTGTTACACGCAGCTCACTGCGCATTGTTCGTATTACAGGCAGTGTGTGCCCGGGTTACATCGCTGGAGGCATTACGCGAGCGGACGGAACACGAGTTGCGGGCTTTGCTATGTGCTGCGCGGGATGAGGAGGTCCGCCGTCTCTGTGGGGCGATGCTGCGGCTAAGGACCTACATCGGTCAGTACTTTCTCAAACTCCTAAGAGCCTACCTAAATTCTTGAACTTCTCATATCATTTATAAAGTCACATAAATTTAATAGCCGATGAATTTGGATGGATGGATGATTATGTGCGTGGATTTAACCAAATTCGATCAACTGATACGAATCTCTTGTCAAAGCAGGTTGATACTGCGCACAGACTTTACAAGCGCGTTCGATTAAATGAACCACATACTTCTTTTGGTAAAGCTTGATGTTTTCGGTATTCATGGATAATATTTTGATATAGATTTCTTCTTGTCTTGAGAAAAGACTTGCTACTTGAGAATGTGATCTACTGTCACATTCTCAAGTAGCAAGTCACTCACTGTTCACACACTCCAGGCCCTGGCGTGCCTTAGAGCCTCTCTTGGACCCAATACTATTTTCATGGTACATCAACGATATTTCACATGTTGTTAGCCCCAGCAGAAGTAACTCATGTTCGCTGTTGGAGACTACAATGACTACACCGATGACACTGTCATGTTGCAGAGGCCCTGGCCCGCGGCGACGGCGCCACAGAGCTGCCGCTGTACTGGGACTCGTGGGAGCGCCACGGCCGCGGCTCGCCCCGCACACACAACTCGCACAACCGCAAGAACAACACGCACGGTCAGTATTACCTAAGTGTACGTTACATATAGACAATCTATAAGGCAGTGTAGGCCAGGCTCATGTTTGCAGGTACTACCGGGGAAGGAAGTCTTGCTCCACTGCGTCTTCGGTTTGTGAGCTTGGGGCTAGGTAACATGTTGCATGACTACTATGCGAATGTCTAAGGGTGTCAGTAACACAAAAGGCCTGTTTGCCCCCTCTACTATAAATAAAACTGTGTGACGCATGTTGTTGTTACTACAACCGCCAAAGCTTTTCTCAACATTAAGCTGTGTAACGATCACCCGTCCTCAGGTGGCAAGTCCCCCAGCACGCCGTCTGCGCGGCGCGCGCAGCCGGCGCATCTGCCCGCGCCCGCAGCGCTCACCAAGTCGCGCAGCCACGAGTCGCAGCTCTCCGTCAAGCCGGACGCTTCGGATCTGAGGTACATACTGTATTTTATTAAAGTTCGTTTTCCTTTAGCAAATTAATAAAAAGCTTGTTTCCTCTGAGAACATAACCTATCAGAATATTATGGATTATAATCTAGAATTCTAGACAACACATAGATTACGTTGACATTGAGCCAAAACAGTAATACAATGTATCCCATGGGTAAGGATAGTTTGTACTCGGGCAAAGGTTAATAAGGAATAATTTGTGAACAGCGACAACAGCCAGTCGTCTCCTGTGGGTGGAGGCGACGCCAGTCCCCCCGCGTCCCCCCGCGAGCCTGAGCCGGAGCAGGCGCAGCAGAAGTACTACAACAGTAACGTGAGTACTCCCAGTAATATAATATAATAATCTATCACGTTAGCCTAGTCTTGTGCTAAGTACCATAAGTACATAAGTATATAACTGTGGTCTAGTACCTGTATTAGACAGAAATCTATTTCATACTTTTTCTTTTTTTATTCATCATCACTTACGAACACCTAGAATGAAACTAACAATAGGAAATAAACGACGCAGAGCGAGTCCGCAAATGTGCTACAAAGTAGCCTAACTCCTTAAGTACCCATGATCACTAATGGATACCTAGAAATAGCGCCGCTACACGCTGTTCACGTTGTGTGTAGTATGTGGGTACTTTGCGCACTGCTGTACTCACACAAGCACTGACGTGACTACGTTATTGTAATAACTCTGCGTTATTACGTTAGTGTTAGTTAGCTTTTTAGGAACAAAGCAATAAATATTATCTCATGGGCATTTTTATAGCATAAACTGACACTATTTAACGTCCACATATACAGATGCGTTGACCTTCTTCATCCCATCTCCCCCAACGGCCCACTGTCTGCACACAAACGGCACGAAATGCGACGAAAATCATCAATTTTAAGGTGGTATCTTGTGAGCGAAAGGCGCCTAGCCGGCCCAGTTCGGCTAAAGCGCAGCATGGTAAAGGCTGTAAGTGCTACGTTCACAAGGTGTATGTATGTGTATCATTACAGATGTACATAATACAGTGCGGGCCGGGCGGCGCGGGGTCGGGCGCGGGCGGCTCCCCCCGCACGCCGCCGCTCAGCGGGTGCATGGCGCATGACATCGCGCACCGCTTCGCCAAGACGTTCAATATGATCGCCACGTGCGACCACTGCGACAAGCAAATACTCTTTGGCTCCGGCCTTAAGTGCAAGGAGTGCAAGTTCAAGTGCCACAGGTGCGTGCGCTGACCTCTACACCTAACTGGATAGCTGATACTGTAGTTTGCCATTAATGCCACCCAGAGTTACTTACTCTCGCTCACTTTGCATTGATTGTCCAATGCTGGGGGTCGTGACCATTGAAGAACCTTCTCTTGCATTATATTCCTCCACATATTCCGGCTTTCTGAGACTGGTATTGAGAGTCAACCTCACCTCAAACATAGTGAAATGTGTGAGTGTCAAAACTTTGACAGTTCATAATTTCAAACTTCAGCCAGTTCCCTGATGGTAGTAGACAGAACAGAATATTTGGTCAGTGTTTCGACAACTTCCAGTGTTACTTCATATTTTCTCAATTCCACCCATTTATCCACTTTCCAGTTCAATCAATTATTATATAGAGCTCTGTGGTTTATACAATCAATAATTTAAGGATTTTATACCTCACAAGAAAAAAACAACCATTACAAGATCATGTTGTTGTCCATCTGTTTCTGTCTGCCAAGGAATACTTCCCAGCGAGCCAGAACCGTGATACTTACCATGAAGTATGATCATACACTGCCTCTCGTATTATATGGTTATTGCATAAAAACAAAACCATTACAGACTTATATTTGTAGTACACTTTATACAAAATGAGTGCATCCAGCCGTAACAGTAGATTTATACCACTGTCATCTGTTCGTTATCGGTTGAGGGTTTTTATTAGTACATGTTTGCCTTTCTATTATTAATGAATTACCAATAACCATCGAGGTCTGAAGGACCCTATGCTGTTCACTTAGCTAAAAGAATTCTCTTTTTCAGAGATTGTGAACCGAAAGTCCCGCCCTCGTGCGGCCTCCCGCCAGAGTTCGTGACGGCATTTAAAGAAAAGTTTCACAAAGATGGTGAATATTGCGTCGACATGACTGTGTTTTTTTTTCTAAATGTATATATAGAGACGGTGCGCTATTACAAATTATCTGCTGTATGTCCGTCTGTCTCTTGAATCGTAATAGATAGAAACTTGAAAGTTTGAAGCCGCAATAAATACTAGTCCAACTCGCTCTCAATGATTATTAATTCAATAATCATTACTTAATGAGGAGAGTCCCATTTGCAAAGCGTCCAGATATTGTAATATCTAAAACTACTTTTACGGATTTTATCGCGGTTTATTAAATTATTTATGTAGCCCGACGTATCAGAAGCTTTACAGCAACCATGGTTACGGGTGGACTGACAGATGTCCTGATGTACCAAGTTTTTAAAAGATATATTATGTTGCAGTTATGTTATCAATTCTACCCGGTGGACTGACAGCTTGGTCCAGATGGCGGGGAGCCGCTGGATGCCAGTTGCTCGTGACCACTGTCACGTCAGCTCGCTGACTGTGGCGCTCTGCGGGAGGCGTGCGTATGTCCAGCAGTGGTAGTCGTCCGGCTGATGATGATATGTTATCAAATCAGTGATATAATTTCATTCGTGTTTTCAATACATGCGACACAACAAAATGCCTATTCCATGTTTATTCTAAGTGCACTAACTATCCGAAACGCCTGTCCCAAAATTATGTGCAACTCAAGAAATGTAACATTAAAAAAATAAATCGTAAATTCAATTTTTCACTCGTAGAAAGCTGAATTTTGTCTATGATTATTATTTATCCCCAGTCCAAGGCTTCTTGGCGCAGCGCAATGTGGTGGTAGCAGCGCAGCCCGCGTCTCGCCGCCGTCCCACCACTCATCACCACCATCACCACTCGGTCAGCGTGAGTAATACTATGTGTGTCAGCCGCGTCATACAACGGGAGTTTAACCCTTCAGAACGTACATGATTCTGAAGAAAGGTGCACAAAAGACGTCTTAAGACGCGACGCGGTAAAGCGTTACAATTTCACACGATTTTACTCCTTATATTTTTTTCATATTACGGGCCTTACAGCGTCTCTTAAGAGGTAATCACCGAAAATAGTTGTTAAATTTGTTAACATGAAACGATACAATACCAAACTTTATAGGCTCACTCACTGTTGTTAAAGACTTTACAAATAAATTTACATAAAAGAACTCGCTCCAAAAACGGCTTCTTGTAAAAATATTATTAGAGAAGAAATATAAAACTGTCATACAATAATGACCTGCAGTTCGTAGCACACGCTCGTTGTGCCGCGTAGGTGTGCTACGAGTGACAAATATGTAGCACAATCGTGTGCTACGCGGCGCTACGAGTGTGTGCTGCGCAGCGCGAGTGACCGTGACATGTACATGACGAGTTACCGTAAAAAAAAATTGCACAAACAGCATCTAAAGCAAAATATTCAGCAGTTAAACATGTACGTGTCCAACACAGTAACAATCTCCGCCACGCGACGTCGCGTTGCGTGCTCACTGCGAGCGGAACCTATGTTATTATATGAACTACTAGCTTGATACCGGAGCTGATTCGCTACGTACTACGCTGCTTAAATTACATTACAGGCTATTATGTGAGTTACCCTGCTTAATAAGTTTTCACTTGAATTAGGCATATATTTTCAGAGTAATCACGAGTTTTCGTCTAACTCGTCCTCGTGCAACAGTTCCACCCCGTCGTCGCCCGCGTTGGCCGCGCCACCCACGCCGCAGCCGCATCACCATCTGCACCACATCAAGCAGCAGTTCCACTTTCCCGGTAATGTCTCACTCACAGCCACACATACATACAACTTCGCACAAGTTGCAGTTTCCCGATAACATATCACCCATATACAGACAGACAAGCGCACGTACAGACGCGTACTACACCAGTACTACAACTACACGCACCAGTGCGTGCTGCCTGTGCAGCGCGTGTAGTGACTGTCACAAATATCTATTGCTACGTATAACACCAACTACAATACATCATCATCTTCCTTAATCTTGTAAAACTTACGCGTTGTGTCACTAAAGCTTGCAAGAGAGAAAAAATTTAATACAATCTTCATTTGAAACAAAATATTTTAATTCAAAGTCAAACGTCTACTTTTAAACTGTAATGTTTTAATTTTTACTGATTTCACTACTGGTGATACCCCAGAAATATGAAGACCTGGAAGAAACTCAACTGCTCTAGCGGCCATACCATATCACTATTTGAGTATAATATATATATATATATATATATATATATATATATATGTATATATCTATGACTTATATATCATACTAGATAAATATTATAGAACATAAGCTACAACATTGCCATGTTTCTAGTCAGTTTAGTAGTAGTCGCATTTGTTATATTACACAATACAATATTAATATTTATTTATATTTTACCTTTGATTGATACTCTCGCATTTATAATGTTAATATACTTTACCTAATGTTTGTGCATGTTGCTGATAGAGTGCTTGTCCACAAAAGTGATGGCTCCGGTCGCCAGTCCCAACCACACCGCTTCAGCGGTGCAGTCTCCGGCCAGGCTCGTCGACAACACCAAGGAGGACCTCGCCGCCAGCCTCAAGAGCGGTGAGCTAATGTTCGGGAACCAGCACGTCATATTGCACAGCACATACAAACTCTGTACAGGCTGTATTCGTGCAATTTTAATTATCTACTACATATCCTCTATATCCTCCTATTCGCTTCTGATTGAATTCATTATGGTTTTGATGTCTTAAGGCTACGCGAATGTTAGCCATTACAATAAAACTACTTTTACGTATTTTATCGCAGTTTATTTAATTATTTAACTAGCCCTTAGTGGCTTCACAGCAACCATGGTCACGGGTGGACTGGGATGACAGGTGTACCAAGTTTTTAAAGGTATCCGAAAGATTACAGCTTTTATTACATGATTGCAAATGTATTTTGATACATTCGTTCACTACGGTGATTCTGTCTCATTCCACAAGTAAAACTTAAGAAACGCGATAAAATCCGTTAAATAGTCGTAGTAATGAATAACACTCGCGTTAACACAGGAACACTATATTTTATTTTCTGAAAACGTGGTTACATACGGATGATTAAATTATGTGTTTCCTTCGACCTACATGTTTTGCTAAACTTAAATACATCAGCATGCAACACGAATGTACCAGAATACTTGTGTCAAAATGTTTGTGCAGTGGGACTCCAGTGGCATGTCCTTAAGTGTGTGTGCGTTTTGTTTCTTTGGCGGCTATCGTAAGAGCTCTAAGAAAGGGGAGTGGTGATGGTCATGATGATTATCTCAGAGGGCTCCGGCGGTGCGTCCCTCAGCGGCTCGGGCTCTACGGACAGCGGGCGGCAGGACTCCGTGCAGGACAACCGGTGGCCGCGGCAGAATAGCGTGAGTACCGCGGCAACATCTGTTACATGTCGTGCTGTGTGACGTCACAAGAATAACGTGGCGTGTGACATCATATGCATACTATTTGTCGCCCAACTACAAGTAACTGTTTAGGCACACACAAATGTCGCCAATGTTAGATCTATCCGAAAAGACGTTAAGGTTTTTCTAAAATTCCGATCCTGGAATAATAAGGTAACTCTTAGTATTCCAGGATCCTAAGAATCAATTTTTTGAAGTTGCACCCCACAAAAATGAAACAGGGCAAAGAGTAGTAACATATTATAGAAAAATAATTTTATTTTTTACTTTAAAGATTAGTAGGTGTATGGTAAAATTATTTATATAAAATAAAAAATAAATTTTTCAATATGAATATACGGTAGGTCATTAGGAGAGCGTAACTGGGGATGAAAGATGTATGAAAATTCATTTCTTACGAAGTTTTAATATTGAGAACTCGTATGTCAGTTGTATTAAATTCGATATGGAAATCATAATATTTATTTGCCTTTTGCCAGATATGCATTGAGGAAATTGGCTTTAATATTAGGTACTGTACCCTGTACATAATTTTGAAGACAATACATAAGCCATGAAATTTTGTATCTGACTATAAAAATGATTAAATACATACAGTCTGATAGTTAATGCCTAAAACTGATCCTAGTAAAAATCTCAGTATTTCGACACACAAATTCTCTACTACAGGTCTCTGGCAAAAGTTAATTAATGTTAAATAAGAACTTTTCATTTCTAGTGCCTATTGATAATAAGTACATAACCAGTACTCATTGGGGTCAAAAGGAGCCAACAATGGCAAAGCTTCCTTATCGCGCCATTCGCATCCTTTCTCACTTCGCGCGATAACCTCAAATAGCTTAGTCCATATTGTTTAGTCGTTGGCTGAGTGTACTTGTGATTTGTTTGCCTTTAACTGGAATGTTAAAAAATACGTGACTTTCCATTTTCTGTACTCTATGTAAATTTTAAAAACGTTATTATATTATTTTCTATGTATGTGCGCCTAATAATAAAATAATATGACAATGACATTTAATCATCGCAGAAAAATATTTGAAGAAGTATGTTGCTTTTACTATTTCAAGAGCTGTTTGATAAATTACTTATTTATGCGAAAGTGAAGCCAGATGTTGCCAAGTACATTATACAGAATAAAATTACTATAAAATTTCCAGTAAATATTTGTTAAAAATTACCAACAACGATCACTTGTTTCAGCCCTTCTTTTGTTCTCATATTATTTTTAGTCAGAGGCAATGCCATGATGCATTGCAGCAGAATTGGTACCGTATGATTGTGGAGGTACTTCTCGCTCACATGACACCTCCGCTATGCTGTCGCGTTTTGTGCGGTATGCTAGTTTCATATGGCCCGTATTTATATACTTGTATATAAATACTGTATAAGCTATATTTTTGTGCCGAATTTGAACTAGTATTCAATAGTTATTGCCTGAAAGAGTATCAAACATTAATATGCATCCAGTATGTTGCGCGAGGACACAATATAACAGCGGACTGTGTGCAGCTGTCCATGAAGGAGTGGGATATACCGTACGACGAGCTCAAACTGTTCGAGGTGATCGGCGCGGGGCGCTTCGGCACCGTGTACCGGGGCAGCTGGCACGGCGCCGTCGCCGTCAAGTTGCTGCACGTCACCTCGCTCAGCGACTCCGCCGCGCCGCTGGACACCTTCAAGCACGAGGTGAGCGTGTACACTATAGACGCGGGGTCCCCGGGGTAGTGACGCCCCGATGGTAATCTACATCTCTGTCTATATGTATGTGTACTTTTGACATGTTTACGTTATGGTAACCTTTTTGAAAACTAAAGTCTTGATAGCTAACTTTAGAGTGTCGGTTTTTCGTAACGATGTGCGCGCGCATTGTAAAAAAATGCTCTCATATTTTTATCCTAATGCGCCGAAAGAAGTATAACTTATAAAATAACAAACACACTCAGAACTTGTTAAATGTATCTGTTATACGATTTCAGGTGGCGACATTCCGCAAGACCCGCCATGAGAACCTGGTGCTGTTCATGGGCGCGTGCATGAAGCCGCCGCGGCTCGCCATCGTCACGTCGCTGTGCAAGGGCATGACGCTGTACACGCACCTGCACCTGCGCCGCGACAAGTTCACACCCAACAAGAGCGTCATAGTAGCGCAGCAGATCTCGCAGGTACAGCCCTGGGCTTAACGAGTTTCAGGGACCCCATATGTCATTGTATTGTCATGTGTAATTTCTGATTCTGATTCTATGGGCATCACAGATTGTTTTGTGTGTTCGTAAAGTACACTTTAAATATTCACAAATGTTAAAGAAAAAGAATATGTGTTGGTAAATACGTTTATATTAACCAACGCATATTCTTTTTCTTAATCAAATTTCCACATTACTTCGGCTACGTTCATTTGGTTACAATATGCTTCGCACTTAACATCGCTCGCCTCCGTTGGCATATTTTACATATTATATTTGTCATATAAATTTAAGTTTTATAACTTTTTGCATAAAATCTTTATAAAATTGATTTGTGTGCTCACGCCGATGAGATGATGTCTACAGGGTATGGGCTACCTGCATGCGAGGGGTATAGTGCACAAGGACCTGAAGACCAAGAACATATTCCTGGAAAACGGCAAGGTGGTCATCACGGATTTTGGACTTTTCAGCGTCACCAAGCTGTGCTTTGGCAACAAGTGAGTTAACAATGATTATTATGGTGAACTTTATTGATTTTAATAAGATGACCGAAACTTCGGGGTTATGTGTACGTCACAAGAACACTGCGAAGTGTATTCAGGGGCTGCGGTGGATTAATATAAATGGTTACGGTGATTTTACTCCACTGTGAGATTACGGATATCGTTTTGCATGTATACCTGCTTGCCTTGCATCCGCGCTAACGCCGTGGTGTGGTCACAGCGCCCGCGGAGACAGCCTGGGCATCCCGCCGGGCTGGCTCTGCTACCTGGCGCCGGAGCTGGTGCGCGCGCTCCGGCCGCACGCGTCGCTGCATCTGCCCTTCTCCAAGGCCACAGACGTCTACGCCTTTGGGTAAGTTTTCACAAGCCGCTTACAATACGCATTCATGACGTCATACAGCGCCCCCTACACTGTCAAGCGTATTGATCGTTGAATTGCATAGATAGGTAAGCAAAATATCTGATATCACACCACGTTAGCCCAGTCCTTTGTCTTTGACGCGGGGAAACGCATTTACGCGCCTTCACTGGACCTGGATGGTGTCCATTGGTGTGTGGGACTCGCGGCACATGATAGTGCCGAATACCCACAAAAACCACCGCGAGTACCATCAGTGCCGCCCTTGGTGAGGTGCCCCAGAACAACAAACCATTAGGGCACCTCAATGGCTAGTCAGCCCCCTAAGGGAACAACTCCACCTCCAGAGATGAGGTTGCCACTAACTACAGAATAATCCTACCGACTTTGGGACAGTGCAATGGGGTGAGGTTCCCATCCTCGCCATCGCGCAAAAGCGCCATCTCCTGTCGCTCTTTGGTCCTCTCTTCTCA
The DNA here is from genome assembly GCA_017140195.1 of Eumaeus atala. Lineage (NCBI taxonomy): Eukaryota > Metazoa > Arthropoda > Insecta > Lepidoptera > Lycaenidae > Eumaeus > Eumaeus atala. The sequence continues at coordinate 20,802 of JAFELO010000354.1, read as the reverse complement.
TATGTGAGGGGTACCGAGAGCGATTCCTCCTTCTTATCCTTGCCCCCCGTCCTTATAAGAGGGGTGCGAAGATCCCTCTCGATTCCTATAATATATATATATATAATATATATATAGATAAGCCTGGGTACACCCCAGGCTTAGTAGCCTCGCCGCCACGATAAGGCTTGAACCATGGTGGGGACGTTAGCCCAGTCCTGTGGTAAGTAAGACTTGTGTTACAGGTACTAGGCAACGGAACTATATTTAATATAAAAAAACAAGAAATTTTATACATTTAAAATTTTTATTATAGAAATCGTTGTGATGGCCGTATGGTTGGAGAGCTTGCGGGAAATGTTGCACAGCCTAAATGAATCCTCCCGACGTATTGGCCTTAGCATTAACTTCGACAAGACAAAGGTCATGTCCATCGAACACGTTCTCCCTAGGCATGCGGCATGATATAGATGTAGACATAACTTCGAGAAGGAAGCCGATAGAAAGATTCAGTTGGGTTGGGCAGCATTCCGGAACCTTCGTCTCATTCACACTTTGCCTATACCGCAGAGCTTGAAGACTTGGAGTGGCTTAGGAACAGGAAGTATTGGTCGACCGTTCACCAGGTGGGAATACGATCTCCCGGTCCAGGATGGGTTTGAGTAGCAGGAGATCGGACGTCTTGGCATTCATTGAAAGAGGCCTGTGTCCGGCAGTGGACCGATAGGGTCTGATAATGATGATGATTATAAAAATATATAAAATATTATAAAACATCCGTGACCTAGGCGGGATTCGAACCCACGACACTGACGTAACGCGCGGACCAACCGCCACTTTGCCAACTGAGCCAGCCGGTCTCGCATTGCGTTTTGTTTAGTTTGCCATACAAGAACAACTCCTAACGTAACGAGCATGTTATAACAATTGGAGTATGGTCAGCAAGTATAGTGATGTAATGTAAACAATATCGTTTGTGTTTATTCCGAGTCAGTGATTGTCAGACGAAATCCCGCTGCTACCAGGCTGTGGTTTGTTACAGGACTGTGTTCTACGAGCTGCTATGCGGCGAGTATCCCTTCAAGGGACAGCCGCCAGAGGCGATCATTTGGCAGGTGGGCAGAGGCGTGAAGCAGTCGCTCGCAAACATGCAAGCCTCCCGGGATATCAAAGTGAGTGGATACCATGGAATCATACTCACTTGGCCCATCAATGAATGTTTATGGTCTGTTCTTTTACCCCCATATACTATAAACAATAATCACTACCATCCCCATAACCAGGGGTTAGAGTATCTTACCCGACTTAAATTAATTATTTTTAATAACTATTCGAAGTATTTAACACGATCTTTAATGTTTAAAACATCTCCACAGGACATTCTGATGATATGCTGGTCGTATCGCAGCGGTGACCGCCCCGACTTCCCTCACCTACTGTCAACACTCGAGAAACTGCCTCGCAAACGGCTAGCGCGCTCTCCCTCGCACCCGGTGCAGCTGTCCCGCTCTGCCGACTCGGTGTTCTGAGACGCGGTGATCCATGCTCGTCCTGGGACGCTACGTGATGCGAAAGCAAGTGGTTTGGCTCTGATTGATTTCATTTTTGCAATATTGAAGATTTGGCAGAGTTACTGAGTAGTGATGATGATAGAAGAGTGTACACTGGCAGTAGGAATTCAGCTTGGGAAGTACTAAGTACTCCTTGGAAGTTTAGTGCCGATATTAAGGGTAAACGCCAGGTGTCGTTAGTAAGTAAATTTTTACACAGTAATCTGTTATATGGTCACAATATATAATGTCAATATTATATGACATCATCGACACCTCGCGTCGATCACGTTGTAAGCACGTCCACAGTGTGCCAGCTGTGTGGCGCCATATCGGTGCTCTAGTACAGTGCACTAACAATACGACGTCATATCGTCACTCTGGTACAGTGTGCTAACAGTATGACGTCATATCGTCACTCTGGTACAGTGTGCTAACAGTATGACGTCATATCGACGCTCTGGTACAGTGTGCTAACAGTATGACGTCATATCGACGCTCTGGTACAGTGTGCTAACAGTACGACGTCATATCGACACTCTGGTACAGTGTGCTAACAGTACGACGTCATATCGACGCTCTGGTACAGTGTGCTAACAGTACGACGTCATATCGACGCTCTGGTACAGTGTGCTAACAATACGACGTCATATCGTCACTCTGGTACAGTGTGCTAACAGTACGACGTCATATCGACGCTCTGGTACAGTGTGCTAACAGTACGACGTCATATCGACGCCCTGGTACAGTGTGCTAACAGTACCACGTCATATCGACGCTCTGGTACAGTGTGCTAACAGTACGACGTCATATCGACGCTCTGGTACAGTGCACTAACAGTACGACGTCATATCGGCACTGGTACAGTGTGCTAACAGTACGACGTCATATCGACACTCTGGTACAATGTGCTAACAGTACGACATCAAATCGGCACTCTGGTACAGTATGATGTCAAATCAGCTCACGTAGATATTGTGACCGAGTAGTAGCATTACTGATTGGCTACAAGTACCCCAGTGTGTAATGCTAGTGCGAGAATAGAAATGTAAGATGCGAATGGAATCTAGATATGGCTCAACTGGATTCCATTCGTGGTCCGATGTACTGTTTAAGAGCAAGGCCAGGTAACCTGGTATGGTACCTGGTCACAACATATGCGGTTTAACTAATAGACTTCCAGCTGGCCTGGACACACTAATATAAGAGTGTATTTGTGTGCGTGAGTGTTAAGCGTTCCTATGTTGTACATGTCGGAGTCGTATTTTAAATCGTTGTCACTGCTAAGTATGCCAATATAACATGAGAGTCATTCATAATTTGCTCAAGATGACCAACATTTTAGTTCCGAACGATCATAGACGATCTCGAATACGAATAATTTCATTAATTTTGTAACTATTGAACGACCATAAACAATATGGAGTACGAATAATTTGATTTAAATTTGTAATAATATTGGATGACAATAGATAATATTGAATGTCAAATTAATTAAATTTGGAGCTATATTGAATATAGTTACATAATTTAAAATGTTAAACCAAAATTTGAAATAACGAATTAGGAAGATTTTATTAATTTTATATTAAACTGAAAATAAAATAATTTTTACATATTAATCAATTGTTAGTTCTAGAAAAACTAGAATAAAAATATGGAGTAATATCCAGAGACAAACACAAAACTACATTTTCATTAACATTACGAAACATGGTAAAAAACTGTAAATATCAAAATGCTAAGACATGGTGACATTGATTTTATAAGTTCGAATAATTGAAATATTTGACATCTATTGAACCCACCATTATCAGTAGACAACTCTGCATGAGAAATATTTAGTTGAGATAAGTAGCTGCATGTGATCTCCGATATAGATTTAATGGTGATAAAACAATTTTTACGGATTTTATCGCAGTTCATTAAATTATTTAAGTAGCCCGAAGTCTGACGACCAACACCTGGATACCGGACTTTAACGTGTCAAGCAAGTTCTGTGAGACAACAAGCTTCGTGTTCCCCATCTGCTCCACAGAAGCCGAGTGAAACCAGCCGCTGTCGTGCGCTTACCTGCAATACTACCATATATAACTGATAAAATTGGCTATATTCTCAAACGAGTTTCATTAAAAAATAATTTTAAGCTGCCAAAGGTTAGTCATTTTTTACCATCAGTGAAATGCCGTATCCCTCTACAAGATGCAGGAGTATGCAAGCTTGATTGTGACTGTGGGGTCTCCTGTATGGGGCAAACTAAAAGATCCTTAAGAATTGTAGAACATATAGCTGATATGAAACACCGACGAGTTATTGATGGGCTCAAGTTGGCCACTTTATACATTAGATTTGATACGTCACAAGTCCTCACTAGAGAGCAACGATTCCTTCCACGAATGATCTGTGAGGCTATTGAAATGAAAAAACATCCAAATTTCAATAGAGAAGATGGTTGGGTTTTTCCCTCTGCTTGGGACCCAGTGATAAACATAATCAAATCAAAAACTCAACATAACACCTCAAGACAGCTAGATATAATAAGTACTGTTTGCATTAATCGGAACTGCTAAATAATTAAAATTCTTTAGGCATTTTAATATTTAGTGACATTAGGACATGTGTCTCACTATCATCTCAGTCCAGCCGCGACCATGGTTGCTGTAAAGCTTCTAAAACTTCGAGCTACTTAAATAATTAAATAAACTGCGATAAAATCCGAAAAAAATTGTGTTAAATAGTGTAATGAGTAACATTCGCGTAAACTTAAGACATCAATAGATGTAATGTTGTTTTCATAAATGAGAACTTTACTGCATTGTTGATTATGTAAAAATGTATAGTGTTACCGCTTCTCCACACGCTCTACGCATTGAAACCCTAGAGGTATTACATTATACCTAATTTCGATAATTATAGTCCGGTCACCCAGCACTATTCTGGAGGAATACTAAAGTATCGACTAACATCTGGATATTTATATTTCATCATCCAACTATATAGCCCTCCCTGTCTCCAAACTCTATTCATCAAAACTTTGGGAGTGCCGTTAAAATAGTTTAGGATTTCAGTTGCAGTAAGTTTTCATAGCAACCCAGAAGTGCGCCACCTCAACAAGAGATCTTCAGCCTGATGCTTTGTATTGCTAACAACCTAAAATTTTCAGTCTATTTAATCTATTAATAATCGTTAATCATAATTTATTAAAACATAAAAAAGAGAAAATTGTATATTAAAAAAAATGTGTTTGTACAAATAGATTATTGTAAATATTGGTAAAAGAACATTCCTTTTGAGTAGTTCTTTAAACTTTTCTGTTTCTGAATCAGTTACTTCGATGCTACTTGTACTTATTTATTATTAAAATAAATTAACAAATTGAATAAACAAAGGCGAAGAGTAATTACTTCAGGCAACTTAAAATATTTAACCAGTATGAGAATGTTAAATCCTAATATTGGGTATATTTATACACGGTGAATAGATCGAGAAGTAGTAAAAAAATATTGTACATAAAAGAATTAAAATTTAGTTGAAAGATTCACTTTTTGTGGAACCATTGCAACACATTTCATCTGACACGAAGCTATTCCTTGTGATATTCTTCATTTTCTTATAATAGACTTATACCATAATTTATTTCATTAACTAATTGTGGCAGCTATTCACTTGCATTTATCATGTGTCAGGGTGTTAGTTTCACTATGTCAATGTGGAACTACCATGTTGTGATCCCAGTGATAAAAATAACTTCCTAATGATGCGGCTATAGTCCCAGAAGCAAAAGTGCAACTGCATAACCATCACGTCATGCCAGTATTGTTAAAATAATTATCAGATATATTCAAGTAATTTTTAACAACAATTACCAATAATATCATAAGTTTCGGTCCCGTTCTTACTAGCATGTCCGTCATTTGTACACAATATTACAAAACAATCATATATGTATTCCAAGTTTCTTATTTTCATTTCAAAATTTTTGACTTCTGATGTTATTATCTAGAATAACAAATTTGTTAGCAGACAGTTTTAAAAGCATTGAATTATACTCTTACATAATTGAATTTTAGAAGTAATATGTAATCAAGATGTATGTAAAATAAAACAAGAGTTATTTGGGATAAGTAAAAATATACATATAACTATTTGTGTGTTAAATTACAGACAATTTTAATGGAAATAGATGTTTTGAAGTTTGAATTTTAAAATGTTTAGAGTGAAAAGTATGCATTATCATGTCAATTGATTGTAATTTTTAGAAAAACTATGTGGTGTAAGTGAAAGTTTAGATAATTTCCTAGAGCAGCAATGCTGGTGTAGGGTGATATGTAGGAACACAAAGTAATCAACTTAGTAACCCACGATTAGGTCTTTCAACATACCTGTCCGCCAACGTTATGTACACCTGTTCATTCTATCAAGTTTTAAATTTCACTTCATAAGGATTGGCCCATTGCGAGGGGGAATGATAGGAGGGCAACGCATCTGCGTAACAATCATGTGAATGTCCATGGGCATCGGTAGTCATGCAAAGGCTCCGATTACTTGTTTGCCGCCTTATACTATAAAAAAATTATAAAGTTTCACACCAAAATAACCAAATTCATTTATATTAATAGTCACTAATAGCACTAGCATTTACTAAATTATTGATAAATAAAAGATAAACTTTTCTGGTCAATCTACTCCTATTATTATAATTAATGTGAATTATAGATAGTCACCACAGTATTTTGTATATAGTGTGTGGTGTGGCTTGTATATTTAATATTTATTCTTCACTTGGTTCGTGTAAGTCCCTTGTGTAAATAAGAAACATCAAAAGAAATAACATTAAATAAATAATGTGTAAATTTTCTGAGTAAGAATTTCGGAATGTACAGTCAGTAACAATGAACAGTCCTAGTTAACCATGTGCCAATAAGATTAAACTGTCCAAGGAACAGAAAGCATGGTAGAAATTAAATCTACAAGAACAATATGGGTGGCATGGTCTGGTTGGCTGTGTACCCCACACGTATTTCTGTATTCAGCAAGTAATCATTTAATATAAAATGTATGGGCACTTACTGTTAGCTGTTCACAATATATACACATTCTACTAGTGACATTAACATGAGTTTGATAAAATCACTCTAGATTTAATACAATGGATGAATTTATCTTGATATATTTCAATTATGTGTGGTGTAAATATTTGTCAATATGTACAGATTGGTAGTTGGATTGCCAATGTTGTAGATTTACATATGTATTGAGATTTTCATTGCTTAGGTTAGTTGCATTTGCCAAAATAAATCTCCAATCACTGTTCGTCTTGTTTCATTGTTTACCCTTATTGTGACTGATGTATTTTCTAGAAGTTTTAGTTGACCAATGAACCAATGACCTGGGGGTATAACAATCTGCGTTTCAGTATATCTGGATTGGATGTGATTGACCTTGTCTTACATTAAAGAAGTCTATCTATAAATATTTATAGATAAAGCATAATGATAATAAAATTACTACACCTTTGTTGTTCAAAATTCTTTAATTGTTAACAAAGAATAAGATTATAAAATTACTGTCTTGTGTTCAATCAAGTCTTGATGTCTATTTAGACTTATAAAATCCCAATGTAAAGAATGTAACACATTTCTAACACCAGTTGGTTTTGTTAACTCTGGACTAGGGAGTCCAGACTCACAAAACATAGTCAATGGATCTTTTTTATACAGAATATTTTCTAAGATACCACAAAACCAAAGAGCATATTCAGTACGCTGTGATTCTGATGTAAAAGTGTAGTTACCAAAATTTTGTCATTTTTGGAATTCTTGCTGTTCCATGGTTACATAGACTGTAGTCACTACTAAACCGGACAAACGCACCCAGGATAGTTTTACCTTAGGTGTCACAAGTCTCTATTAATAAAATTTTATTCCACTAAAAATAATGACGATTTTTACTTTATACAACAGCACATTTGTATTTTATTTACATAGGCCTACCTTGCCTTAAACAATACACAATCTCTTTCAAATCCCATTACATAAACACGGCTCAAAGCTTGTAGTGTAAACTGATACTTCTTAAAATTAAAAAAAAGGTATACATATTCACGTATAGTAGTATTATTTTAACCCATAATCAAGTTAACCATGATCAGCCTGCCGCCACTAGTTAAGACTACAGATCAGACTTATCTTATTATAATCTACTTTCCATAAGAGTAAATCTCACAGTATATTAAGTGCAAGTACATTACAGAAATCAATAATAAACAGTCAATATAGTAATATTTTTTTTAATATAGCAAATTTATATGTTATGAAATATGTCCCGCCAAAACACTAGCTATATTTGTACACATATTCTTGATTTCTTTATCACTTAAATATTCAGCACCTAATATAGCATTTCCTACAGCTATTGTCTCTCTCATTGTTTTGGCTTTAATCCAGATCTTTCCATTCATACCAGCCGCAATTTCAAAAGGCCATTCATTTTTTAATGAGCCCAGCAAAGGACAAGTCGGATTTAAAATCTTTCTAATCAAATTCAATGAACATTTGAATACAAATCCATCATTTAAAACTCCCAAACGACCTTTCTTCCCGTGGGAATCGACACATATTAATTCAGGCTCCATATCCTTGCTGGCTACTAACATCTTCGCGTATACAATATCTCCTATTTGAACATCTGGTCTATTTTTCTTAGTAGCGCCTTCGAATGATAAATAAGACAAAGCCGCTGAATTACTACCACCAATATCGACGCGAAATATGTCTCCTGCCTTCTGGATAACCACACCGATAACATTCTCTCCTCTAGATGGTACATAGCGCTTTTGGTAACTATCAATCCAAAATGTACAGGGTGCTCGTTTCTTCAAAACACCAGCCTTCGTAGCAAAAACACCGTCAACTTCTTTTCTAAGTCCAGGACCTACTATAACCTTAGATTTTTCTCCAATTTGTGATATTTCTTCACAAAAATCTCCTGGCAGAGCAACTTCACCGACCGATATTTTCATGGTTAATTCATTAAGAAAAATATCTAACAACAAAGTTAGTCAAGATTTAATTAGAAAAATATGAAATTAAAAAATTACATTCAACAACAGTTATACACGAGACTTGTGACATGTGTCATATTTCATGTTTGTTGTTTGACGTACAGGCTAAGATCATATGGCCATACTGCCTCGTCGTCAGTAGTTTGTTTTTCTTTAGTTGCTTTATAAAGTACACGTCCCCAGTTCGTCACTTTTTCTTATCTCTGTCATATCTCAATGTTTTGTTTGTTGTAAAATTAGACCTTATGGCCTGCCCATAAGGACAAGGTCATATGTTTATACCACCTCGTCCTTAGTAGTTTATTTTTCTTTAGTTGTTTTATAAAGTAGACTTCCTTCTAGTAGAAATTTTCGTCATATTTCAATATTTTCATAACATAAATTGACACTTGTTTATTTTTGTAAGACAAAACGAAAGAATCTTCGTCATAAAATACACTTATTTGGATAGAAAACGATGATGAGAAATTTATTACTATTTGCTGTCTTTGTCTTACATGTATATTGCCTTGAAAAATAATGGTCGAAATTATTTAAAAGGAGGGATAGGCAGAAGGCCACATTTGATTGCTTCTTCAACTTAAACGGATGTGTTTTAGACTGGCTTCCCTACTCTATCTACATTAACTTTATAGTACATGATTTTTAAGCGAAATGCCTCAGTTGCACATCCGACGAAAATGGTGGTGAGCAACCTGATTAAAATTTCGTGGTGAAGCTGGTGGTATGTGTTCATAGAGATAATATACATAGAGAAGGGAAGCCAGTTCCTCAAAGACGAAATAGGAAGCAAACGTAGCTTACTATCTGTATCTCTCTACGACATGAATATTTCTGTGGGCAATACACATGCGAGACTAACATAGATAGTAATGTATTTGTCATCTTCCCTCTCTATAAACCAACACGGTCACTCACAGTGGTCGACCAACATATGTCTTAGTTTCCATATAGATAATGTGGATATATTACGCACACTAAGCGCCTATTGTGTATGTGTATTGTGCCCCTATTTGCGTTTTTTAGCTAATCACGTCTAAGTTGAACTTTTCTGATGTCATTATCATCTCTAAGAGCAAAGCGTTCACATCAGTGCCAAGTCCATTTTAGCTACTGCGTGAGAACTGCCCCCGACGTCAGAGTCGGAGAATGACAGACACCTCGGTCCCTCTCGTCATAATAATAATACTTAAATTAGCTAATCCAAACTCACTCCACTTGGGATGCATCTCTACCATCTGTGGGATAGAGGTTCGGTACCTCCTTTCGACCCCAAACCTAGTTTCGTCTTTTTTGTCACTTTAGGAGACCTAACAATAAATGATACGGACCAAACGTACATCTATAGATTAGATTGGTTTTATCACGTAAATCATCTAATTGGGTGCTAACTTAGCGTGGGTACCCTCTTTATCATTTTCCTTCTATATTATCCAACGTGAACACTCGCAGTCACAGGTCTGTATTTGACACTAAAAAGCAATGTTAAACTTTGACAATTAAAAATGACAGGGATTTATTATGACACTTAGAACTGATTTAACAAGTAACAACAGAGCACGTGCACTATTTCGTGATTATCATAAATATATGGTTTGCATACAAGTTATTTTTTAATATGCCAGCCGTAATTAAAAACGACACCCTCGTGTATAAAGGCAGTAATTTATTTCGACAAAGACTTCTACTGTCAACTTTGAGTGGGCGAGCGATAACTATTGAAGAGATTAGGCATTCCCATCACAACCCTGGTCTAAAAGAATATGAGGTGAACTTAATACGCTTGTTGGATAAAATTACTAACGGTTCGAGAGTGGAATTGAGCGAGACTGGGACTTCTTTATATTACCAGCCAGGAATATTAATCGGCGGGCAGGTTACACACAACTGCTGTCCTCAACGAGGAATAGGTAAGCTCCTAAAAATTATTAATATGCGCGTGCTCAGGACATATTATGCTTCAAAAGTGTGTGTGCAGACATAAGTGAAGTTTATTCACTCATTCTCTATTGGGAAGTTATTCTAAAATGGGTTTGAACTCTGATAAGTCTAGATGGAAATCAGGTGTAGAATCAATAGTTTAACATGCTTTCAGAGGCATTAATTGACAACACTTTGTTCTGTTATTCCTGACTTTGGACTCCTAAATTGAAAAATCAAAGGTTTTAGTACTATTGATTCAAATCCTAACTTGAACTGAGATGATCTGTGGCTGAAAATGCTGTGCACTAGACCATTAGGCAGTCAATGGAATCAAAAGTACTATAACAATGGCAAAGCCCTAAAAATACTTATAGTAAACTAACTGGGTACTAGGGTTTTACCTGTGCAATTTTAATTCAGCGGAAATGTGAGGATAAAAAAATTAAATACAATTTATTTGTGGCTTGCATATTGAGACAACATAACAATAAAAATATATTTATATTTGGTCTTCATACATCACCATCAATATCAGCTCTTATTGGTCCAGCAGTGGACCGATAAGAGCTGATAATGATGGTGAGCCTCTTTCAATTAATGCCAAGATGACCAATCTTACGGTATACGGAGTACGGAGATTGTCTTCCCACCTGGTGAACGGTCGACCAACACTTCATGTTCCTAAACACAGCCTCCACTCCAGAACCTTACTGGCCCATTTTCCATCTGTTCTTCTTAGTGCGTGACTAGCCCATTTCCACTTCAGCGAGTTTATTCGTCGCGTGATATCGGATACCTTAGTTCTCTGCCTTATGATTTCTTTACGAATTCTGTCGGACAGAGAAACACCCAATATAGCATGTTCAGTAGCCCGTTGAGCTACCGCAAACTTGCGGACCAGTCCAAAATTAAGATAACGCATTGTTTGAAGACTTTTGTCTTCAAGCTCTGCGGTATAGGCGACATGAGAATGTGACGAAGCTTCCGGAATGTTGCCCAACCCAATTGAATCCTTCTATCGGCTTCCTTCTCGAAGTCATGTCTACCTAATTGCAATAGTTGCCCGAGGTAGACGTATTCGTCTACGACTCCGAGAATAGCACCATCGACGTTGACCGGCCTGGGGAGGTTGTGTTCGCTGGACATGACCTTTGTCTTGTCCAAGTTCATCCTAAGGCCAATACGTCGGGAGGATTCATTTAGGCAGTGCAACATTTCCTGTAAGCTCTCCAACGATTCGGCCAACACAACGATAGCATCGGCGAAACGAAGATGTGAGAGGTACTAGCCGGTAATATTTATGCCGCATTCTGCCCACTTTAAAGCCTTAAAGACGTCCTCCAAAGCACTATTGAACAGTTTCGGGGAAATGACATCCCCCTGTCGCACTCCTCGATGTGCAATTGGATTGGCCTTGTTTGACCACCCGGAATCAAAACTAACATAAAAGCAGCTTCATACAATGCTTTCAGTACTTCGACGTATTGCCAATCGACTGTATCGCTGTAAAGCTTCCAGAATAGCATAGGTTTCGACAGAGTCAAACGCTTTTTATAGTCCACAAAGGCAGGGCACAGCAGCTGATTGTACTCATGTGTCTTTTGTACAACTTGCCTTATGGTGAAAATGTGGTCCATGGTGCTAAATCCTCTGCAAACTCAGCCTGCTCCGGTGGCTGGAATTCGTCAAGCTTTATGGTGAGACGATTCGTCAAGACTCTTGAGAATAACTTGTAAATATGGCCATGAAGTGAAATTGGTCTGTAACTTTGAAGAAGTGATTTGTCATCCTTCTTAAAAAACAAAACAACGTCACATCCAAGCCATACCTTGGCAGGTACGCCCCGCTGAAAGACAAAATTAGAAATCTTTTCTAGCTCTCGTAACTCAGGTTCGCCTACTGCTCTAAGAAGCTCGACTGTGATTCCGTCGCGGAGCCTTTCCCCCTTTAAGCTGCGCAAGAGCTAGACTAATCTCAGTCAAGCTGACGTCCGGAAGATCGTCTGACAAATGTCGTGTCAGGCTTTCACGCGGATCGTTGTTTAGGATATCGGGATGAGGAGCGTGCGACGTATTCAACTTGCTATAGAAAGTTGAATGCGTCGCCAAAGTTGGCTCGCGTCGAAAGCCTATATTCCGAGAGCCTCTAACCAATCGGTGATCACTTCCGGTTTGAAACCTGTCGATCACGGAGACATCCCTAAATATATGCTTTCGGTCCGCCATAATAAAGTCAATCTCGTTCCTTATCGCTCTGCTATGTTCACTTCCTATGGAGCCTCTTCTAAAATTTTATATATGTCAAATATAATTTTATTTTAAGTTATGTTATATTTGTATGTGGTATCTGTTTCTTAACCTCAGGCTATTATTTGGAAGTCCTGTTTGCTCTTGGACCATTTTGTAAAGAGCCTTTGAATGCTGTACTGCAGGGAGTAACACATCATGATCTAGATGTGTCAGTTGACAAAATAAGATCATCAGCTCTGCCCATTCTATTAAAGTTCATTCTTGTGGATGATGGATTGGAACTCAAAGTTGTAAGACGAGGTATGTAATGTTATGTATATTCAGACACATATGTTAATTAATATAAAACAGTACAAAATATCCTAATGTTTATAATAAACAATAAATTATACAGTTATGTAGTAAAAAGTGACAAAATTATTTAATGGACACTATAATATCTATAATTATCTATATGATTTTTCTTCCCATGCCCTTGTTGGGTCACCAGACTCATAAGTTGAAAGGGAATAATGTAGAATAGCCATCACTTTATGTTTACAATATTAACTCTTTATTCGATGGCTGACTGGCTGGCTCAGTGGCTCAGTCGTGTAAAGCTACTAAATTGGTTGTAACTTAGGCAGCAACATGTCTCATAAAAGAAGGCTGTCTTCAGTGTTAGTAGTAGGATTATAACAACTTAATTTAGTGCCACTACTGATTTTCAGGACTTTTTCTTAAAAAGTATTGATATTTTACACCTTTCTATTTTGAACCTACATTGATACTGTCTGACAGAACAAAAAAAAATTGTTCCTCAATTATTTTCATTCAGAATTAGAACTGTGCTTTTAATGTTGATTAAAAGCACATCGTTGCAACACTTTTAAACAATTGCAAATTATAATTGCAAAATATAAATTATTTAATTATTTACAACAAATTAACATTAGTTAATTATATTTTCAACTACATTTTATTATATGCCTAGTTTTCCTAGTTACATAGGAAAACATGTTTATAGAAGTATCAATATTTTTTCTCACTTGGATTTTCCCCATGTTAATGTGTCTTGTTATCATTACTCAGGTGCACCTCCACTGGGCGGTGGTGAAGTTGTATTCAAGTGTCCCGTCAGACGGCACCTGAGACCCCTGCAGTGGACAAAATGGGGCCTTATCAAACGGATCCGTGGTGTCGTTTATGCTTTAAGAGTGTCACCAACTATGGCCAACAGGGTTGTGGAGGCTGCTAAAGGGGTGAATATATCTTTCATATACATAACTTTTTTTAACAGTTTAAAAAAAATATGAATCTGTGATAAAAAGCTACATCGTACAGAGGCTGTCAATGATAAAGAATAATAGATGTTTGTGAATTATTCTGCGCCTATACCGCAGTTTGAAGACAAAAGTCTTCAACCAATACGTTCTCCCCGTGATGACCTACGGGACCAAAACGTGGCCTCTTAACTTTGGACTGGTCCGCAAGTTTGCGGTAGCTCAACGAGCTATTGAACGTGCTATGTTGAGTGTTTCTCTATCCGACAGAAGTCGTAAAGTCATAACGCAGAGAACTAAGGTATCCGATGTTACGCGATGAACAGGCTCGCTGAAGTGGCAATGGGCTGGTCACACACTCAAGAACAGAACGTAGATAGGCCAGTAAAGTTCTGAAGAGGAGGCCGCGTTTAGGAAAATGAAGTGTTGGTCGACCGTTCACCAGGTGGGAAGACGATCTCCGTGCAGTAGCCGGTCCGGGATGGATGCGCGTAGCTGGAGATCGGTCGTCTTGGCGTTTATTGAAAGAGGCTTATGTCCAGCAGTGGACCGATAAGGGCTGATAATGGTGATGATGAATTATTATTGAATCATTGGTTTTGTTCTAATGCTAAGATAATATAAAATATTCTATATTAATAAATACTTTAAGAACTTATGTCTGGGAAATGTTTTCAACATTGTTATACCAATGCATTTTACCCATTAAATGAAACTAGATGTCATTGCTGTGAAAGGCGCAGGTTATTCCAGCCCACCAGTAACAGTTGCAGGAATACCGGGAGCATCCCAACAGGCCTGTAGCACCCGCTGTAGTTTTAGCCAGCCTCACATAGGTTTGAAGAGCTCATGCTATGCTAATAGCTCTCTAAACCTACTTCCAGTTTTTCCCATGTCTCACTATATAAAAAAAATAACTGTTAGATGTTGGCCCACAGGTAATCAGTGACTAGTCCGGAAAATTGTAAAATAGGCAGGTAATTGACACCACTAGTAGCACCTAGCTACAACAATGCATTCTGTTATGGGAATAATCCGTCTCACTTAGTCTTACATGAATTATATTTCGTACATTGGAAGTTGCCTTTATACTAAGTAGGTATGTTACATATTTCAACTGTATGACCGAGACAATCTTAACGTTCGGTTTGATTAAAGGTTATGCTCAAATTTCTACCTGATGTGTACATTAATACGGACCAGTGTCGAGGGTCCAATGCAGGGAAGAGTCCTGGGTTTGGCATCAGCCTGGTGGCTGAGACCAATGAGAAGACGTTTTATTGTGCTGAAGCAGTAAGTATGAGATTTATTTGTTATTTACTAGTAAATCTTTTATGTTATGCATTTTTATTACTGCCTAAGGGTGCAAATAAGGTGTCGGTCTTTTTTTTCTGTCAGTCAAATCCTTGCATAAAATATACGCACATATCCTTTGCAATAAGTTAAGTTCCCTCTGGGCACATGTGGGCCGCACCATGACTTGTGTCGCACGCGTGTCACAAGCCAAGGAATGCGTTGAACGGAGGATAAAATTGTAACAAAAGACATCTATTTTGAAATTTTCCATTTGAGAAATTAAATTGTTCTACAATTCTGTAGTTAAATTAATTTCTACCAATGTTACATTGTTGTAGAAATCCCTAGAAGCTGGCAGCGGTGATACGATCCTTCCCGAGGATCTGGGGCGCGAGTGCGCACTGAAGCTGCTGGACGAGATACACAGGAGTGGCGCCGTGGATTCCTCCTTCCAGTGGCTGGTGGCGCTCTGGATGGCGCTTGGACAGAAGGACGTCAGCGAGTGTGTTGTAAGTTCATATTAGGATCCAGTGCCTTGTTGCGTTGCAGCCGAATAGGGTCGGCACGACCTTGGGACGTCCACACGACATAAATTTCGTTTTCTAACTTTCCGGTGGACCATTTGAGGGGAGGAGGCAATGCGACTCAATAACAATTATTACAATGATCTGCATCTCTATGGGCGTCCGCGGTTATCGAAAGGCTCCGACTGCTTGCTTGCGCATTGTACTACCGATAAAAAAATCCAATAAATTCGGTCGCGAGCCCTGACCATTCACTAATCTTAATATTTTCCAGGTTGGGCCGCTCTCGGACTACACAATAAAATTTTTGCAACACCTCAAAGAATTCTTCGGTGTGATGTTTAAACTCGAGGTGCTGCGAACTAATGATGATGAGGAATGTGAAGAAGAGCAGACGACGGCGCAGAACATCAAGATGACATGTGTCGGCATAGGATACGTGAACATTAGCAAGAGGACTTTATAAATAAATAAATATGTTGTGAGTGTTGTATGTGTTTTATTGGCATTTTGTAGTGAACCACTTTTTGGTCTATGTGACGCATTACGCTCCTACATAAAAGGGGACTCAACAGAACAGCCAATACAGTATTGCTCCGAACGTCGTTCTCTAGGGTTGACCTCATAAGTAGTACATTTCACTGTTTCATTTGAGTAGGTGCGCTAGATCTTGAGTGAGTGACGAAATGAGACTTGTAACAGTGGCTAGACCTATTTAATGCTTATTCCTCCATACTGCAGACGTTGCATAGATATTTTTATATTTATTTATGCTCAGATTAATTATATAATTATTATCAGTACATTGTATTTAAACATATTTTGTTAGCAATCTTTCTAAAAATACCTTTGGTAAAATTGGTACTGGTATCTTCATAGAATAAATAATGTAAAATCCCGTCCTTAGGATAGTCTGTCGCGAGATAGGTGTGATCTAGTTGTAATGTGTTAAGATTTATTGAAAAAGATATGGAAGTTGATTAAAAAGAAACATATTTTTAATTTATTTTATTTATTTACTTAACAACTAAATATTTTAAAATAAGGCACATTATGAACTTTACATTCACTAATTTTAACAACAACGTTAAAATATTCTGATTATTAACATTTTGTGACATTTTAAATTAGTTTTGACTATGTGCCCAAAAGTTAAATCTTTCAACGGTCGCTAAAAATAAGTACAAAAATATCAAAATTGGCAGTGTACAATTTAATATCTAATCTTATTACTTCCTAATTTCTAACATTGAGTATTTATTGTGTATTTAACTTTAGATGATAGCAAGGAATTGTTGAAAAATGTTGCTTCATCAAAATATCAGGGAACGAAAATATATTTAAAAAATCTAAATTTTACATTTTATCACATACATATACACATGTTATACATTGATAAATAAATAAATATAGGGACTTCTCGGTGATTTAATCATTATACCGAGGAATACTTATAAATAATGATATGGGAACTTGGTAGGTTGGTAACACCATCACATTAAAGTGTAATAAAAAATAATTAACTGTAACAAATTAACAGAGTTCGCGATGAAACATAATATCATGGAATTAATATTATGTAGAAACTATATATTTTTTAGACTTGATAGAGTGACAGGTAGTCTCAAATTACTACGTAGACTTGAAAGGGTAATTTTATTGTGGCTGCGTTTCCAAATTCATTGTCAATACTGCCCAGTAGTCAATTGGACGAAAGAAGTGATCGGTACCTGTAGTGGATTTCGAAACGCAGCATAAATAAAGCGCTCTGAAAACGTCAAAGTTGTTTGTCAAATTTTACGAGTTTGCCACTAAGTCTAAGTTACCTAGGGGTTATATACAAAATTTTGCTAGCATTTTCGTTTGATGCGTTTATCCGATGATGTTTCTCATAAATGACCAACAAATTGATTTTTTTACAAAACGCTTAGCAACCAACTGTCAAAATTGCCTTTTACTACACAAAGAAAACGGAAAATTATTAAATAACGGAAACTTTAAGTCGACCTAAAATATGTTTGAAATTGCGACAAAAGTCCTACGACATATCCGTTTCAGTACAACCTAGTCCTGCAGACCAGTTACATATTCCTCCCACAGGGTCGAATGATAGTCCTTTCGGGCAAATGTATTCCCATCCTAGAACGGCACCGCTGTCGATTCTCGCACACGAAATGAACTTCTTGCACGACGTCGGATGAGGGAAGTTACCGATGTCCAAGCATTGAATGTTGCCTGTAAAATGAAACAGTGATTAATTAGAGACAATTGTAACTGAAATTTAAAAAAAGCCCGTTTTCTTCGCATTTGATTTCTTTCACTTTAATATTAATAAATAAGTGTATTTACTTATACATTTCATAAATTTAATATTCGAATACTTTTAATAGATACCTGTAAATACTATACAATATGTATTAATTACTAAAAAGAATTCATTTATGATGTACTTATACAAAGTTAATTTGTTAAACAGATTATATTCTTAGTTTACGAAGTAATGTTTTTGTCTAAGGAAGTGAGTAAAGGATTCGCAAAAAATGTATTTACAGTTTACTAACCTTCTCCATGTACGATAACTTTAGTGCCCTCATATTTAGCATACTTCTCGTGATTCTCGTCATAATAATCGTAGTCCTTCGCTGGTTTGAATTTCTTTTTTTGCGCTTCCTCTATTTGTTTCTTACTCAGCGTTATCTTCTGTACTGTGTGCAATGGTATTCTCCGAACGGTGAGTTTCTCAAAGGGTTTTACAGTTGTTCGTCGTTTGATTATTGCTTCTGTTGGTGGTAATGGGGCAGTGGACGTTGTTGTGCCAGACTGTGTGGAAGATTCCGAAGTCAGGGGTTGTGCGGTGTTTTTCCTATGGACTGTTTTCCGTCTAAGCGATTTCCTGGATGTGTTTTCTGGCACTGTTACCGGAGAAAGATATTGATATTCTTCTGTAAAATGGATCATAGATTCAATCTTATCTTAAATACATTAAGGCATTTAAAATAAATGCAAATACTTGGATGGATTGTGAATGAATGGGACATATTATCATTGGTTTTCAGGAGAACTAAGTTACGGGCAAAAGTTAGTCAAGTACTGAGTGCAGATGTATATATGTCTTACTAAATAACGTAAGATCGATTGATTCTAGTAAATTTGGGAGATATGTTGATGACAATCTGAAATCGAGTTAAAAACAATCTATACAAGAAAGAGTAGTATTTTCGTTTGTTTTTTTGTGAGTAAAATCGTTGTCGAAAGCTACTAGACAATAACTAAAATAATGAGCAAGCATTCAAATTACGGTATGAGTTACTATGTACGTAAGCGTCCTCAGTAATTGTAAAGTGCATTATATAATAACTCACCATCATATGACTTCGTTACTGGTGACTCCAACAGGTACTCCCTGGTGAAATACGAGGGCTCCTGAGCTAAGCTCTTGCTACCAGCAGAGTTCGTGTAAACCACGGGGACCTGAATCTTCTCACTAGATTCTTGGTATCTTGCAGTTGATGGACCGTTCTCATTCAGATGATATCTTCTAGATGATTTCTCACTTATTTGGTACCTAATAGACGAAACATCGTCTTGAATTTCACCCAGGTTAAGTAAACTCGGAGAAAATCCTGTCGGCCTAGATGATTTATGCGTTGAAGGGTTAACAGTAGTTTCCCCTCTGCCCGTCGAAGTATAATGTGCAGTAGATTCACCTGATTCAAGAGAAATTTCGTTAGGAGTAGAGCTTACCAGATTAATATCGTAGGCTAATCCTGTTCTTATAGAAGCGTATGGTGTTGAAGGAGTTGTTGGTGACCTATCACTTGTGTAACTGTTGTACCTAGCTGTTGATTCTCCATTTTGAGCACCTACGTTTACAATAATACTCGATAGTAGTGGGCTTACGATGTTCTGTGCTGTGCGTGAAGGTTGATTTTCGACAGTTTTATTTACAGTGTACCTATTTGATCCTCGTATTGATAGTTTCGCCTGTTCTCTTCTTTCAGTAGTATTAGATGATGAGTAAAATATTGCCGATCCCCTTATCTGAGTTAAGTCAGATGTACCAGAATGGCTAGTTTCGTTTACTACATTTAAAGCGGCAATGGGAGGTATGGTTCTTCTATTAGCATATGATCCTGTAACGATTCTAACTGGTACCCTTATACGTTTAATCTCTAATTTAGAATTTGACACGGTGTCGGTTTTAATGTTATATTTGCCAGAAGCCGATCCAGGAATTGTACTAGCGGTAACATTCGCTTTGCTTGATGTAGTTTTTGGCTTACTGTATGTCCTACTGTATTGGTTAGTTCCCCTATCTGCAGACAACCCACCTGTTAATCCTTCCTTAGAACTATCTGATGAAGATATGGACGCGCTGACGACTGTTGAGTATTTGTCACTTCCCCTATCGACAGACACTCCATTGAGTACTCTTTCGTGAGCATTGTCAAATGTAGATATAGAGGCTGTGTTGGACTTGATGTAATATTTATTTCCTCTATCTACAGTCACCCCTGCATTTAATCCTTCTTCAGAACTGTCTGATGAAGAAATGGACGCGCTGTCAACTGTTGAGTATTTGTCAGATCCTCCATCGGTAGACGACACACCGGAAATTACTCCACCTTCGGCGTTGCCTGATGCAAAAATTGTATATTCGCTTCCTTTACTAGAAGACGACTCAGTATTAACACTTGCATCAGCACTACCTAATGATGATATGGAGGCGGCGTTGGATTTAATGTAATACTTATTCCCTCTATCTGCAGACACCCCTACAATTAATCCTCCTTCTGAACTGTCTGATGAAGATATGGACGCGCTGTCAACTGTTGAGTATTTGTCTGATCCTCCATCGGTAGACACACCGGAAATTACTCCACCTTCGGCATTGCTTGATGTCGTAATTCTGTATTTGCTTCCCCTACTAGAAGATGACTCAGAGTTAACACTTGC
>JAFELO010000353.1:88556-116996 GCA_017140195.1 Eumaeus atala | reverse complement strand
ACACTGTCACAAAGAGAGGAAGTCTCAAAGTACCTGCTACTATCCCGGTACACAAACATTTGGCTAATACCAAGTGTATAGAGATTTGAAAATTGCATTTGGCTAGTACCTACTTTGTACTCGTATACATATTCTCTGGTGTTATTTCGCATTAATTATAATACCCTCAAGCCCAACACTATCTATTCATTCATTCACACATACAGTTAAATATGTGAGCGAACTTAAATAAATACAATTAAAACTTGAATTAATGAATACTTCAAATATGGGTGAATAAAACTATTTTAGCTCCCAATTCGTCCATTTTTGTCTTAAGTTTAAGCGAATGTTCCTCCCGCGAGGTGTTGGTACCAAATAATACACCAAAATCTTACTCGCGAATCGTTCTTTCTGTTGGTGATAAACGTCTAAAATCCTTTTAGTTAATTTTGAGAAAATATATTACATAGAGATATACGGCTGTTGGGGACTTTTATATTTTATGTAAAAAAAAAGGGGTTTCCGCATAAGATAAATTTGGTGTTACAACATTTTATTCCAAAAATGTATACAGAAATCCCAGAGTGTTGTTATAAATGAGATTCATTATGCAGCTCCGGCTACCGGGCGAGCCCGAGGGGACCACTGCCTCATTACATTCATGGACATTTCAACATTCGCGGCTCATTAGTTTTGAATATCTCGATGTATCTTCTCGCTTACGATTTATGTTCACGGTGAAAATTTCATCAAACAAACTTTTTATTATCAACGCCATTTTGTATTTCGATCGGACTTCCAATCGGTGCGTCTTAAGTAATAGAGGGCTAATCACTATGCATTCAGACCTCTTTATTTGCATAACGACAGCAATCAGCCACAAACTAGATGCAACATGAAATCTGTCAGTGGCGAACTGCCGGTCCGATACATACGAAACAACTAAATTACAATACATTTTCATCAGTCTTGGTGAAATAGTCTTAAGAGTGGAGAATGAAAGCATAGAGCATGCATTTTTTAACTGCTCTTTGCTGACGGAAGTTTTCAGGTCAGCTTATCGGTTTCTACAAGACAGGTCGGGTTACGGTGTAGGTAAGATTTTGGTCGATAGCGGGACAGACTACTCTTTTTCCTCTCAGGTTGGATGGATGCATCCCGATAGTTAAGTTTAGATTAGCCAGGCATTTAAGCTATGCTTTTATGTTTGTAAATGTTGCATTTGGAAAACGCATGGTGACGTATCTGCATAACACTTGGTCTTCACGACATGTTACATGATGTGATAAAAAAATAAATACGGAGATTGGGTCTCGCCATAATGAAAGGGAAAGAGGCTTAGATTCCACAACGATAATAATGCCGAAATGAATAATGAATGAGTGGCGTTACGCTAAAATAACTCTTTTCTGTAACATTTTAACATTTCGCGAAATAGCTAATTATTTATAAGAGTTTTTCTTCATCAAAACAAAGGAGTTTTTATAAGAAAACAGAACAAGCTGCTAAAAGTAAAATTATTCTTTTACAAAACTTTGAATTCTTAATTTTGTTTCAGTATATAAAATTACTTCTTGCTGCCCATTTCTAAGGTCAAATAACGAATACGCATTATAAATAAGTATGAAATATACGTTTAGCATCTAGAATTTTTTATTATAGTATTGGGGGTAAACGAGCACTTACCCACCTCCACCCATGCTCCTACCCAACTCTCGGTATACGGAGCGAATCATGGGAGATGCACGGGGGTTTGCTCACCGGCTCTGTTCCGCAACGATCAATTCTTGACTTCTTACACATTATTTAAGTGCCCTCTCGTTATTTCACTCTCCCCTTTCTGGGACCTGACACCACAAATATAGAAGTTGTCATCGGCCTCGTCAGTCCTGATTATCTCGATGCAGCTATGTCGTTACCTATCCTTCCTCTTCGCGTGCCAGGTAAGCGCAATTGTCTTCAATTTCCTAAAGATCTGTTCCGTTACGAGCAAATCCTGATGATAAACTGGGCTCACTATATTCCGTTCGATGCCGTCCAACTTGATGTTCCGCTCGTTTTTGTACAAGTCCAATTCCCACAGTACATGGTCTCTGGTTTCAGCTTCATGACCGCAATTACACGATGGCAGGTCACATAACGCTATCATGTGCAGGCGACCTCTAAATCACCCGTGCCCTATTAGTATCTGTGAGATAAAATACTCAGGTTTCACCTATTGATATGCCAGACGCGTTATAAATTCTGTAAAGAAGCAGTACAGATCCCTTCCATTGGCACACGCGGCCCAGCGTGACAGCCAAGTAGAGAAGACGTCGTCCGCGATAGCGCTTTTCTTTTCCTTATGCTCCTTGCCCTTTAGCCCCACGCACTCTTCCTGCACGCGTCCCGCTCGAAGAACCTCCAGATCGGCAGGCAGAACGCCGGCCAATACTAGTAGCGCCGCACTGCTGCATGACCTGTAGGCCTTCGTCAATAAAATTAAAGCTCGTCTTTGGGTGCGTAATAATGCACCACGTACAAGATACAAGTGAGAGCGTCGATTCCAAGGCGCTGCAGCATATGTCAGGATTGCAACATAGGTTCCGTGGTACAGGAACCTAAGTGCCCGGTACTTCACACCCCACGAAGAGGTAGAGACACGTGAGATCTTCCCGAAAGAAATGGCGGCCTCTTCGCCCATCAAAACCGCATGCAGCGCAAAGGATCTAGCATCGTCTACGTGTAACCCAAGCACCTTGGTCATAGATATACTCACGATCGGGGCACCATTCATCCTAATGGTCGGTCCGCTTTTAAAACGACCCTTAATTGTTATAGTCTGGAACTTGGCTGTGGAAAATTGTTGCCTATTACGGGTCCCCCAATCTGATAAACTGTTCAAGATCGTGGAACATTTCTGTACGATAACGGCGCGTGACGGTGCCTCGATTGCAAGCGTCAAATCGTCTGCGTATGCCACAAAGCTTACACCCTCTGGTTTCGGCAATTTAAGGATATCGTCCAGGAGGAGTTTCCAGAGTGTGGGGCCCAATACCGAACCCTGGGGACATCCCATTGTGAAAACCTTACATTATTACCTTATATATTACAGAAATAACTTACGAGAGTCTGATAAATGTTCGGAGAGATGCCGGTAGCTTTCGCTTTTAACAGTATCATTGACCACCATGCATTATCGAAGGCTCCGGAGACGTCCAAAAGGATGAGCTGGACGTACTTATATGTGGATTTGTCCATGCTAATTTTCAGAAATATCACGATGCAAACAGGGAGCGCAAGTAATTATGAGACGTACTAAAATTTTTCCTAGAATCGACAGTAAAGTAATCGGCCGGTAGGTCTTCGGATCTGTTCATGACTTGTCATTTCCCTTTGGCAGCACTATCAATGAACCTATCTTCCAGATATCTGGAAAGATATTATTCTATGATAACCGCAGTGTACATCAGCATCATTTCTCCGGAAGAAACCGTCCGGTTGTTCCTGATTATCTTTCGGGTGATTCTGTCTAGTCCGGGACTTGTATTCGGTAAGCTTCTAATAATGTGATCGACTGCACTGCGGGAAAGAGCATCTGAATCCCTACCGGAAGGAGAGCATGCAGCCGCCACACGCACTTGTCGATGGTAGCTGTTCTCAATTTCTGTTGCATCATCTGGGCATAGGGAGTACAGGAGCTGATGCATGGCAGTTTCGACGTTATCAGAATAACCTTCTAGGAGTTTTCCGCCATGAATTCTTCGGAGGGCGAGATCTGCCAATCGCAGCTCGGTATACCAAAGCCCAAGAATTTTCATTTCCCGTCTCGGCAACATGTCTAAAGTGTTAAATTTCAGCCTCCTCCATGGCCACTTTGTATTCTTGTCTGGCTACATGTATGGCTGCCTGCAGTGAGATATCGCCTGCGGGATCTCCTCGTCTCGAGTTTTGCCAACATCGACTTTCAGCCTTGACTTTACGGCGCAGACTGTTCAGAGTCGAACTCCACCATTACCGTACCGCCACCGTAGCCCCTGAACTCCCCATCCTTGCGATATCCGAGGTTTACTTTGGCAGTTTGCGTAAGGATCTCACTAAACTGCTTGGCAAGTTCATTTCTCGGAGTCCTGGAGTCTCGTTTACCCATTCGCAAACATAGCATCGATTGAAGGTAGGCCCAATCTACCCCTCTCTCGCGAAAGGCCAGTCTAAAGGTTGGTTCTTCAGTCGATATTGGTCTTGATACGCTGCTACACACCTGATATATCATTAGCCGATGGTCGCATAAGCTAACACCTTCGTGTACGCGCCACTCTGATATCGGTACTCCTCTTGTCGTGAGTGTTAGATCCACGTTATAATAACCATTTAGTCCGTTGAACTTCGGAGGTTGGCCTTACTTGTTGTGAATGAATAGACCTCTGCTCAACATGAAGGCCTCCATTTGGGTCTTCCTGTACTCTGTGTCTCGCCCTCGCCCCGAGTATTGACGACGTTCATAAAACCTGAGTGGTGAATGCGCATTGCCGTCTACGTCAATTAGTATTGGCTTTCCAGTTAGATGATCCATAACTTAGGTGTTCAAGATGTCGCGCTATGTCATATCCATACTGAAAGTACGCTGAGATTATGTACATGCAGGAATCTTGGTAATCGATATGCATGACAGTGCAATATACGGAACTCAGATGGTGGAGCAGTGCAAACGCAATCTTGTCATTATTGTCCAAAATCCCAGCTTTCGGAGTAGCTCCACACTGAATCAGTCTTGTTATGCCCGAAGTTGCATACTGTTCTTGAACGAGAATGAAATCTTAGTTCATTTCACTGACAATAACAAGCAGCGCAGATGTAGCAGTCTCCGATCCCTGAATATTGAGCTGTCGTATCGAAATAATATTTCCCTCCTTATCCATATTGAGTCATATTGACTGCATGTTATTCCTCAAATATACGATCTGGGCAAGTCTCTTGCCTCTTTGCGCTTAAAGCGCTTGCAGGTAGCGCAGCACTCACTTTGTGACTGACATTCGGCTTTACGATGTCCTGTATCTCCGCATTTACCGCATTACATTTCAGTTGCCCTACAGTATTTCTCTGGGTGTCCATATTGTTGGCATTTGTTGCAGCAAGTGATACGTAGATAGTCGCATATATCAGCCTCGTCCCACCCAATGTAGACACAAGCAAGGCCAACCAATTTATCACGAAGAGCTGATGAACACTCCAGCACAACCGTGGTACCACCGGCCCACCGCTACGACCGCCCTTCTTGTAGGCAACTTGCAGTTTGAACGAACTTTCTCTTTGGTCCATTCAGAATCGTCTGAAAGATTAGTGGCCTGTAAGTCTTCAAGAAGGCTATCTTCTGTCGGGTCAGTTCTTAGATTGCGGATGGCTACCAAAGGACGACGAGCCTTGGGCTCCGAAGGCTTCAGAGTTGGCGGGGCAGCCGCTCTAAGTTTATCGGCGGCTACAGTTGTAGCGGCCCTGACCGCCATGCCAGAATGCCAATTCGGCGTATGCTCTGCACTGGAATGCCCAAGCTACCAGGTTTTACTGCCTTCTGCAGCTCGGCTTTAGTGCCCTCAGAATTCTTTATGTCCTCTGTGTTTGGGTAAAACAGTACTGCTTGACCCTGGTTAGCAGGTATGATGACCGTTGGCTGGCCCTGCCAACGGTGCCATTGGCCCTGCCAACAGGACCATTAAAGAAATAACACTGTTACAATAATGACTTAACATTAAGATAACGTGTCCTTTCACTAAATAAACTTAATAACTTACAATTTGTGTCCAGGTTGTGGGTAGAAAAATATATTCCTTACCACGCACTTTGCACTTACGAATAAACTTTAGCTACGACATCGTATTGATTTCGCAAACTGATTTATTACTGGGATCACTGCAACCCTTATAATCAACACACGATGCTAATTAGGTCGAAAAGTAGAAAAAATACCCCTTTTTTTAATATTTAGCGCAGCACGTACGAACACTGTCAATTTGACAAGAGCCGGACGACAAGGGGCAAACGAACAATAGGAATCTTGTTACGACTACCGATGCCCATGAATATCCTCATACTTACTACGGCGGGGGAGGAAAGGAAGACAACGGTCCTTTCCTCCCTCGTCCCACCGCCTCTTCAATGGGCCACTGGCTGCTCACAAACCGCACGAAACGCGACACCAAGGATGTCACTTGACGCGGGTATAGTGTGAGCGGGTCTCTTACAAAATTAATATTGTTACGTTAGGCCCCATATGTGCCAGATTGCTGTGCAAAGGACTACATCTACATAGAAATATTATATTTAAGCGTCTAGGTAGTGCCGAGAATCGAAAGTAGTTTGCTTATGCTAGATTCAAGATTTGGGATGCCTGTAATGGCGGACCATTTATAATATATATTCTTAAATTAATTTTCAAAAACACTTGCCCCGTGTGCTTGTCATTGTAAACTTGATGAAGAATTTGTCGGAACCGGCCGTAATTCATGTTGTACTTTTCTCCTCTACTGCTGCTTTGACCTCAGCGTTTGCCGCCTTTGTCCCAAGTGCTTTTTAGATTAAAAGAACAGAAAGAAGTCTGACGGTGCCACATCAGATGAATAAGGCGAATGCGGTAATAGTTCAAAGCCACAATTGCGGATTGCAGCCATTGAATGCACAGACGTGTGAACGCGGGCGTTATATTAATGGAACAGGACTTTTCTTGTAAGCGTTCCTGGACGCTTTTCCTTTATTTCCTCTCGTAAACGACACAGTAGTAATATGAGTTTATAGTCCCTTTTTTCCCTTTCAAGATAATCAATCATAATGACACCCTTCGAATCGAAATTTAAGAAGAAAGGAATACCGAAGCCGTTCATTCTTATTTGCCGACAAGATCGCCTTAGCCCTTTTAGGGGGTGATGAGCCAAATCATCTCCACTGTGTCGATTGTAGTTTTGTTTCTGGCGTGCAGTAATGAACCCATGGTTCGTCCCTTGTAAGAAACTGATTCAAAAAAATCTACTGCATCGGCTTCAAATAACTCCAAACATTCACATTAAATAGACAATGGCGTCCTTTTTTATTCAACAGAAAGTAGTCGTGGAACCCACCTTGCAGACACCTTGTGAAAACCCAATTCGTTGACGATGATATTTTCGGTTCCTTCATAAGAGATGTTTATAATCTCGGCCCTCCCACTCATTGTTAATCTGTGGTCACCCATTATTAAATCCAGTACTTTTTAATATTTTCGTTAGTAGCGGACGTCGAAGGCATTCTAGAGCGGGATTCATCTTTCACGCCGATGATTCGATTTCACATCAATGAATAAGGCAGAGCAGAATCTCCTGACGTACTGATCATATTATTTCTTTTACAACACATAATTACTATGCCGATGCGTTGCTCTCCTTCGAACCCCACCAATGGGCCACTGGCTACTCACCAACCGCACGAAACGCGACACTGAAGATGTGAATATACGGCGGTGTTATGTGAGCGAGAGGTACCTCCCGGTAGTGCCGGCCCAATTCCAAAACAAGGATGTAGTGTGATAGCAATGTACACAGGAGTGACGATTTAATTAAATATAGCAAATAAAGCTATTTTAAATGACACTTATCAGTTGGATCGACCACAGACGGGTCCGCCCGTTCAATTTCGTGTGCACAAAACCAAGTTTGCTCGGCTGTCGCGAGCAGATTATCGACAGCACATAGCAAGCTTTTTATACTATTTTTGTACCGACTCTAAGCCAGAAAGCTACGTCACTTACTGACAGAATTCGAGTCTATTCTCTCCTATTACACTCCATTTCATCCGTTTAAAGGTTTCCATTTAAAGGTTTTAAACTGTCGTTAGTAGATCACATAACAGCTCTTTCAGTTATTTTTGTACCGACTCTAAGTCTGTCGTTAAACCTAACCCCATTTACTAGTAGGATTCGAATCTATTTCAGTTTCTTTATCGCCCATCATTTTATCCATTTATGTAGACTATTATGTACACGATTATCATTATCAGGAAGTATTGCTCAATATGCTCATATATTATACAGGTTATCTGTCCCATGGTTATGCCATTTCCCCACCATGGTTCAAGTCTCGTCGTCGTGTCTATGGGGCTCAGTAGCCTAGGGTGAACCCAGACATGACGCCCGCCCGGAATGGGCGATGTTGATTGAATCGAGGGGAGCTGCCCTTTTTACCCCTCTTATAGGAGGAGGGGACATAAAAGCAGAAGGACGAGTCACGTTTGCGCATGAAGCAAGTGGCAAAATATGAACCTCACCATCGCCATTATCCCGAAGCTGGGTTGCCCTGTGGTGCTGGGCAATTACTCTTTGGGGTCTATCCCTTAGGTACATGCTAGACAATCAAGATGTCGAGATACATTAACAACTTATAGTTCCGGGGAAAATCACCAATGTCTTCACGGATGGCACTCGCGGTGATATTAGCGGGTATTCGACATTTTGATGTGCCCACGTCTCCGCAAAAAAATTCATAAACTGACTATTTAGACTTAATATTTGTAACAATATAAACTACAATCATATATTTTAAGTACATGGCTGTTTGATCGGGATATTTAAGCCACTATATGTTAAAAATATCCAGTAGCTTTATCAAACCGATCGAAACGCTTAATCATGAGGATATTTTTTAAACAGCATCAGAACAGGACCATTAAAGAAATAACACTGTTACAATAATGACTTAATATTAAGATAACATGTTGCCCTGTGGTGCTGGGCAATTACTCTTTGGGGTCTGTCCCTTAAGTGCATGCTAGACAATCAAGATGTCGAGATACATTAACAACTTATAGTTCCGGGGAAAATCACCAATGTCTTCACGGATGGCACTCGCGGTGATATTAGCGGGTATTCGACATTTTGATGTGCCCACGTCTCCGCAAAAAAAATTCATAAACTGACTATTTAGACTTAATATTTGTAACAATATAAACTACAATCATATATTTTAAGTACATGGCTGTTTGATCGGGATATTTAAGCCACTATATGTTAAAAATATCCCGTAGCTTTATCAAACCGATCGAAACGCTTAATCATGAGGATATTTTTTAAACAGCATCAGAAATAAAAGGCAGACCATACATCTTAGAAGTCTATAACGCCGAAACTCGTTGGCCTCAACGGTGTGTGAATGGTGAACCCCCTAGAATATCACTCGAGGATATTGAAATACGTTACCTCATTCTCCCTTCGGCATACATAATACCTGTGGTGTGGAGTGCCGTACTATCCCAGTCTTGTCGGTCTAATTCATTATTATCCCATTCAGTATCACACGAAAATTCGTCGAAAAGCAATCAAAATTAATTCTGATGGTTTAGCTTAGTCGAGTAAATGGTTCTACAATCACAACTTCAAATATATTCGGGAAATATAACCGTACATTCCATTATTCTAATAGTAATAGTACCTATACTTTTTACGGGCTTGCCCCACCACACTTTCCCACCGCCGCTACTCCTGTGTCTCCAGGATCGTCAGCGGACTCTACTGGCGTCCCTTTGATATGACCGCTGGGCCCAAAGGAATCATAAAGACTGCATTGGGATCCGCAACCCGCAATGACATTATTTGCCGTCAGTAATATTTATGACAAAATTGATTGACACAATGAAAATCCTCCAGGTTGTGAGGAGGTATGATATAGTAAATTGCTTCCGCAACATTTCGAATAATATTAATATTATATTTCGATCCTCCAGCCCGACACCGCAACTACGCTCGTGTAAGTTTGATGTGTGTTATGCTCCTCATGTCATGTTCCTCACCCCCGACCGAGCAGTCACAAAGAGGTGGCGGTTCCAGTTTGAAACTAAATAGTTTGTCACCAAAATTGTAGTTGTATATCTAATTACGTCAATATTTTAACAAGCAATCAAAACCAACTCAATATTTTTAACATTATTTGTGCACAAATATTTTTTAATTTAAATTTTAAAATGATAATTTATTCAGTAAAAATTCACATACCAACATAAAAGTTGTCACCAACAAAAAAACAAACTGGACTAGCTCCTACTCCTACTATTTTGTTCTGATTAAATTCAACAAGGGTTAAAATGACATTTCTAACATATTCTCGGAAACGTATAAGTACGTACGTATTATAGACAGTACGAGGATATATATTTAACATATGTTATTAAATATTAATTAATGTTCGTTTTATATATTTGAGTTGTTACATTTTAATTGTAAATTGGCATTTCTAAAATTGTTATTGAATGCATCGGAGAACCAACGCTGTAGATTTATAGTAATTATAACGTCACAGAGAAGTTTTAATTTATACGTATTCTGGCCATGATTACTGTTACAATTAAAAGGAAAATAACGTTACATTTTAATTTGTAATCTATCATTTTATACAATTGTTTATTGTGTTTTCTCACTATAAACAATATACATATATACACAAAGTAGGTATGGAGCCAAATGCAAAACTCTCCTTACACTTGGTATTAGTCAAATGTTATTTACCGGGCTACTAATAAGTACAATGAGACTTCCTCTGTTCCCGACGGAGAAATGTCTAACCGTGCACGTAGTGTCCATACGAAAAAGGAGGTCGAAGCAGTGAGGGAAAGAATTCGAAGAACTCATGACTGAAAGAAAGCAAAAGATTTTATCTCGGGAAAGGAAGATAGCACTTAGAAACTGATATGTTTCTTATTTAAGAGATGACTTAGGACTTGCAGCCTATTAGGACTCACTGGTCATTTCTTAACTGATAAATGGAAGATGTATAGGGTGGTAGAATCCATACAACTATAACTCACAGAAAAAAATTGTTTACGGATGAGATTCTTTTTACAATCTTGCGTCATTTCAACAAACAAAATGACCCTCTCTACGCTCAAATCTCTCAGGAAAGCTTACCAATCAGCCAACAGAGTGCAACGTGGGTATTATCCGTGTTACCTATGAAGGAGTGACTGACCCATGCTTTTGTGAAGAAGGTGTCAAAACACCAACACAAGTGTATCAAGATACCATTCTTGAGAAGGTAGTTAAACCCCTTAATAACGCCATGTTCAATAACCATGGACATATGGTCCTTCCTACAAGACTCGGGACCAGATCATAAAGCTCGATCCACCCTATCCTGGTTAAAATGAACATTACGGACTTGATCAGCGCTGAAGACTACCCTTATCTAGTCCCGACGTTAATCCAATGGATTATACTTTATGGACAGTTTTAGAGATAATTTGGAGTCCCTAAAACAATCCATACGTTTAGCAGTGAAGAATTTCCCCATTGAAAGATTGCCTGCTACTATTGATAATAGGCCCAATGTTTAAAGCACTATATTGCAGCCAATGGATACCAATTCGAATAAGCTTTTATATTTTTTTATTGTTTTACATTTGTGTGTTATACTAAAATATTGTAAAAGTAATACATTTTATCCGTATTTTTTTTTTCCTTTGTTTTAATACTTAATGGCAATTATGGGTGTGATTAATAAGCCAATTTGAAGTTGTTTGATAACTAACTCAAGTCTACTACTAGTTTTTTCTAAGTGTACAACTCTGAAAAACTGTTGACTATTCTATCCTATTCCATACTGCTTCCTACAGATAATGCTATTATTTGTAAGTATAAATGTATGTTTCTCGTTCACGCAAAAACGGCCGAAATATTTTAAATTTAGTACAGA
The DNA here is from genome assembly GCA_017140195.1 of Eumaeus atala. Lineage (NCBI taxonomy): Eukaryota > Metazoa > Arthropoda > Insecta > Lepidoptera > Lycaenidae > Eumaeus > Eumaeus atala. Next base: position 105,333 of record JAFELO010000353.1, on the reverse strand, counting down.
TATTTGAGTAAATCACAATGTGAAATTGCATAAAAATATTTAGGCCTACAAAATAATGGTTAGATTGAAAAAGATTATACGTTGGTAAAACCCGCAGCTAATGAGACCACAGTTAGTGGGTAATCCGCAAAACAGAGCTCCACGCATCCATGAGTGGTGGCAGTGCGTAAAACATTTCAATGCGGACTTAACTCAATTCCATTTATATAACAATAATAAAACTAATTATTTAAATTCACACTGCCAAACGTGAGCCAGGCTCCAACCAATGTACTAATTCTTCTTGACAAATCGCAGCATCAAGGACGTGGTTGACGGCACTTGCACCGCCCTTAAATTTGTCAACGCTGGTATTCCCTAAGGCTGTGTTCTCTCGCCTACACTGATTCTTCTGCATATTAATGACATGCTACAAACTAGTGACCTTCATTGTTATGCAGATGATAGTACTGGGGATACTTAACACACTGGCCGTGCCAATATTTCCCGGGAACACGTCAACGAGTATCGGAACAAGCTTGTGTCTGAAGTCGAGGATTTATTATCCAATGTCTCGGAATGGGGCCGACTTAGTTTAGTCCAATTTAACTCCCATAAGACACGTTTGCGCGTTTACCGCTGAAAAGTCACCCTTCGTCGTATCTCCTCGTTTTCAGAACACCTACCTATTGGCCTTAGCTAGAATCGGAATACTTTGTGTCAACATATCGAGTAACGTTCAGCTCCGCAGTCATTTGGAAGCGAAAGTTAAATTAGCCTCAAAGAAGCTGGGTGTTATCAATAGGGCGAAGCCGTATTTCAATTCGACCCATCTGCAGTAAATTTACAATGTGCAAGTTCGACCGCTTATGAAGTGCTTCTCCCGTGTATGGGCAGGATCGCCACAATATTAGCTCTTTTCATTTATCTTGATTTTGTAAAAGATTTTTTGGAAAATACCTCACCTCGGGAATAAAACTCTCCCATGCAGTTTCGATATTGTTACAATAAAATGTTATAGAATTAAATGCAATATTAATGAACTTGTGTACATTATCTCAATTCACCAGTCCCGCTGGGTTTATTTCGCCGGTACTTCTCGTGTCAGGGTAGGGTTGAAACGGGAGTAGCCAAGTAACGACGTTCAATATATAAGTAACGATTTGCAATATCCAATTATGAATAAACTAATTTGTATTTCGATTTTGATACGAATGAATAATTAGTGCTGTATGTTATTAATGTACTCAACGTCTTTCAGTAATGGTTTCTTTATATATTACCAGTAGCAACATGATTATCACTTAGTTGATAGGGGATCACTAGTAGGATACATTTTATGACTACTGCACAATATCCTATGACAAGATAAAATTATTAAAAATGTGCCAGGATAAAATAAGTTAACTGTTATAGTTTTAGTGTGTACGCGTTCGCCGCACCGAGACGGTCTTCCGGAAAATTCACCTCCCAGCCACGATGGCCGCACAACTCATTGTAATGCATACGGCATTTGATGCAGACAATTCTGACTTGTATGAATATAAAAGTGCTAAGTTGGTTTGTTGCTTTGTGTATGCTTCAAAGAGTTTTTACACAGATTGTGTACAATTTTTTACACAGTCCAATGTCATCTGTTGTTCTAATACGGGGCCGAACCCCAGACACCCACCGGATCTCTCACAGGATCGTTGGCAGTGCGTAAATGTACTTCCTCGTGAAACCAAAAAAAAATTAAAAGAATGATCTGTTCTCTGTGACTGACTGATTGTAGAACAGATAGCGCATTTGGGAACATTAAAGCTGTTCGACCTTCGAATGGGTGGGAAAATTACCTCGTAGAAGCTGTTCCGGGTTCGGGAATGGATATCTGGCAGCAGATGGTCGTAGTAGCTTTCATTGAAAAAGGTCTATAATTACGCATACAGCAATACTAAATAGCTGCGTTGCAGGCGAAATAGGCTGGTGTGACCGAGGAGGTATGTGTGCACATGATACGGCCGCCAAGAGACCGCTATGGCGTCGCGTTTTGTGAGTATCCGGTGATCCGTAGAGGAGGGGAGACGGAAGGAGGACAACACTCCTATAAACGTCAGTAGGAGGTGAGGATCCAAGCAGGCGAAACCTTCTGTTGAATACCGACGTTCCTCACGTCTACCTAGTATGTACCTGTCTGATTCTTCCACCACGTTATGCTAGGTACACAATAAGTTCTACAATCAAGACTGGACAACATATGACGGGTCAGCTAGTTACCAAGGCTAATTTACCAAGTTACAAAGTAAGCACTGCTTCCAGTTGCTACATTCCTACGTGTATGTGTTGTGAATGCGCAGACTCAACTATCCAAATTATTGGAGTTTACCTCAAATAGTTGCGAGCAAAATTTACTGCTATTGCGAACGACAACGCGGCGACCTCTGGCTTCTGTTCGCGTTTCTTTACTTTGCAATACGAATTCAATGCCTCCTCTCTCTATATTTTGATTTTTATATTCTATTTTCAAAATCTTTTAAAGTCATGTGACTTTAATAAAATGTAATATTTGGATATTGGTTTATGGGTTATTACGTGAGGAGAGTATAGTTTTTTTTTATTAGTATAGGAGGCAGAGAACTAAAGTTTCCGATATAACGCGAAGAATGAGCTCGCTGAAGTGGCAATGGGCTGGTCACGTACTCAGAAGATCAGATGGCACTGAGGTTCTGGAGTGGAGGCCGCGTTTAGGAAAACGAAATGTTGGTCGACCGTTCACCAGGTGGGAAGACGATCTCCGTGCGGTAGCCAACCCGGGATGGATGCGAGTAGCAAGAGATCGGTCGTCTTGGCGTTTATCGAAAGAGGCCTGTGTCCAGCAGTGGACTGATAAGGGCGGATAATGATGATAATGATGATGATAGGAGGTCGAACGAAAATTCGGAGCCTTTCTACGCCTACCTTCTCCCATAACAATTGGCACATTTACCTGATACATTGCCGTCCCTTCCTGCTCCCCTCCAATTGTCACTGTAGTGACATTCACTACAGTAAAAGGTGGTGTAATGCTGCATTGCAGGTGAATTGGACAGACACGCCGCGGGGGTCATCACATCACGCTCACAATATACGACACAAACTGACATTGCAAATAGTGTTTCGCGCAGTTTGGAAGTTTCCGATGGCCCATTGAATGGAAGAGGAAAGGAGAACAATACATATGCATCATGGCTGTAGCCATCATTAGGCGTCAAAAGGTTAAGTTAATAATAATAATAATAATTACGCAATGTAGCCTAGACCTGTGCTAAATACCGTAAGGACTTGTGTTACAGGTTCCAGACAACGGAAATATATTTAACATTTTTTTATAGAAATCCATGACCTAGGTGGGATTTGAAACCGAGACCTCTGGCGTCATTGGCAGACTAACGTTACCTTTACCTACTTTTTTTTTACCTACTGTGCCTGACTGTATGTTTTCTTTTTATAAGATAGGGGGAAAACGAGCAGGTGCGTAGTGACTACCGCTACCCATAGTTGTTGTAGCGTATCGTAGCTTTTCGGCCGTTTTCTGTATCTATACCTGCTTTTGGCTACTGGAGACATTGAGACAAAATATCTCTATCTCTCTTTTTCATTTATTTCCCTTTGCGAAACGCGCGTGCGAGATTAGATAGACAAAGATATTAGCCAAATTCATCGATGGATAGGAAATAGAAACCGATAGAGTCCGAAATCTTGTATTTGTGGATGTCTATTGGTGACCGCTTGTCATCAGGCATTTGTCTTGCTCGTTTGCTTCACATGGGATATATATATACAAAACATGTATTTAAATAAAGTGTGTATTTACTTATTACGCATTACAAGTTGTTGAACTGACTATAGCTGACTTCAGGGTGTTGGTTTTTCGTGACGGTGTCATCGTAAAAATTCATAACACGTCAGAAGTTTAACTTCAAAAAATAAAAGATGTACAAATACACAGTGAGACGTACTAGTAAACACCATCTAAAATATTGCATTCGATTTAGGATGGCAGACATTATCTGTGGAGCGTTATCTGTATATCTCAATTTGATCAAAAAGTTATTATGCCTCTGCATTTCGTAATACGATCCAAAGCGCGATATTCAGATAGGATTCCACTTATCAATATCATTGGCTGTGCCTATCTCCCTGCTATATAGAGCATGTTTTAGTTTGTCAAATCATACGTGTATTTTATAAGAGGCTCGATGTTGTATAAAATCTTTGAATTAAAAAAAATAAAAACTCGCCACCCCGCAAGTTTCGGTGTTGTTGTAAAAATGTAATTGTAATGTGAATTATGTATAACTATCTCCATTCATATGTGGCGCTGAGTTTGTTTCGCTGGTTCTTCTCAGGTCTGGGTTAGCGTTGGAGTGGAAGTAGTAATTTAACGACGTTCATTAAAAAAATTGTGAAATCCTAATTTTGATTTTGTGTTATGTTGCACAGGACCGGCGCTACGGAGAATAAAATCTTATCAACCATCTTCGTAAAGAACCTGTTTGGATTTTCTCAACCCAAAGGATAGAAAAACAGACAAGCAGTGCCAGCCAGGTCGATTCCGACTGTCTCCTAAGAATATCTCCTTTTCACTAATTACTTTTTAAAACGTTACAAAGGTCTGTGCGTGGATTTCCCAAATATTGATTTGTTTAGTGGTACTCATCGCGGCGGCGTCCAGAACCTAACGGGCTTTAAAAGAAACATTATAAAAAAGTATATACTTATTTTATTATGGTGGCAAAAGAGCTATCGGAGCCTTCCTGCGGCTACCGACGCCCATGAACATCAGCACAATTAATATGCCGATGCGTTGCCCCTCCGATCCGGTCCGGTTCCGGCCCGGCCGTGCCGGTCCAGTTCCGCTGCAATGCAGCGTGGCACTTTCTCTTTAAAAAATATAAGATTATTCGAACCACATGGGCAGAACGCTGAACAATGCTTTATTATACTTGTAACAAGGGTTTTAACATTACGCAAAAAAACTATGCGCCGGAGTCACGATCCGCTCGGGTTAACTTAAAATAGGGCGCACCCCCTAACTCTGGTAATAAGGACGAGAGTCTAGACATAGGACTTTCACACTTTCTTATTGCATTTACATATTGACTTTACACCGTTTCTGAACGTACCCATTTGAAAATTCCTTTTTTAAAAGTGTGAAGCTCTATGATCGATAGCATACGTATTTCGAGTTTCGTCGAATCGTGTTCTTGAATTTAGCGAGAATTCGATAAAAACCAGTATCGCGATGCATTATGTGCTGCCAATTTCGATATGGGGAAGTTAGCTTTGGCTAACGCGATGGGTGCGTCTAACAAAATATTATCCCAACGATCTACAAAATATCTATATCTATACTAATTTCACGCGATAATCTCAAGAACTACTCGTCGTATTTTTGATTAGAAATTATAAATGTTAGACAATCAATTTATAGAGAAAGGGAAAGACGCTACTATCAATCTCCTATTGATAGTAGCGTCTTTACCCTTAAAAGTTAGCCTGGCGGGCTTGTCAGTAGTACTGTAATGCTGAAGAGGTTTGTTGATTGAACGCGCTATTCGATAGACCATTCGCTGAGGCTCCTTTCAGTAAATGGTCATCCGAGACGATCGCGCGCGATTTCTTTTGGCCGTCTAAGTGTGAGGGGATTCGAGACCCCCCGGCAAGATCCTAACCATAAGCCAGAGGTCATTACGCTACCCCACGAGAGCTGTCCTCGACGTCAGACTCTGGGAATGAGAGACCCCACGGTCTCCCTAGCTATGATAATAATAGTTAAATTAGCTATTATAAAATTTATCATATTGGGATGCACCTCACCCGTCTGTGGTAGAATGGGGGTCTGAGACCCCTTTTCGTCTCGACGCCTTGTCTTGTCACCCGACGAGCACTCGTAACAATCCGATGAAGCTGTATTGGGCTTCTCATCGCTTCCACAGCGTCAGTTCAGGTACGAAAGAAACCGAGGAAGGTAGGTAGGTACACGCTTTAATTATTAAAAAACCGGCTTATATTAGTTACGCTAAAGTGTAGTTTTTACAATTACGCAGCCAAGTGGAAAACAATCCTTTATAATTTCGTCACGTCCGTCAGTCTGTCGATCCGTCTGTTTGTCCTGTTTGTCTGTTTGTCTGACCGTCCGTATGTCACAGACGTTTTAATCGATGATTATGTTTACTACACGTTTGAAATTTAGAAGATATCAATATTTTATGAACCGTGAAGCGTTTTGAAAAATATAATTATTAATGGTAGCATTCGTTAAGGGATATAAAAAAGTTCTACAGATTATAGCCCTGTGTAATGTGTCATTGAATAGTTTTTCTAAATGATACGTAGGCTTCTATGATTCTTTTTATTTTACCTCTACGACACATCACAGTAAGAGGTTGTTGGCTGCTGCAATGCAGTGTAATTGGGCTGGCATAACCAAGGAGGTGCCTCTCGCTCACGTGACAATGCCATAAAGTTTTCTGCGGTTTGTGAGTATCCGGTGGTCCATTGGAGATGGAAGGGAAAAGAGCGCAACGCATTTACACGACAACAACCAACAATGCGGATGGCCGTGGGCGTTGGTAGCCACCCAAAGGCTCCGATGTCTTGCTTGCCTCCTATACTATAAAAATAAAACATTGCAAGATATTTGCCTCTGTCAAGCCTCAAGTGCTATGTGGACTTTGGAGAGCAGTAAAGCTCTCTTTTCTTGAAGAACTTTAGTCTTAAAGCTTGTTTAAAATAGCACAGAGCAGGTCTCAGTATTGTGGGAGCACACATTACTCAATAAAATAATTGAATTGCTCTCTAAATATGCGCCAGTTTCCAGTTTGGGTTTCCAATGCCGCATCCAACAAAAGTGTATCGAATGCCATGAATAGGTTTTTCGTGTTCCCATAACGAATTACAACCAGAGACCCCCTTAATATTTTTTTATACATTCTAATAGACACCTTTTACTAAAAGGCAGTGCCACACTGCATTGCAGCGGAATTGGGCCGGCACAACCGGGGAGGTACATCTCGCTCAAACGATACCGCCGTAGAGTGATATCTTCAGGGTCGTGGGAAGCTGTTTTCCCCAAAAAGCTTAACAACGTCTCTACAAGTCATAAAGTAAAAAAAAATCACACATTGTGCCTCTTTACATAATTATGTTGGACAAAAAGATTTGGTTATCTCAGGAACTCCTAATAGCATTCACTAATGATAAAGGATATCACGGTTACAATAAACGTAGACATAACGTCGAAGTACTGATGCAAGGAGGTGAGCGCGGGGTGGTGAAAGGGGAACGGGGAGGGCTTCACATTTCAGCGAGGTATGAATAGAGTCGTAAGAAGTTAGTCAACCTTCCGAACAAAGTGTTATTTCTGCCACTAAAATCTATCATGATTTTCATCTTGGTAGTGGTATTTCTATCACTAAGATATATCAAGGTTTTCATGTAAGTCAATAGAATTTCTTTCTTCCACTATAGTGCCTATCGCTGTATAATCATCACAAGGCAAAAAGCAATTTGGTCTCAGCCGCGACTTCCATTATTGCAACGAAAAACAATTTTCTATAATAAAAATATAGCGCTGTGAAGAAAATGTACAATCCAAACATTTTATTGATTGCTTGCCGTATAAAAGCAGGCACTCAATTTGTCTTCTCAATGAGTTGAATAAACAATGATCGTTTTAAAAGCTTGACCTACATCTTATTGTTGTGTACGTATATTATTTTGCTTGGTGAAAGAAAATGTATTTCTTATTTGTTTCCTCTACGATGCATTTTCCTCTTTTTATTGTAAAAATAACAAATTGTTAACGAAAATATTTTCTACTTTTCAGTTTAATTTCTCAAAACAGATTCTTTAATAATAAATTCAATGCAAAATGGAAGAATATAGCATCTGTTAATGCAACGAATCGCTTAACATCGCTTTCAATACTGAAACCGTGAAGTGCCAAATATCTGGTTTGCAAATCTCCGGGTATTATTCATTAATTTACACGTCATCCTTAATTACATGCACTCTTTAAAGCTAAGTAGCTAAGTAATAGAATTGCCATTTTACACAAATAACTTGTAAATCAATGTATAAAATCGTAAGAAACAATGACTATTGACATCGATTGAGACCTCCAAAAGACTTTCCACAGTATTTAAAAATTTTAATAAAGTACACGCCGATACCCATAACGTATGATGGAACTTATATGATGGAGATGTGGCGAATTGGCATAATCTCTTCTCTTTCTGCGGCAAAAGAGGGGGGGTCTGTGCCCCTAAACTGGAGGACACAACATTTTTCGATGGTCCGATGAACTGCTATGGCAAATGCAATAGTATCGCCAACAGTTGTAGGACCCTCCGAAAAAATATCTTTTATTTGTTACGTTCACAATTTGACTGTAAACTTTAGAAGAATGCCAGTGTTATTTACCATATTAAAGTCGACTCGAGCGTCTGGTGGGACAATAGTCCAGAGAGGTATCAAGAGAGAGCAAGAGATCGGTCGTATTGGCGTTCATTGAAAGAGGCCTGTGTCCAGCAGTGTACAGATAAGGGCTGATAATGATGATGATTATATTCCTGTGAATCAAGTTCCATGATGCTAAACCGGATGCAGCTATAAAGTTATATCCTACTTAAGGCTGCGACTAGCCGGGATGTTAAACTGTCAAATTGTCAGAAGATTGGAGCGTTTATTTTCGTAGCTGTTGAAGCGCCGGTGTGCTTCCACCTGTAAATTAAAAACTGGCTATTTCTATTTTTTTTGTGTACGTTTTTTACGTCGACGTGAGTGGCAAATGTTGTATATATTGCAGCAATGCGAGTCTGTTTAACGTGACGTAGTGTATCTTTTACACACAAAAATGACTTGTGATGGTTACCTATGTTATCGTTTTTAGGGTTACGTCTGGCTTGTAATGATCTGCACTCCTGTACCCTCCTACCTATGTTATCGTTTTTAGGGTTTCGTATGGCTTCTAATAATCTGCATCCCTGTACCCGCGGACAAAGTTCAACAAAGTATCTGCATAACCCTTTGTGCCGATGGCTATGGCTTAAACCCACCCCCCACCCCAAAGTTAAGTCCTGGCATGTAAATTATTCAAGTTTACTAGGTACTTCATTTTATTATATAACCAGAAACGTCAACTTGCTTCCGTTTTTCTTGGATGAGGTACTTTATCATGTCACATAGTCGAGCTTCGATTTTCTTGACTGCAGCAGTCGCACAAATGGCCAAGCATTGGGGTTACGTGTAGCCCTGGAGAAGTCAGAGGCCATTTGTTTTTATAGGCCCTGCAATTCGCCTCTATCGGATATAACCGTAATAAGTGTTACTATAGACAATGAAGTACCTTGGCCTCGAGTGGGATGGCCAGTGGACCTTCAGGGAACACTTTCGGGGCTTGTCCCTAAAAGTGTCTCGACTTAAAGGGGACCGGATCTAGGTTGTAGGAGATTGTACATGGGATTGATCCGAGCAATGATTATGTACGGTGCGCCGGTATGGGCTGACGGCATTTCATCTGATAACCGCCTACATCTAAATATGTTGCAGAGGATGACACCCATTCGAGTCATTCGTGAATCGTACAATTTCTTGGGTCGCTGCGTGTGTCCTCGCAGGGAAGCGCTTCTTGGAATCTGGAGGCAAAAACTCTATCAAAATATTTTGGCAACGAGAGTGGGCTCGTGTCGACGCTCTCCGTCCGACTTTAGAAGATGGAAGATGGTAGAGAGCATATGCTCGAGATAGAGCACTGCATGTGTGGGTAAAGCGAATGGAGGAGCAACGTGTAAACGTGGAGCTAATAAGCGCCATGCGACGGGTAATTTGCGAATACGCAAATAATGCGCTCTTACATTTCGCCCCGCACAAAGTCCTTACGGGACATGGTTGTTTTGGTCGCTTTCGCTTTCTATGTGAAGTGGTGAGTAGATAGGAATAGACAGCATGTCACCATTGCGTCGATCCAAGAGATACGGCACACATTGGCAGTTTGTTCTGCATGGAATATACAACGCGGGGCGTTGATTGACGTCGTTGGGGATGATCCCTCACTATCGTAAGAGGTAGTAACACTACATCTTCCTATGCAACGATATTAGGCTGACATGACCGGGGAGGTACCTCTCGCTCACTTGATACCGCCGTAAAGTGACACCTACGGTGTCAAGTTCCGTTTGCTTTGAGAGTAGCCTGTGGCGTATTGCGGGGGGAGGTGAAAAGGAGGGCATAGGCATAGTTATGCTGAGTCCATGGGCGTCGGTAGTCGTAGATAGGCTCCGATTGCTCGTTTGTTCCTCTATACAATAAAAAAACGTCCATGATGAAATCGATGCTTGAGAGCGAAGAGCAATGGTCTACTGTTGCAACCTTCGCCGAGGTTGTTATGGTGACTAAGAAACAGGCCGAAAGCAGACGAGGGGAGAAGCGTCAGCCCCCATGAAAAGCCAGACTCGCATGCGAGTTGCGCAATTGGCGAGCGTTCCCATCCAGCCAAGGTGAACTCTTTGGGTGACGGTGCGGGGTTCAGCCATCACTCAAACACTATGCTTATTTTTGATGAGAGTGATATACCATGTGTTCTGGCACACTGTGATGATAGAATGGGGGATACAGCCATTCCGCAAGTTGAGACCAGATGGGCCCCCGCCAGCGGAATTACGGAAGTAAGCTAATGCGTCACAGACTCTTGGAAGAGGCGGAGTCATATAATAGGCGACTATGTGATGGAGCGCCATTGGAGCTTTTAGTGAGTATTCTGTTGTAGTAATTTCTGCACTGCAAATTCCAACCCATAAACCAAGTACATGTTCATAAATGTACCTTTTACAGCCAATAAGGCTTAGATTGGCATAAATATACGCATAAGTGTAGGAGCGTTTTTGCTTTTCTTCCGTTTTAGGAAACTGAAACATCGAATTAAACGATCCAAAGGAGACATAAAGATATAGACATGCAAAGAAAACTGTAAAAAGGGTACGAACCGAGACGTTAGAGCTACAGGAATAATCCCGTAACAGATTCGATGTGTAACACTTATGAAAGTGTTATAATTATCAAGGTGTATACTATATTTCAGAATAGAATTCAGGGACCCGAGTCATTGTTCTCTACGCCTTGTTGATGACAATGGGGACGCTAGCATTCTGCGCAGACTTCGTACCGAAAATACCACATACCCCGGGAAATTCTTTGCGCGGAAATATATTGAACTCTCAAAAACCTTAAGTGGCTACCTCCGGGGAAATTAGAGATGGTTTACATATCCCCCAGAGTTTGAATAACTGCGTTTCAATAAACTGAATGATTTTTTGTTTTTTTTTTTTTGGATAAAGATATATACTACTATCTGATATTGGGTAATACTACTAGATACCTTGTATACTAAACACTATACTAATACCTAATATTGAAATGGGCGAGTAGGCCGCATTACTGGTTTTTCTCCGTGCATTCTTATGCGATGCGATTAATCTTATGCGGCGACCGGCCGGCTCAGTTAGTAACGTGGCGGTTACATAGAAACAAAACAGATGGAGAAGGGATGCCATACGCGGACATATGACAGCTACTGGCAGTCTTGGTGAACAGAGAAGGCAGATGTGAAAGCAGTGCTATCTTTGTCTATCCACATGCGCAACTCGCATGCGCATTGCACAGAGAGAAATAAATTAAAAAAAAGAGAGACAATGTGTTTTATAAGTCAATAGAAAAAGAGAGAGTTTGTTTTATAAGAAACTACAAATGTAGTTCTACATTTGTAGTTTCTTTCTATTCAGGCGGCCGCGCTTTAGGCTGGTTTTCCTTCTCTATTTAAATTATCTCTATGGGCGCACGTTACGCCAAAGGTATCCGGATCGCCGGACACGCAGTCCATAGTCCGCTTGGTGGATCACGGGGGAAGGGAGTTCACGCGGATATGGCCGCCCCGGCATGGAGCGCCTCGTGTGTGTAGGTGTGATGCGAGCACTTCGGCGCGTACCTGCGCTCCGTAGTGTTTGGCGCCTTTGGTGTGGAGAGATGGTGGTTTTTGGCTGAGACGACTGTTTAGGTCGTACAGGTTAGTGCAGGGTCGAGGTCGTACAGGACCTCGATGTTGACTGTGGCCTTGAGGTTCTGGTGTAGGGCGATGTCCAGAACGTCCAGGGTGCGCAGAGGATCCATAGGCACGTGGGTAGGACACGGTGGCACTTGCACCATCTAGCCGCGCTCTTCCGAATCCTCCTGCAGCCGGAAGCCAGCGCTGTTCGTGACGGCCGATCCCCAAGCTGGATGCTTGGTGTCCAGGTCGTCCAACAACAGTACCTGGCCGCCGTTCCCCAGCACGTTGTGGACATCACCTAGGTCGAAGCCGTTCCCCGGATATCTGTACCAGTCTGGCAGAAATTCAACGACTATCGGAGGGCTAGCCTGTGCGGCGGTTGGGAAGCACTGGAGTGCTGGGCGTCTGCCTTGTGCCAGTGGTACTAGAGATGGATTGGGGAGAAGGGGAGAAGGGGCACGCGGATACGGTCTCCCGTCAGGTGGTCGCGCGTGCAGCGGGGCCAGGTCGCGTAGATGAGCATGCGGTCCATTGTTTGCCCTACTGAACATAGCGCTGGACAGTCGAACCACAAACTCCTCCAGCGACTCTATCCGCAAGTCACGCGCGATCACGTCGTTATGGACGTAGCGACCGGCTCCCGTGATGACCCGTAGGGATATGTTTTCCTTTGCTTGCAGGCGTTTCCGCTGGGTTAGCGCGTACCATGCGGGGGCGGTGTAAGTGAGGCGTGACCGGATATACGTCTTGTAAATCGTCCGTGTAGTGAGTACTGCTGTCCGTGTAGGGAGTACGCGGCCTGCTCTCACCTGGTTGACCGCTCGGTCCACATCATGCTATAGACATTGCCTAGGTCGAAACTGTTCCCGGGATGTTTGTACGCCGCGTAGATCCTGAGCTCCTCCACCGCCATGTGAACGACGTAACGCAATTCGGTAGCCGGAGGCTCTGTGTTGGCCTCAGACAAGTCTCGCCCAGCAGAATGACATGTAAGTCGTACTGCTAGGCGAGCATCCGAAGACCGTCGCCCTTGCCTCCTATACCTCCGGGGTTCCAGTAGGTGACTCTGAGCTCGTCACGGTCCATCACTGGCTCCCCGTTGGTTGGCGTGCGTGCATGATTTGCCCCTAGATGAGCGGGTCCCTGAGCACTCTGGACACCTCGTCCTTCACGACCGCCCTCAGCTCCTCCCTGACGATCTCTCGGATTAGCTCCCTGAGGTCGTCAGCGTGGACCCTAGGCTCGTCGCGCTGGCGCCGCTCTCCTTCGAAGCGCCCCGGTCCCCGCGCAGGTGGCGGACTGATGTCCATGGTTTTGGAGTGTATGTGGTGAGTTGGTGCGCGTGTTGATGCGCGTGCGTGTGCGGGCCCTTGCAGTTGGCTCAGGTCGGGTTGGCTCCTCTCGGCAGCGGGCAGTCCCCGACTGCATAGACGTCTCCACAGCGAACGTACCGAATCTCCCTGTGGCAGTGCGCAGAAGAGTGTCCGAATAGCTGACACCGCTGATACTGTGCTAGTCCCTGCCTGCCCTTCCACCCTTCCACGACTACTCCGGGCATGCAGAGCTCTTTCACCTCATACGCACACGGTAGTTAAGCGGTGCTTCCGTGAATGAATGTCCCATAGAGAGGCTCATGGTAGATAGTCATATTGGGGAGGGGGACCGCTTCCCCCTTTTCCGTCCCAAAAATGATCACTATAGGGTACGCCCACAATCAACCCGGTTCATCTCTTCCTATCTGCGGGAAAAGAGGGGGGGTCCGTCCCCCTATCGTCTCCCTAATCCTGAAGACAAAAAAGTCTTCGTAGTCAGTCGATCGTTCAGTCGAGTCGTTGAGGCTGGACTAGCGCCGCCAACCAGTATTAGGTCCCTCCGAAAAAAAAAAAAAAAAAAAAGGATAGTCATATCAATTACCGCCGGTTGTGCGAGTAGCCAGTTGTGGATGGGGTGAAGGTGCGCAATGCATCATCATATGCGAATATTTGGCATATTTTGTGAAAACTCGTTTGTACCTATGCTGTACAAATACAATAATTGTCAGTGTATGTTGATCTACTCTAGACATAGGAGCCCATAAAACGTCAGCATATGCAGATATGTTGCCTTCTCATCCAATGGGCTATTTAGATCACATAACAAACATGACAAGACCCTATACCTTCTGTTACATGTTCCAGAATGACAATAGACAGTAGTAGCTCATGATTTAAGATTCTTCAAATCCTGAAACACAAATTTTCCATTACTTATATCTGCCTAAAACAACTTCCCTAGCTCTTAAACTATTCCAAGAATTGAGTGAGTTAGATCTGTTTTTTATTTATAGCACTAGAGGACAAACATTGGATAACATATTTATATACAAGATGAATCAGAGCCATTTGGAATTACCAACGCTTATTGACATCCACATAACCTTCAGGTGCGTTTGCACTAAGTCACCCTAACAAGTCATATGCAATGGAACTGTTAGAATTGAAAGCATCCTTGAGAAAAAAAATCATTGAGAGTCATTAGTATTTATTTAATTTTATCCTGTTTTTACTAACATGACTATGTAATAATAAAAAATATTTGGTGTCTTGTCAATTTTTATCAATATGCAACCTTTTTGTAGCTGGCAAAGATTCAATGTCGATTTGTTGTATCCTTGCTAATTTTTCTATCAGCATGGCATTCTGAAACAAAATAATACATCTTTATAAAAATATATTAAATAACTTTGAAAAAGCAGAACTCCAAAAATTCAACTTTTTTCAAAGTAAACACATTATTTCAGAATTTTGGATTAGGCAACCATATCGGATTGGACCACCGATTTGGATCATTAAACTATAGCTCAATTTCACGTGATATGTTACTTCATCTTAGATTAGTCTCCTCTAGTATGCTGTTTATATTCTGTGTGTGTAATCTTATATGTAGCTTCCATTTATAGTGAAGTGTGTTCCCACAAGTAAATAGTTATATATTTAAAACTATAATGCTGCAGTTAATATAATGTGCTTAATAATATCTGCTAAAAATACTTGCCTGTATAACATTTGCTTCTAAATCACCACCAGGCCTTGTTAAAGCTTTAATTTTCTGTAATTCTAGGGATCTGCAATAAAGGCCTATGCTTGTTAATTATAACTTATATCTGATTATTAAACAAACACTATATTGACATGAAGTGTACATCTTCTGAACAGAGATTGATATGTAATACCTATGGATTCGCCAAAATTTACATTTAGAGGAAAGATAGGACGAAATTATCCATATCTAAACGGTTATTAACCATATTAGGGAGGTGGCGTGAAGATATGTTATTGTTTGTGTTGTCTGTGTATAAGTATGTACAAATGAATATTTACTTACATTAGTCTCACTAATTGGTTTGATACTGTCAACTCGTTTTGTATTTCCTGTTGTAACTTTTGTTCTTGTGCCAAAGTGGTCATATTATTATGTATTTTAAAATAATATTTTCTATTAACTTTAAAAATAATTTATATTCCAAGTATTATTTTGTCTAATTTACACAATAAAATTCACACGGAAATGACAATACACTACTTTGAACTTTCAATTTTAATATTTTAAACTTAAGTCATAAAATTTACCGTTGAGTGTTGATTGGTTAGCGTTCGGTGTCGGAGTTGCCAGTTCAAAAATGTTTAAACCATGCTATGGAAACTTCATACAATTTCGTCTAAAAATATACCAAAATTTACTTGCTTAATCAAAAATTAATGCAATATTACTTTTTATATACAGTTCAGTGAATGTTACATCTATAACAGTTCAGTGAATGTTACATCTATATATGTTACATCTATAACAGTTCAGTGAATGTTACATCTTTCTTACATTGTTTTCATTTGATTTATGGTAATATAAAAAATTTACGTAGTAATACTAAGATCCAATATCAAATTGGCTGTTATCTGCAAAATATTAGAATTTTGAAGTTCGGTTCGAACTCAAGCGCATCGTGCGCAATTTCAAATTTAAGGTTCTGCTTCTTTCACGTAAGAGTTGAGCCAGTATTGTTCCTCTGTGCTGCAGTGTTGTAATACAGTTATTGTTCACTGTTGAACTTTTGCGTCGGGTCGAGTATTCTCCTCCGCATCTAAGAATTGTGAATATCTATGAACAGTTAAATTTTGTGAATCGCCATAACATAGGCACTCTTGGAAGTATGGATCTATTCTCACAGTGATTAGCTAAGTTAATAACGTTGCATAGGTGCTCTTGGAGTTTAGATCCATTATTGCCCAGAGAGTTTTACAGCTATCTAATCATGAACATACAGAACACTTGTTGTGTACTTGGCTGCTATGTGAATAGGAATAGCGGTATGTAATATTAATTATTGGCACTAACCCCGATACAAAGGCCGAAAACGTCAATAATAATTACAAATAAAAATTAGTTAAAAAAAACGTTATTTTATTTTTAAACAATTTAACTTGTGTTATTTATGAAATTTTGACATTACAAAATTCACTATGTTGTCCTTCAGCAACTGAACTGGCGAAGATGACGACTGTATATTGCACTTTCTATAAAAAGAGCTGTAACTATGTATATTTATTATTAGGCGTATTTTTTGGTGATCCCAGGCAAAAAAAAATCTTTCAAAAACAAAAGACAACTGTGTCTTTTGTTTTTGAAAGATTTTTTTATTCTTCTTTATTTTATAGGCCTTATATCATAATATAATTATGTAAGCTTATTTTTGAAGTG
>JAFELO010000353.1:53213-87347 GCA_017140195.1 Eumaeus atala | reverse complement strand
TATATATATATATACATATTGATAAATTTAAACTATAGTTTTTTACATTATAGCTACTAACCTAACATTCACTTGATGCAATATCCCCATAATTACTGTGCAGACGCATTACCTCTCTAATGGGCCTCTGGCTACTCACAAATAGCATGAAACATGGTGTCATGTGAGCAAGGGTTTTCTTTGCAGTTGTGCCAGCCAAATTTGGTTGCAATCTAGCATGCCCTAATTTTTACCACTGCCACTTAAATTTTGGTTTATTTAATTTTGATCTGACTTATTCTTATTTCATTCATAGGTTGAGGCTGGTGGCAAACACAAAGTAGGACCCAATCTACATGGTTTCTTTGGCCGCAAAACAGGCCAGGCGCCCGGATTCTCATACTCAGAGGCCAACAAGGCTAAAGGTTAGTATTTTAGTTTGTAACAATTCTTGGTTTGTTTTGCAAGGTTCATTGAGTTTAACTCCACACTTTTTTGGATCAATGTCAAGATTTAAAAATCTATATTTCTTTGCTACAATATCTTACAGTGATATAAGTGATAATAACTTTGATTGAACACTTTATCTAAAACCTTACAACTAATATCTTAATGTGAAAGAAATTATATAATATTCCAACACCCACAGATTTGTGCACTAGGAAAAGGACATTGTAAATTGTAAAACACATTGTAAAACATGGCCTTTTTATGGTAATGACACCAGGAAAATATTGAGTTTTATTTCCTAATTACATTTAACAATCTGCTATCACACTGGTGCTGATAGCATTAAGTAATTTTATGGGGTTTTCCCCAATGCAGGTTTTAGTGTGAATCATAACTTACTTATAATTGCTTATTGCTATTGGATCATATTGATGGAAAAATAAAGAGTAATAATTTGAGTATAGAGATACAATGAGTAAAAAAGCCAATTTTTTTTAATCACACATAGAATTAAGTAATCATGCAGTGTGTTGTATCATAATGTAGATGAGCTTTTCAACCATAAGTAATTCTGCTATTCACAGTTCATTTAACTTGTTGTGTTGACTGACTTCAAAGAAAGGATGCTCGTTTTAAGTGTATGCATACCATATTGTTGGAATTGTAAATATGACAATCTGTTTGGGCTTTCCAACTCATATGTTGAATTTCGTAATTGTATATAAGTTTGTCTTCTTGTAAATTCAAAAAAAATATAGATAAACCTGATTTTGTTTGTTAAAATTAGGTATGACTAATACAGACTTAACTGTCAACTGAAAAAGAAATATATATTTTTTTTTAAGTCAGTTGACCTCAGAAATGTTATTTCTTTGTTTTATATTATTGTTTACTTTCATTTCATTTAAATTGATTTTGCTGTTTTATTTCATTACAATACAATATCCATTGTCTTAATACTGTCTACTTTGAGATGGTTTTGCCAATATTTGAATTTCTTGAATGGAAGCCAATAGTGCTATATTTATTTTCTGGTCCATCTCAAATCCCCGGACCATTTGTTAACTCCTTATTATATTGTAATTAACATAACTCTTTTGATTGTTGTCCATATTGTTTATTAATTTTTGCCCTTTTTACATTGCAGGTATCACATGGGGAGATGAGACTCTATTTGAGTACTTGGAAAATCCTAAAAAATACATCCCTGGAACCAAAATGGTGTTTGCCGGTCTGAAGAAACCTAATGAGCGTGCTGATCTTATTGCCTACCTAAAGCAAGCGACTAAGTAAAAACGACAAAATATAGGAAATTATGTAAAGGTGGTTTTATTAATGAAACTTCCTTTCTCTTAGCCCAATCAGTATCTTTGTAATTTATTTTATTTTAGTTATGAGAACAGAGCTATGTTAATAATAACTACCATTTCATAGATAAGTCAGTTGTGTGTTGATGTGTACATGTTTTAATGTATGATAAATTTATTTGAACGACAATGTGTGTAGTTTACAAATAAATAAATAACAGATTCGTAACGCTCTTTTTATTGGTGTATATACCCTTACATGTTTGTTAAATATTCTCATGTTACCTAAATATAAATTAAATAATTTAACAATAAATTATTAAATATATTTTGCATTTTTTTATTTTACCACTATTAATACATTGGGCACTGTCCCACAATGCCTCCAGAATTGTATAGCACTAAATAAGTTGATATATAAGTTAATTCTACTTTCGTCACTTGTATGGTATATTCGTCCACAAGGTGGAGGGAGGGAGAAGTGTTAACTAACACCAACATGCTGAAAGATACTCTTTTTCAATTATTTCAGCATCTTTATCACTCCCGACATTAAAAGTAAAATTTTGTATCATAAATAATAAATTAATTTAGAAATTAAATATTAACAGTATGCCCTAAGTAAGGACGTCGCGCAAAGGCAAATATGTAACAATCACAATAAATATACATTTACATTTTATTAAGTAGTGCCATCTATTGTCAGATAAACAAATTGCTGACATTTAGTTAATATAAGCTATTAAAAACCAGATGGCGCTGCTTTACATATTTGTTTAAATCCAAAGAGCATGATTTATTACTATAGAAATATATAAAAAAAAAATATTGCATTAAGTTATATGTGCCTAATGCCGAAACGTGAATAAACACATCTTTTTTTATTAATTAATCAATTTTTAATATACATTTTGACGACCGGCTGGCTCAGTTGGTAATGTGGCGGTTAGTCCGCGTGTTATGCCAGAGGTCGCGGGTTCGGATCCCGCGTAGGTGATGGATGTTTATATATTTATTATATGTATTTCTAAGATAAAAATCTTAAATATATAATTCATTTTTAATTTATAAACTTACGGTACTTAACATGAGGCTAGGCTAACGGCTAGGATGGTTCGTCGAATCTACGCTCTTGACCTCGAAGTAGCTCTGGCAAAGTCGGAAACACTTTGCCTGCATGGACCACGTAACAGACCCTCGCAACCGCTTTTCATTGTGTTCAGAAACACTAGGACACGCGTTGGATCAAATGTGGCGTACCTTAGCCTTCTTTTCGTTAGACGGTGGGCTTTCTGAAGTCATTTCGACCGGATGGCTGTGAAAATTTCCATTGCCGCTGGCGGCCTCGCCTGGTTTCTTCTAATCTGGGGCGGTCCAAGCTTTGTATGTCGCCGGCTATTTCTAAGTATGATCCGTTCAATGGTAATTGTACGGGGCACCAGTGTGGGCCGAAGTTACATCCTCCCACAACCGTGTTATACTGGGCGGGCTCTAGCGAACTGTGGGCCATTCGAGCTGTTTACTGCTACAGGACGATCTCACGAGATGCGACATGCGCATTTGATGGTAGTGTTTCATGGGACCTGGAGGCTAAAGAACTAGCTGAAGTATAGTGCAAGGCAAAAATCTACGAGAGGACGAGGCCCGAAATCCGTCAAACGAAGAATTGCTGGAAGAGGACCGGTCGGGAAATCTCCATGCGGCTCTGGAAGGAGAGACTGGAGATACCACAAGTCAGCATAGAGCTGATTACGGCAATCCGTTCCTTTCTTAGGAAGTGAACAAAGCGCGCTGGTGGAGCACTCTCATTCCACCTAACACAGATCTTAGCGGGGCACAGCTGTTACCTGCGTGAGGTTGTTCGGATCGAGTCAACACCGTCTTGATATCTATGTGGTGAGGCTCGTGATACGGCTCGACAGACTTTAATAGAATGTCCTGTCTGGGAACAAGAATGGACAATTCTCGTTGCTGTGATATGAGCAGACTTCTCGCTGCCAGCATTAATGAGAGACATGCTAAGCAATGAAGAAGCCTGGAATGGAACCGATCACTTCCCGAAAAATACTATGAGGGACAAGTGAGAGGCGGAGCGGCTCAGAGAAGTGGAGCGACTGAGAATATCTGAAAATCAGTACTCGAGATGTCCAAGGCGAAGGCGTGAGATGCAAGCCCCGCTGCCTTAGGATGGGTCACAAGGCGACGTCTTGGGTAAGTGGTCGCCTGCTCAATAAGACCCGAGTTGTCGGTGTGCTGTGTGTTTGAGTATACCTCAACGTAGTTTGGGGTGTAAACCTTCCGTGACGAGCCCCCAAGGGCACACAGATTTTAATGAAGTTTCGCACAAAGGCACGTACTATATGATATTTTCTGTAATTCCTCTAGCCTTCCTATAGCCGCGCGTTTGTTTGAGAGATCGGCAGAATGATTTTTCGATTTTAAATAAGGAACGAATAATGCTAGTTACGGTTAACTAGCTTCCATTAAAAATATTTTTGACAAAATAGTTTCTATATATATTTTGAGTATGCTGGGAACAATTCGAAAAAATAAAAGAGAATTGACAAAAGAATTCACCGACGTAAGAGGTCGACAAGAACGTTCCAGCTTATTTGGTCATAGAGGCAACTGTGCATTGGTTTTGTACGTTCCAAAAAAGAATAAAAACGTTTTACTCTTGTCCAGTATGCATAATGATGAAAAAATCAACGAAGTGACAGGTAAGCCTGAAATTATCATAGATTATCTTAACAAAATATTGAAAGAAGATTTTTTTCTGGAAAAGCTGTCGTATGAACTTATTGACGCGCAGTTGAGGAGACGGGCGGGAACTACTTCTTTACCGAGAATGTCACGACAAAGGTGTGCTGAAATCTGCAAACTAGACGGTCCAGACTCATCAGGTACCGCTAACAACTTAGGCCAAGGTCGTTGTAGCTTTTGTAGTTTGAAAAAAAACCGCTAAACGCGTTACAACTGCCTCACTTACAAAAAATATTTTTGTTTGGAACACGCGGTTATGGTTTGCTCTTATTGCTATAGTAATGAATCTCAAGAGGATCAGATTTTATTTTATTATTCCT
Organism: Eumaeus atala; assembly: GCA_017140195.1. NCBI lineage: Eukaryota > Metazoa > Arthropoda > Insecta > Lepidoptera > Lycaenidae > Eumaeus > Eumaeus atala. Next base: position 82,528 of record JAFELO010000353.1, on the reverse strand, counting down.
AGTTCAGTTATCTAAAAGATTTACGAAGATCTTTATGTTATGTTGAAAAAAAAATTTAATTTTGGTTCATTTTATCTTAGTTTGTAAGAATAACTACTGTTTTTCAATGGCTGTTTCTGAAGACTGTGCAACAACAATAAATGTAAATAATTGTAAAAAATGGTTTAATTTATTAAAAATATCCCTAACTTTAAATACAATATAGGCTTCTAATTGGTTTTCCCAAAAAAATCAAAATTAAAGGTTTCGGTCCGTTACACCGTGCGCTGGTACAGGTACACTATTTAGCGCGGGTACAGGAAGGCCTTAATTTTCTTTGTCTACTAATTCATTTTAATATCAACAACATTCATTTTAAACAAGACGGTGTCAACTACATATCCTTTTCGGGCTCGATTAGCGAACTCATTTTCTTTATACATTAGCCGGAGGTGACCTCACAAAAATTGTGAATAAAATAAGGACTTCGTTTTAAGCAACACGAACTTCAGCAGAAAATCCAGTGATGATCCCTTGGTGCCTGAAGATTCGCATAACGAATCGTTCAATATTTTATTTGTATTGATAATCCTTATCAGATAAAATCAAACTCGCAGCGAAAATATTTTTATGTACGAGGTCCTCTTGGGAGATAGATGAAGCTTCTAGCTACTTTCGTGAGTGTTTGTATTGTGTTGTAGATAAATATGTACCTCACAAATCAACATCACCGTCAACATATCATATCATACTACAGCCCTAATAGTATATAGGTTTTTAAAGTAAAGCATAAATTTGCAAAAAAATGGCATGTTTATCAAAACATGGAAGATTTTAACACTTTTAGTTAATTTCGTACGAGAGGGAAGAAATTACAGATAGAATCTTATAAAAAATATAATATTCATAAACGTGAAAGTACTGTTACTGCTTTGCCTCATTTTTAGGTTTTTTTGTAATATCAAACTAGAGTCAGTAACCCAGTGATAAACAAACTTAAAAGTCAGGGTTTACAGTCGCATCGTGTGGCAGATACCGTGAGTGTTGTGTGCCAGGACATTTCGAAAAATAAAAGACAATGGGACGAAATGAGGGTGGATGCACCTACTTCTCATTCGCAATGAGGGTAGTCGTTGCATCGATCCCGCGTCACAGCAGCTGTCATCACTTGACGTCAGTCGGCTCGTGATAACGGCTGCTGTAACCCGGGTGAAACATCTAGCAAAGTAACTAAAAAAACTTAGCCAGTACTTTGTAATAAATATTTTAAGTATCGCATTTAAACCCATTAGATAACTACAAAATATTAAGAAGACGTAATAGGGCAGATTTTTTATATAGCAAAAGTGCCCCCTTTTGCTACAAAAACTAGCAATGGGTTCCTTTTGATGACGCCTATGGACATTCGCAAGATTGTTACTCAGAAGCGTTGCCCTCCTACCAACCCGCCCCCAATGGGCCACCGGCTACTCACAAATCGCACGAAGCGTACAGCGACTCTGTCACCTTACGCCGGTATCAAATGAGCGAGAGGTACTTCCCTGGTCGTGCCGACCCAATTCCGTTGCATAGGAGGATGTAGAGTAATGCACAATGCATGGCGCTACCTCTTCCGAAAATGATACATAGTATAGCCAAAATTGACAAACATTTAATCGACTCCCCATATATTTTGTCGAAAATCAAACTAAAGATTCCAACACGATCTAGAAGAAAACAAACATATGCACGTTCATCGCAGCTCAACAAATTATAGACAAAATTATTTTTTTATAAGATTGCCTAAAACAACTAGTCTCTTTCAACCTGGATCTTTTTCATTGCCCTCTTGTTGTACTTAGAAACACGCGGTCTAAAAATTGGTTTTTATATTGTCTTGTGTAACCGGTGGCTTGTGATCACCGTAGTTTACAAGTGAGTTAACTTTAAACGCTGTATGTATTCCAAATAAAAATAAAATAAAATTAACAGGTAGGCTACCTGTTTTTCCACACTACAACATTCAAGTGGATATTTGTTTTTATAAAGAATGCCCACATTTTCAAAAGTCGGGAAACAAAAGCCGGTGTTTTAAAAATAGCATTGTACGAGTGTTTATAATTTCTTTAATTATCTTGTACTAAAATAAATTGCCAGGATCACATTTAGACATTTGTTTATTTATAAAGACACTCCAATAATAGTTCCATAATTCTATTGATGTATCAAGTTATAACACAATATTCACTCTCCATTGTAGAGCCGTTTTATGGCTCTTTCCATCCTCCGAAAGCTTTATCTAACGCTTCTGCTACTGCAAGACACAATCGGTCATTGTTGATATTGGCTACAACATGGATACCAATCGGTAGACCTTCTCTGCTCAGTCCAAGTGGTATGTGTGTTGCCGGTAATCCCAAACAATTTATAATTGCGGTGTATGAAAAGTTGAAAGGTTTTAATAAAGGCTCATTGTGATAAGGAGCTGGCGTAGGATGGGTTGGATACAAAAACACTCCATCATCTCCGAGCATGTCTCTAAAATTCTTCTCTAAATTATCTCGCATTTTCAAATATCTTTTGTACTTTTCCCCTCCGAATTCTACATCACCTAAATTAAATAAAGCAGCCAGTAGCGCAACTATTGTGTGTGCTGAGAAACCAATTATATTCTTTATGATTTCAATTAGAACATTGATAGTTGAGTGATTCTTCATCAGGAAAGTGCCAAACGAAACTTCAGTCTTCATTGTGGCGAACCATAATGACAAAGATTCTTTGAGACGATCTATTGTTACCTCCTATGCATATAATAACATAAGATAGAAATCTTATGTTATTTATTAGAGTATTGGATAACATTTTCCATAGCCTTTTTAATATCAGGATCCACATCGTCTACGAATAGTGCGTTACTGCTAGTCTGATAGAATATTTTAAGCTTTTTAATTTCTACAGACTTATCCAAATTCAATACTTTTCTACTTTCTCCAGCTATGACTTCAAGGATCGGCTTCAAATCAACTGCATGCCTTGTCATCGGCCCCACGCCTACATTACAAAAGGAATTATTATTTATAAGGTAGTCATAACTTTACTTTCTTAACTCTTGTAATGATAGTCTGAGTTGAGATTCATAGGTTTACAAATATACCAAGATATACAGTTAGCGCCTCAAATTAGCAAAATGCCCACCGTCCTACCGGATAATTGTTATGCATTTCGTTTGTTCCTTCTCTGTGTTTTTTTGCTCATCAAGGGCTGTCTTTCCAAATTGAGATCATAAACGATTTTTCATGTTCATCTTATGTCCCACAATCACTGGGATATAATTCGGTTTACTACAATATTTTAAACCCCATGAGACTTGTTTTTAAATGTTTTTTTTTTATTTCAAATAATATACAGAATGCAGTAATTGCAGTTGTTTTTATTTTCTACACGTCTACGCCTGGACTGGAGCTGTTCAAGATAATACATTAACCAACTTTTTTCTACGTAACTATCGTCCCATGGCTGGGACATAAATTGGCTTACTATTTATTTAAATTACTAGATTTGATAGGATGTCCTCAGATAATTTATGTGATTATATATCGAATGTGGGTACTGCAGTTTTCCTTCACTGTAACATTGAATTACGTGATAGGTACAAGACATGCACTTACCTTTAACACCAATACTGTCTTTGGTTGTAAACGGAACGCCTAGGAACGGCTTTTCCTCTTCTAATTTCTCAGATAGTGTACCACTTATAATTAATTGATCTGCCTCCTTAGCTTCCTTCAACACCAATTCGAAGCGATCTTCGACAAAACAATTGAGAACAGAGTTGACATTTTTTATTCTTCGGATACACGTTTCTAGGACTTCTACACTGGTTATCTAAAAGTATATTTAAATAGAGATTGGGTATTTCATTTTACTATTAGAAACTAAATTTGAGCTGGGACGTCTCGAAGATGTATACACTTAGGAAATGGATCTACGGGCCGCCATGTCATTCCCCACATAAGTATATTGGAGCCAGGAAGTTGGCGTTGTGCCCCCGTCGCTCGGAAAACATGTTAAGCCGTCGGCCCTGCGCCTGAATTCTCTCCGATGGTGTCGGTCTGCTATACAATGGGAATATGCAATAGGTGAAATATAGACTGCACTTGGGTCTACGCACACACTTGCGCACTATAATGGTATGCTCTGACCATTTACTCAATGGCGATGTGATGGTATGGAACTCAAAAGAACAGATGGGCCACTAAAGTTCTGGAATGCTGATGCGGGATGGATGCGAGTTGCAGGAGATCGTCCGTCTTGGCGTTCATTGAGATAGGCCTATATCCAGCAGTGAATAAGGGCTGATAATAAGATGAATGAATGAGTGAATGTACTAGCTTTTTCTGGCAATGAAATTTCACCGAGTCCTCTAGCGCGCCCTTTTTTATTTTCGTTTCGAAACTTTTTGCCACGCACTACTTCTTTCTGGAATGAGCTACCCCTTTCGGTATTCCCGCTCCGACACGAGCCCATTTATGTCTCAAAGGCCGGCAACGCATCTGCGAGTCCTCAGGTGTTGCGGGCGCCTACGGGCGTTAGTGATCAAATACAAGTGGCCCAACGGCACGTTTGCCTCCTGTGCTATTAAAAATGGAAATTAATCTGACCTGAATAAAGAAAGATGATAAAATAAAGCTCAGGAATTACTCCATCAGAGAAAAATAAAAGTCTTTTACTTTTCATAATTATAACATAATCACTGGTATAGACAGACATAGTGGAGATGGACACATTGTCAATGTCTTCCAATGTAAGCGGAGCAAAACTACCTTAGATACCCATCTGAGAGGCCTGACCCTAGAGATATAAAACGCAACGGAGGCCGCCAAGAAACAAGCTGGAACACCTTAGACTGACTGCTGGACTCTACTCGAGATGGGTAGCAAGAAATAGACGGAATGGAATGTGTTGAAGATATCTATGCCAAAAGGTAAACTGAACTTTGAATCTTTTAAGTAAATTCATTTTAATATTTTTAAAGGCCAGGATAAAAGATTTTATAGTTTTATTATTATTATATAACTTCGAAATTTCAATTTCGAATTTGTTCATGGAGTTTAGCTTACCAGAAAAAAGGATGAACATATGTGATAGAAAAGACTATACATAAGTACTATGCTTCTAGAATATTCGTCCGTGACAAAAGACCTTACCTCACATGTCCTTTGTATGGAAGAGAAATCTCGACTTATTTTGATTCATCGTCTGTCTATAGAAGTATTGCAAGTATCAATATGTATAGTATATTGCATAATTGAAGTATCAATATGTAGTAACATACTTGATACATTACGTTATCTCCGACAACCTACAACCTATATCAATCACATTCAAGATGATGAGTTGGCATTAAGTATTTTGTTTTCAAAACCATAGAGTATGTTTTTTCATGTTTGCATGGCAGTAAAAAAATATTAAAAACACGAAAAGTTCCGATTTAGATACATACTAATATGAATGCAAAAATCATAATCAACCTAACCATATCGTTATTATATCCGATGTCTTAAATGCACATCCAGCTGAGGGCTGAGGACATGTTAGGTGTTATGACGGTATATCACCAGGTACATTGGCGTGGCACATATAGCAGAGTGTATTGCTACGTAATTTTAATACATTTTTTTACGTTCAATAGGTTCAACGCTTTTAAATTTTATTACTTTTATGACATTATGTGCCACGTCTTTTTTTTTTTTTAGACGCGGGGAAACGCATCTACGCGCCTTCACTGGCCCTGGGTGGGTTCCAGTGGTGTGTGGGACTCGCGGCACATGACAGTGCCCAATACCCACAAAAACCACCGCGAGTGCCATCAGTGCCGCCCTTGGTGAGGTGCCCCAGAACAACAATCATCAGGGCACCTCGACGGCTAGTCAGCCCCCTAAGGGACCAACTCCACCTCCACAGATGGGGCTGCCCAGCACCACAGGATAAACCCACCGACTTTGGGACGGTGCAATGGGGTGAGGTTCCCATCCTCGCCCGTTGCCCCGTGCGCAGAAGCGCCACCTCCTGTTGCTCTTAGGTCCCCTCTTCTTATAAGAGGGGTACCGAGAACGATTCCTCCTCCTGATCATGAAGCTCCCTCTTCTTATAAGAGGGGTGCAAAGATCAGCCTCGGTTCAATTGGTACGCCTGGGTTCATCCAAGGCTACTAAGCCCCACCGCCACGACAAGGCTTGAACCATGGTGGGGATGTGCCACGTCTACGCTGATGATGGGCATTATATGTACAAACAAATTGAAAATAGAAATGTTTGAATTTTTCAAATTAAAGGTACTCTTTATTTCTGATTTTCCTAGCGACCTCAACAGCCGGTTGTTTCAGGATATCATCGGTGATCGGTGGCAACTTTTGGCTCACATTTATGTATTACAAACTGAAGAAGAACCTGGCGATCGCAGCGAACACTAGCCTCAAAACATGTAGCACTTTTGATTTCATATTTATCGGCGACAGCGTTATATCTGACATTTAAATTACCGTAATTACTTCGAAATTATCGTCCTTACCCGACTTGAACTATAACACCCGTACCCTACGCTGGTATACAGTCAGATTGATTTATTACAGTGTGATTACTGACTTTGGAGGACGTTTGATAAATAATAGATGCCAGTGCCGCGTCTCGCAGTTCGTATACTTCTACACTGATTGTAGTTTACCACGTAAATAAACAACTAAAGCTATTGCCGTCTTACTCGCGCGCGTCACCAACAACGCGAAATTTCAAACAAAGTGATTCCATTTTCTTATTCTATTATATATATTGACATAAAAACTATTTTAGTAGTATGCTATAGTTATAAGCAAATTCTTTACATGTTTAAGGTATGGAGCTCTTCATTCCGCACTCATCGGTACCCACTGCTGGTAAATCACAGCCGTGGTTCAATCGCTCCTGCAGACTGGCGCTACGCCGTATGCAAGAGTGCTACCGGTCCCGGGTTTTTGCGACAGCGTACCAGGATGAAAAAACCTGCTCATTCAAAAAGGAGTATAATCACGCTTCCAGGTCCTATAATCGAGTTATTGCGGGGCAAAGTCCGATTATATCGGCAGAATTGGCTGGTGGTTAGTTCGCCTTCCTTCGGGAACTCGTGTTTTCTGGTCCCTCGCCAAGGCTGTCCTAGAGATTTTGCTCAGCCATCCTTACCATCTCTGCACCGGAACGATGATACGTTGATCCATGCCGCAGAAGAGAAAGCCGATCTCCTGGGCTCTCTATTTGTGTCCAACTCTACTTTGGATGACCGTGGAACTCCACCGCCTACTATCCAACGGTGTGAACACTTAATACCGGATATAGAGTTTCGGCAGAGTTATGTGCGCAAAACGCTACTCTCCTTGGACATCCACAAGTCGAGTGAGCCCGATGGAATCGCGCCGATTGTGCTGCAGATACGTACTCCGGAGTTGACACCGGTGTTGACGCGTTTTTTCCGATACTCCTACTCTGTTGTCGTCGCCCCAAGCTCTTGGAAGACGGCTTTGGTGCACCCAATCCCTAAAAAAGGTGACGGCTCGGATCCACCAAACTACCGACCTTTTGCGATAACCCCTTTGTTCTTCAAAATTATGGAAACCTTAATTAACTGCCAGCTCCTGCGTTACTTAGAGAAACGCCAAATAATTAGCGACCGACTGTACGGTTGTCGACAGGGACGCTCGGCTGGCGACCTATTGACCTACTTAACGCACCGGTGGGTGGAGGCAGTTGAGACCAAGGGGGAGGCACTGACCGTTAGTCTGAATATAGCGAAGGCTTTTTGATCGTGTCTGGCATAAATCACTCCTTCCAAAGCTTCCATCTTACGGACTGCCTGGGAAATTATGCGACTTGATCACTAGTTTTTTGACATATCGCAGCATCAAGGTCGTTGTAGACGATGCATGCTCGAGCCTCAAATCTGTCAATGCTGGTGTTTCACAAGGGTGTTTTCTCTCCCACGCTGTTTCTTCTGCACATCAATGATGTGCTACAAACCATCGACTGACTGACGTTTTCCCGAGAAATATTGGCCGCAGCAATATTTCCCGGGAAAACGTCACCAAGTGTCGGAACCATATTGTGTCTGAAGTCGAGTCTTTATTGACGAAAGCCTCGGAATGGAGCCGACAAAATTTAGACCAATTTAACCCCAGAAAGACACAGCTTTGCGCATTTACCGTTAACCCCTTCTCCGTATCTCCTCGCTTCGAAAATAGCCCTCTAATGGCCTCTACTAGTGTCGGGATTCTTGGAGTCGACATGTCGAGCAACGTTCAATTCCGCGGTCAATTTAGAGGCAAGGACTACATTAGCCCCCAAGAAGCTGGGTCTGCCCAATAGGGCGAAGCACTTCACGCCACATCATCGTCTGCAATTATACAAGACGCAGGTCCGACCGCATATGGAGCACTGCTCTCGCCTTTACGTACGTCCAGCTCTACCTTCTGGACATCTCCGGACTCTTCGATAATGCATGGTGGCCAATGATACTGTTAAAGGCGAAAGCTACCGGCATCTCTCCGAATATCTATCATACTCTCGTAAGTTATTTCTGTAATGGTTATGTTGGCTTCACAGTTGGCCACTGCACGCTTAGGAAGGTTTCCTCAATGGGATGTCCCCAGTCATTTGGTATTGGGCCCCACACTATGGAAACTCCTAAGTAAGCTTTGTGGCATACGCAGACGATTTGACCGCTGCGCGCCGTTATCGAACAGAAATGTTCCACGATCTTTACAATTAAGGGTCGTTTTAAAAGCGGACCGACTATTAGGATGAATGGTGCCCCGATAGCGAATGTATCTGTGACCAAGGTCTTGGGGTACACATAGACGATGCTAGATCCTTTGCGCTGCATGCGGTTTTGGTGGGCGAGAAGGCCGTCAGCTCTTCGGGAAGGTCTCACGTGTCTCTACCTCCTCGTGGGGTGTGAAGTACCGTGAACTAAGGTTCCTGTACCACGGAACCTATGTTGCAATCCTGGCATATGCTGCAGCGCTTTGGTGTCGACGTTCTCTCCTGTATTTTTTACGTAGTGTATTATTACGCACCCAAAGACCAGCTTTAATTTTATTGACGAAGGTCAACAGGTCATGCAGCAGTGCGGCGTTACCAGTATTGGCCAGCGTTCTGCCTGCCGATCTGGAGGTTCTTCGAGCGGAAGTTCTTCGAGCGTGCATGAGGAGTGGGTAGGGCTCAAGGGCAAGATAAAGAAAAGCGCTATCGCGGACGACGTCATCTCCACTTGGCAGTCACGCTGCGCCGCGTGTGCCAACGACAGGGAGCTGTACTGCTTCTTTCCAGAAGTTACGACGCGACTGGCATATCAATAGGTGGAACCTGCGTACGTTATTTCGCAGATACTAAAAGGGCACGGGTGCTTTTGAGGTCACCTGCACAGGATGGCGTTATGTGACCTGCCATCATGTCCTTCCATTTCATGTAGGATGGGTAACGACATATGTGCATCGAGATAATTAGGACTGACGAGGCCGATGACAACTTCTATTATTGTGGTGTCCGGCCATAGAAAGGGGAGATTGAAATACCGACTGGGCACTGAAATAATGTGTAGGGAGTCAAGAATTGCACTTTGAGGAACAGGGCCGGTGTGCATCTCCCATGACTGGCTTCGTATACCGAGAGGTGAGTAGGAGCATGGGTGGAGGTGGGTAAGTGCTCGCACCATTGGGCTGGTGCCCCCAACTATCAGCTCGCCCCATTTGACCGTATTCAACGTAGAGCGACTCGAATCGTTGACGACCAGGTTGTTTTCGTGCAACTTGATCCTTTGGCATTACGAAGAGATGCTGGCTCGCTATGCATTTCCTACCGCATCTACAACGGGGAGTGTTCCGAGGAGTTGTTCGGATTAATACCAGCAGCGGAATTCCACTCTCTGACATCACGGCGGAACTCTAAGTTCCACCGTCACCGCCTTCATGTCCGAAAGTCTACAACTGTGCGTTTCAAGCACAATTTCCTACCGCGCACAACTTCGATGTGAAACCAGAATAATCCTAACCTTCCACGATAGATGGATTATTTAACACAAAAAGTATTGTATTACGTTTTGATCATTATGAAACTTCGATAGCGTAACAAAATTGGTGAAAAAATATCAAAGTAAATCCTTAATTCTGTGCAGAAATTACTGACTATTAGTTGTCACGACAGACATTGCGCTGTCATTAATTTAATTTGTTGTCAGTACCGTACCGTATGATGATTCATCATCAACATGAATTTATGATTTTTATATTTTTGTAAATCGAGGAGTTTTGTAACATATCGTCAAATATCCGTGCGAAGCCGGGACGAACTGCCAGTGAAGATACAAAGATACAAGATACATACCAAACAATGTGGAACCAGCTGCCACCGTAGGTATTTCCGAACCGATACGATATGGGGTTCTTCAAGAAAAGAGCTTATTCACATCTTAAGGGACGGCAACGCGCCTGCATAACCTCGGATCATTTGTCTGTGTGCAGCGGTAGTTACGTACCACCTACTTGTTTGCCCCTTAATTATTTATTGTTTTTGTGTGTCAATTGTTTTGTAAGTGAACTGGAAAACTGTGAGTGTCCGACTATTAGCTGGAAGTTTACTCGTTAAGTACGAAGCAAACACGATTCTGAAGTGATACAAAGAGATGTAACCGCGGTAGTGTTTGGTTGGTCTTAGGCCCCATTCGCACAGGAACGACCTCATCGCGTCCTTAAAAAGCGTTGAAATTGAACGTGTTATGGCCGTCGTACAGGCCAAACCAAACATCTGTTTACATATACGTAACGTAAGAACCGATGTCTGGCCCACTGCGTTAAAACCTCTCTTCTTACGCCGTCGTGTACGTCGTGTATGGCCATAAATACTGTTACCATTAAAAACAAAAAAATATTACCTGTGAAATTGGAATCTGTCATTTTTATACGATTGTTCATTATGTTTTCTCATTTTGGCGCCAATACATTGTATAATATTTTGCGATATCAAAATAGAGTGGGTGATAAAGTGAAAGTAATCGCTGTGATTGCATTACACAAAGTAAGCCAAATGCAATTTTTAAAACTCTCCATACAAAACATTTGGTCAAACGTTTATGTACCGGGCCATCAATTGGTACAATGAGACTTCCTCTGTTCGTGACAGAGAAAGATCTGGCCGTCCACGTAGTGTTCGTACGAAAGAGGTGGTCAAAGCAGTAAGGAAAAGAATTCGAATAAACCCTGTCCGAAAGCAAAAGATTTTATCTCAGGAAATGAAGATAGCACCTAGAACCATGTCGCGTATTTTAAGATACGAGTTATGACTTGCAGCCTATAGGAGACGCACTGGTCATAATGTATAAATAAACATAAATAAACTAAAGATGAATAGGGTGGTAAAATTGAACTACTGAAGCGGTACGCAAGGAGAGGTACAGAAAAAATTGTTTACGGATGATAAACTTTTTGCAATGGACCAACATTTTAACAAACAAATGACCGTATTTATACTCAAAGCTGGTGCATGCCGAGCTCAGTGATAGTTTAGTGAGGTGTTAGCTGTGAAGGAGTGGCTGAGCGATATTTTTGTGAAAAAGGTATAAAAGCATTGGCACAAGTGTATCAAGATACCTTCCTTGAAAAGGTAGTTAAACCCCATAATAACACCATGGTCAATAGACCATGCCTTAACTACCTTGGTTATTACCAAGTATGGTCCTTCCAGCAAGACTCGGCGCCAGGTCAAAATGCTCGGTCCACGCAGCCTGGGTTAGAAGCGAACGTCTTGGACTTCATCAGAGCTGAAGACTGGCCGTTGTCAAGTCCCGATCCTAATCCGCCGGATTACGAGTTATGGTCAGTTTTATAAAGCGCAGCTTGTTCTAAACGCCATTATAATTTGGAGTCCCTAAAACAATCCACACGATTGACAGTGAGGAACTTCCCCATGGTAAAAGTTCGTTCCATTAATACTCATAACTGGTCTCAACGTTTATTGACTGGACTGTGTTGCAGCCAATTGGGACCACTTCGAATTTCGAATCTTCTTATGTTTTTAATTGTTTTATAATTTTGAAGGGTCATCCTCGAACGGATGGGTTGCTGATGATGAAAGAGCTTCCGTTTAATTAAATTTTTTAATTCGTTTTCTCCCCTTTTTTGTTCTGCTCTTCGAAATAAGACCATATTGCATAAACATTTTTTTAAGTACAGCTATCGTACCATAATCACTGTGACAGGCATAAGATTAGAAAACTAACTGTATTTTGTTGTCAACGGAACACCCAGGAGTGGCTTTCCTTTTTCTAATTTCTCGACGGTTAGTGTACCGCTTCTAAGTAATTGATATGCCTCCTTAATTTCATTCAAAGCCAATTCGAGACTTCTACGCTGGTTATCTGGAAATATTGAATTAAAGATTAGGTGTTTAAGTTTTCAATTGGACGGCTGACTCCAGAAGATTTTGAGGTATTTTTTTACATCATAAGGGGGCAAACGAACACTCGGGGTCTTTTAACGACTACTGATGCCCATGGACATTCGTATGACTGTTACGCGGATACGTTGTCGTTCTATCTTCACCCCCAAATGAGCCACCGGCTACTCACAAACCGCACGAAATGCGACAGCGACGCTGTCACTTTACGCCAGTACCAAGAGAGCGAGAGGTCCCCGGTCGTGCCGGCTCAATTCCGTTGCATAGGAGGATGTAGCGTCATTCTCATATCCATCATGCCACCACCTCTTCCTAAAATCCTAAAATCTAAAATTAAAAAAGGGAGCAGTCAGGTGTAATGTTAACCCCCCCCCCCCCAATAGGTCACCAATACTCAGAAACCGTGAGTAGACCCCGCAATGTCCACAACGAAAAACTGCTAAACACTCTTGTAGGTACTATCACATGAGATTACGTTGATCTCCGTAATATTTTTTCAACTTCTCTTCGGTCTGCTTGCCGATTAGATTTCTACATTTTCTATGAACACCTTCCCAACCGGTACTTCCTTTTTCTTTAATACTGTTTTCGCGAGAAATTTAAAAAATCCTTTAGCGTTAGATGTAATATTACTATAAAAACAAATAAGCACTGAACAAGTGAAGGCGCGTGCTTTTCTCCGCGTCTAATAAAAAAAGGTACATTAAATTAATCCAAATCACATTTTACACCAACACTTTCTTGAACAGGAAAAAGGCGTCATGTTACTTTAAATGAATACCGCAAGAATACTTCAGTGCTGCACGCAGCACTGAAGTATTCTTGCACGCAGTACTTATGAGTAGAATTGACATGAGTGAAGAATATCGTTATGACTCGTCAGTTTGCTAGTGTCCTAAAAATCATATCCAAAAATTTTATTAGTATTTCATTGCGCACTGATCCATTGATAAATTTATATTTTTGAGATAACGCTATCTGCGTGTATGATGGGGACATTAATGTTAGGTCCTTACAAATGAAATTGGCGTTTTGTATGGGAGGAACAAAAAGTCGATTATTTTAATACAATATATTTAATTAATCAAAGTATGAACCATTGTTTTTATACACTTTTGCTATCCCATAGTTCCTTGTACCCTTTACTAAAAAAAAGTCGGACAGGAATCAATAAAATGTTTCAACATGATTTGAACTGCCCCATCGGAGTTGAATTGAAGAAGGTAAGAAGTTATCTAAATTTCGAAAAAAAAAATGGTAATCTGCTAGAGCAAAGTCCGGGGAGTACGGAGAACATCTTAGACTTTCCAATTGAAGTTCTTCTAATTTGGTAGACGTTTGTTGCGCAGTATGTGGTCTAGAGTTGTCGTGTTGCGAAGCAGCAGTAGCGTGGAACGATCGACCAGCCTAGGTTGTTTGGCCACTAACTTTTCAATCATGGTTTCAATTGCTAACAATAGACAACAGCCGTAATAGTCTGGCCAGATTTGAAGAAACTGTAATGAACAATACCGGCACTAGTCCACCAAACGCTTAAAAGTAACTTTTTTTGGGGCAGGATTTGGCTGGCTGGCCAGGATCCGAGCATTGCGCTGAGCGTTTCCAATTATTGTATATAATCCATTTTTCATTAATTCGGTTCAAATACCCTCATTATTGTGCCGGTTTAGTAATGTAAACGCTGCAGTCGACGCGCGTTTGCTGCAGTCAATTCGTGAGGTTTTTAATCTTCCCAATTTGATTCAAATGAATTAGAACTGTTTTATCACTTTCATCGCAGCCTACTGCTAACTCGGACGTGCTTTGCGATGTATCCTCTTCCACAATAGCATTCAACTCTTCATTATCAACAGGGGTCTCAGGCCGTCCACGGGGCTTGTTCTACAGGTCGAAATTTCAAAAAAACGTTGGAACCAAAAACGGACTGTGTTTTCTTTTGCAATACGACCGCCATACACATAATTCGCCCTTAGAGTCGTTTTCGCAGCACTAGTGCCACGGCGGAACTCATTTTGCAAAATGAGTGACGCAAACAAAAAAAAAAAACAGAAGAAAAGGATCAATTAAATGTCGGTCATCGAAGCACAAATACATGGGTAAATAGCTGTATAGTTGAATTTGGAATTCGTTACGAGAGAGGAGAAATTCGTGATTAAAATGACCAGTACGAAAACGCCAACTTCATATGTAAGGACCTAATATTAATGTTTGGCTGGAGGTATAATGGGTTAATAGTTTCTGAGCAAACTAAGTCTTGAATTTAGGAGGCTAAAATAATTTAATGGTACATAAAAATTACCTACATAAAAATGTTGAGAAAGGTTTAAGTTCTAGCTAGGGGCTTTTGAGCTAGGAGTCTTCGTACCAATATAATAAATAAAAAATAGGTGTTTGGTTTGAATCCACAGGTACACAAAATGTCTGTCTGTGGTTAGCCTTTTTAACAAAAAAGTACCGAAACGCAATAACATAGCTGTCACCTTTGGGGATGGCATGTGAGCGAGAGTTACTTCCCGCTCGTGACGGCCCAATTTGGCCTCAGTACATCATGTCATCACTACCTGATGCTACTTGCTACCTAGGTTTTAATATATTATTATAAATTAACTTTGGAAGTTTGCCTGGAATTAGGCACCTACAGAAAAAAAAACTTTCAGAAGGTAAATAATCAGTATTTACGTGTTTGTATGAAGAGAGTAATGAATATGGAGGAGGTACTGCAGGTATATAAAGATAATGATATATAGCGCTCTGCCTAACTAAGGCACAGACGAGTAGGTGTGTTGTTGTTGTTGTATTTATGGAATCGGAAATATTTACGGATTGAATCGCCTAGAACTTTGGTAAGTACCGTGAGCGGTGAGGACTTGACATGACTTGACAAAAATATATTTAAAATAATTAAACAGTCTTCTACAAAGGTCTTTGCAACTGAGCTTGGAGCTACCTCGCCGGTCAGCTTTAATGTTTAAATAGTGAATTTTAGTTCTACTAGGTGACGCTAAATGTAATTAATCATGCATCTTTTAGGAGGTGACTGGTGTGTCTTTTCTGGATTTTAATAAATTAAGGTAAATTGATTACTATTTGTTATTTTGGTAATACAGTTGTCATGAGAATAAAATTACAAGAGAATAAATAATTGGCAACGGGCAATCTATTTCCTCTTGAGTCTTGGTTCTTTCAAATCCATTGGTTATAAAGTGACATTGACGTTTGACAGTATGCTTTTAAAATTCTGACGATTGTCGCGAGAATCGGAATATATTTTTCGATAGCAAATTATATTATGATTACTTTAAACTAACAATCTCATAATGTATAAATGGACAAATTATTGATGGGTACACGTTAATTTACTCACTTTGCTAATAGACATTTGACTGTTGCACTTAACTTTATAAACTCCATGCTAGTGATATTTTATTTACGGTGTAAAAGAATATTTTAATGATTAATGAGTAACAACGTGGACTGGTAAGTTGTATAATCAATAAATTACAAAAATCATGTGTGCAGTATTTGGTTTTTCGAAGTGATTATTATTAATTTTCAGTATTATCTGATGATCCAAACGTTTCTACATTGCTCGCAATCCAATTTACTTATTGCACATAAAAGTAATGGCAAAGACATCAGTTGTGTTCAGCTTTCATGAAGTTTTATTGCGCCAATCCGATATAGAGCTATTAGATGGACCTTATTGCTTAAATGACACAATTATATCATTTTACTTTGAATATTTGGAAAAAATTACATTTTGTAATGCTAAAGAGTTGCTATTCGTATCGCCTGAAGTTACACAATGTATAAAAATGGTCAGTGCAGAGGAAATAAAAATATTTTTGGAACCATTAGATATACATAGAAAAAAGTTTGTGTTTTTTGCCCTCAATGATAACAACTCACCGGATACAGTAGGAGGCTCACACTGGAGTCTTCTAGTCTATTCCAAGACGGAATCCTGTTTCTATCATTTAGATTCTTCTTCAGGGAGTAATCATGATGTTGCATGGGAGTTTTCTAGTCACATAATGCCTTATTTGGGAAAAGGAGGTGAGTGCTTTAATGGAATGAATTAAGAAAAGTAATGCTAGTACTTATTGCAATCAAGGATGTCTCTCAGGTGTCATACTTGGTGGTTACAACCAACCATTAGTAAATTTTACTAAGCTTTATTATCTATATACTATATATATATATAAGTTGTCAGTGTTACACCCCTGTCCCTCTGAGAGTGAGTTAAGCCATCAGTCCTGCATTCAATTTCATTTGGCCACATCGGATGGCTGTCCCATCAGAATAGGGTACAACGGAACTGGGACTGCACATGTGCACTATAATATGTCCTGCGCAATTGCCTTGTCTATATAGAGATGGCTGCACTGGCTGAAATTTAGCTATGATGGAACTATCATTTAAAGTAAATTGTATTATAAAACAAAGTCCCTAACAGCCTGTGATGATTTTCTTGTGTGATGAATTCATGTGAATGAATTCTCAGTCTACTGATTGGATTATATTATTAATTGCTGCTAGTCTTTATTATGCTTAATGTGGTGGCTTGTTGGCATATCCGCAATTGGAGGAATTTAATTATCTTTTTCTTAATCAGTCTTTATCTGAGGATCATAACTGCATGCACTTCTCCACTGTTACCTGTTCTGTGCTCTATGGTATCTTTGTAATTTTTTAAATTTAATTATAATTGCTTTTAATTAGAACTACTGACATTGGAAACTTTAATATCATGTGTGAACAACCACCGAGAAATGGTCAAACCAAAACACCACAAATTGTATATTTATTCAGTAATTTCTAACACTTGAATAAATAAATATACTTTATATACTCTTTTCACAACAAATTTTTGTGGATAAAGTAAATAGTTTACTTATTTATTCGAGTGTTAACATTAATTTCCATCAGGAAGTAACAATACATTCAATCAACTGTATCTGTAATTTCTATCAATAACACATATTATAGAAATTTTACTAAAATATATTTAACCTAAATATTCATCTCAGATCTCTCCCGCACAAACGAGTAAATGGAACCAATTGATGACTACTACTAAGCACTACTGACCCCATAGACATCCACATAATTGACATGCAGATGTGTCCTTTCCTTCTTGTCGCTCTAATAGGCCATTGGCTACACAGACACTTTACAGATATATAATGTGAGCGAGAGGTACCACCCTGGTTGCAGCATGCCACTATCTCTTTGTCTGTGTAATGTGTGTATTTGCCTGGTGGAAAAGGTAGTCCCAAACCTCCAATCAACACAACACATCAGTCTATGACGCCTATTATCCCCTTGGTTTGGTGTCTATGTATTATTTAATACCTGTTTGTGTATTCAATATTTTCCTGTGCCAGTATATCTATATTCAAGTTGGTGAATCATTTATAAAAAACCTATTCTATATCAATGACTAATATGATTGTGATGAAGGTCAATGTTAAGCAGAATCTAGAAGGTATGTGATAAGAATGAATGAAGCTGCTGTAAGAGGTAGTGAGAATGCTGCATAGCAGCGGACTTTGTCTGGCACGACTCTGTGATACATCTCGCTTACTTAACACCCCTGTGAAGCCAGTAGCCCAAAGGTGTGGGGTAAAAAAAAGCAGCATATGTGCATATGCAAAATGACTGTTCTGACTGTTCATTTGTCCTTTATATTGTTAAAAAAAAGTTTAAAATAGTGCGTGCCATTGTTCTACTGTAGTGGAATTAGCTAGAACAACCCAGAATCTACTTGTCGTGCCCCCGTAATGCTGATTAAGTGTCAGCTTCTGCGTAGCGTATGTACCAAGTCTGGGTGTCCAGTGAAAAAAAAAAAGTGCATTTCTCAACTCGGCTCGGTCTCCTTGTTTGCCCACTTATACACTAGAGAAATGTTTCAGAAATGGTATTATAGTACTGGTCTATCGATTAGCTACTGCAAAATACATCGACGACCACTACGATTATCGACGTTACTTTACCAATAATAGGTAACGTAGCGGTTAGGCCGTGTGTTACGCCAGAGGTCGCGGGTTCGAATCGCGCCTAGGTCTTGGGTGTTTACATATCTATTATATGTATTTCAATAACTTTCTTAAATTTGTAAAAAATATAAAATACTAATGACCACAGGGCTAGGCTAACGTGGTGTCATAAGTCCACAAATATTATTATTATTATTATTAATAATAATAATAATAATATTAGGTGGCTATTAATTGATAACATTGTACTCTTGTTGTGCTACTTAATTTATTAATATATCTATAAATTCACATCTATCCATCTATTTTTATCTCTATTAATTTATTTTATAATTTATGGTATACATTAGTGTCAATTACTTGAGAAAGAAAATTGACATTGGCGACTGAAAAGTATTTTGTACGAGAAATGTAACACTAAATATGATTTCTTTTTCAGGTTCTATTAATTTTATTAATAAAGAATGTACACAACAGAGCAATGGTTATGACTGTGGAATATTTGTCATTTGTAACACCGAACGCCTTGCAGAATATGCACATAATCACAAAGAGATAAGTTCTTGTGATATGTCAGTAAAAATAAACCAAGTTGCTAAAAGGAAGGAAATAAAAAACATAATACTTAACTTGTCTTCCCGATGAAATCGTCGCTAATATGTTTCTCATATTTTTTTCTGTGAATTTTTTTTTATAATAAAAATATCATAAATAAATTACATTATTGTTTTATCTACTATTAAAAGGATGTAAATAAAAAGATAAAGTAAAATAGATATGAGATAAGAGAGATGTTGAGACCATCTAAAATAAATGATTTTAATTCTGTAAATTATAATTTATTTTTTTGGTATAAAAGACGAATATTTTCTTCTATTTTTTTTTAAATTTGTAGATTTATTATTAAATTAAGAATAAAATTTACCTTTCGTCGTAATAGTTTTTGAATGGTTTCCTTACAAATTAGATACTTTATATTATACAAATTATTTTTAATTAACAGTACAGTTTCATTAACAGTTTTTACATAGTTGAATATTTTTTTATTAAATTAAACTATATAAAAAAATTCAAGTAATGAAATAAAAATAAAATCATCCATGATACAAAATATAATTAATTTATAAAAATATTATACATTTGCTCCCTAATTTTTACTTGATAAACTACTTTCATGGTTCTTTCCACCCACCAAAAGCTTTATCTAACGCTTCTGCTACTGCAAGACACAATCGGTCATTGTTGATATTGGCTACAACTTGGATACCAATCGGTAGACCTTCTCTGCTCAGTCCAAGTGGTATGTGTGTTGCCGGCAATCCCAAACAATTTATAATTGCGGTGTATGAAAAGTTGAAAGGTTTTAACAAAGGTTCATTGTGATAAGGAGCTGGCGTAGGATGGGTTGGATACAAAAACACTCCATCATCTCCGAGCATGTTCTTGAATTGTTCTTCTAAATCGTCTCGAATTTTCAAGTATCTTTTATACTTATTCCCTCCGAATTCTACTCCACCTTTATCAACTAATGCAGTAAACAGAGCAATTAGAGTGTTACCTGAAAAACCAATGAGGTTCTTTACGATTTCAATCAAGACAGCGCAACATGAATAATTCTTCATGATGTGTGCGGCAAATGGTATCTCTGTCTTCATTGTCGCAAACCATAATGAAATGGATTTTTTTAGGCGTTCTATCGCTACTTCCTTCGCTTCTATTTTATGTTGTTTGTTAAAATATTCGATAACCTTCTCCATAGCCTTTGTAATGTCAGGATCTATGTTATCTGTGACGGGTGCGTTATTACTAGTCTGATAGAATACTTTAAGCTTATCCATTTGAACAGGCTTATCCAAATTTAAAGAGTTTCCATTTTGTCCAGATAGAATTTCAAGAAGCGGCTTCAGGTCAACTGCATGTCTTGTCATTGGTCCTATGCCTGTAATTAAACGTTACACCTCCACGTGAGATATTAGGTCCTTAACTATTAGGTGCCTATTACAGTGTTTCAAGTCGTTAGGCTCATGGACGAACTAACAGATGGACTAAAGTATTTCTGATCAGGAAATAAGAATAGTATAGGTTAAAATGAAAAGACTTGCTCGTGGTTTTTTGTTGTAATTAGCTAAACATCAATCAATCAATCAACCCGTCAATCAATTTATTTATTTGCTAGCAAGTGGTACAATGGGTGTTGGGTTTTACAATGTGTTGTTACTAACTCTGAACTAATAATGAATTAGTATTTAAATGTTTTTTTTTTTAACTATAAAAATGAAAAGCAATATCATAATAAAATAGTCTTCTAGAATGGAACAAAAAGTCAACATAAATAAGACGTGTCAAAATTAAATAATTTAAACTTATTTGAATTAATGTCAATTAGTAATTAATTGTAGTCATTCATGATTTTATAGTACAATGATGATATTACCTTGATACATAATAATTTAAAATTAGTTAATTCTTTAATTGAATAGTAGTTTTTAAGTTTTGGCCACTTTATAATTTCATTCTCAAATTTTTTATGTCATAAAAACAGATGAAGCTGAAACGTAGGTATAGGTGGATAACCAAACCGGTTATCGGCACGAGTGTTTTTGAATACTCGGGGGCCGGATTGCTAGTTTTAGAAATAAAAACAATCTATTTCCCGGACTACGTACTCCTCTATCTTTCTGTGATAGCTGGAGCAAATTCAATCCAGCAGTTAGGGGTGTTACACCGTACAACAAGTATGTTAGGGACAATTTTTTTTGACTATTTTATAGTATATCGAATTATTACTATGCAGATGCGTTGCCCTCTTTTCTTCCTCCCCTCCAATGTGTCACCGGCCACAAACCGCTCGAAATGCGACGCCGAAAATGTCACTTTACAGCGGTATTATATGAGCGAGAATTACCTCCCCAGTTTTGCCGGTCAATTCCGCTGCAATGCAGGATGGCATTACCTCTTAATTTTATGTTGCATTTTGACGGTTGTTTAGGAATAATTATTGTAAAAATAACAAACTGCAGTTGAAAAGAAGAAGTCATTTTGAAAATTATTAATTATTAGATACTTAGAAGATTTTGAACAGCTTACCTAAAAATGAATTGAGCAAATCGGTTTCTGGTTTGGGATATTGGCCTTCGTTTGACACTATGTTCCGCGAGGGCTTGTGCCCGAATACTCCGTTGAAGAAACATGGCATCCGAATTGATCCTCCGATATCGGAACCTTAAAAATAAATCACACGCCAAAGTGATTAAAAATCTCCAACTTCAGACTTTTGCTCTCGGCTCAAGAATTCTCCATTATAATCAGCGCCCGCTGCTGATGAAACGAGCTTTGAGACTACTGACATCCATAAAACACCTATCCTTCCCACCTAGCCTACAATGCGCCACCTTTTTTCGAACATGAACTAATGCTGTGGAAGTGAAGAGAAGCCCAAGTTCCATCGGATAGCTATGAGTGCTCACCAGGCGACTAGACTAAATCTGCCGCACTCAACTCACAAACCGTGAGAAAGGGACAGCATAGCTGTCACTTCGCGGCTGAGGTATACGAGGCTTCTCTACTCTACAATTCTACTGATCCGGCTGCAATGCAACATGGGGCACTACCTCTTACCAAGTCTAGGTACCTATTTCAGCTTTGATAACTTTTTCATAAATGGGCTACACTTGACTTAGTTCGTCTTTTATTTTGCTGTAAATGTATACATCGTGACAAAACTTATATACCCGGCAAGTGTAAAAACAACCATAGTCGGACTCTTGCAAGTGATTCATTGGTAAAAAAAACGGCAAAAAAACCACTTGTTGTCTGTGAGCCCCATTAAACATTATTTCTTGTTCTAGTTGTTATAGCGGCAGCAAAAATATACGATTTGTGTAAATTTAAACAGTCTAGATAGCACAGACAGACTCCCACGCGGATATCAGAGTCTTAGTAATAGGTTCTCGTTTTTACCCTTTTGTTACGGAACGGTAATGACGTGTAGGTGGCGAACCCCAATGGACCAGCGCATTGAGCCTATGTTAAGTACGGCCTAATAGCCTCGTCGCCTGATTTTTAGGACAGACCCGCGATTAGGGTTCTCGTGGTTCTCTCTCGTTCGCTTTCTCTCTCTCTCTCTCTCTCTCATCCTCGAAGTCAGGCGAATAGGACGGAGAAATTGGGATTTGCGAAATGTGAAAAGGATACGTAGAGTATATAAGTAAGAATGATTTTACATAAACAATCAGGCACATTAGCAGAACGTCGCGCACCAGAGAATTAAATATAGAAATAATACGGCTAAAAATGGAAGAATAGGCATGACTACAGTGTAAAAGACTTAAAAAAGGAAATATATTACATAAAATAATTTTGAATGAACGCTAAATAATCGCCCCTGTTTTTAAATAAACAGAGGTTTATAACATGTTCAGTAAAATAAAACTGTAAAACCACTGCGATAAGTCATGTTTACTGAAACATAACATGACGTCACGATGCGGTACAACCTCATTCAAAAGTGTTGCAGAAAATGCAACATTTTGCATGAAAACTCATTTTATTCCTGAAATAATGTTATTTTGTGAAATAGTAATATGAGGTGACGTGAATAGGGAGGATTGAAAAACTTGGCATGCCTATTATCATCTATTTGCTAATTACCTAAATTAATATTATTTAGTGGGTATAGTCTACGGACAGACCGTCCTTAATACAATACACGTAACTATTACACTAGTAAGGATGTATTGTGGTTTCAGACAATAATGGCAATCTTTTCCTAAGCAGTTGCCACGAAAAACGAATGATGTTTCTAAGTGACATGTTATGTGACAATAATATTTTCCGAGTGCGGTCTCTGCGGCCTTCAACAGATGTGGTTAAACGACGTGAAAACTACTCCTACACTATACCTACCTACTATCGAACCGGGTCTCGCAATTAAAACATCGCGGTCATAAAATTAAATACAATATAGCCATTTTAAGTTGTACAACGTAATGTATTTGTACGAAATTTCATTGAAATCGATTAAGAAGTTTCGTAAGTAGCAGCCCGGACAAAAAGACCTGAGGTTTGTATGTATTATGTTTCGAAATCAAATACGACCCTCATAAAAATGGCTAACCGATTCCAAAGCAGCTCCCCGCGGCCGCTTGTAGGCAGCCTTCACCCCCTGATGATCCGCCAACGATTCTTGTGGTGTTATATGGATTCTTCGTTCTTCCATGGATGTGATTATGACTTTCCCACCTGGAAATTTTTAATGTCATGAAAATACTAGCTTAATATATAAGATTAAATTATACTATTATTTTATAGCAAAATAATAACTACCGACGCCCATGGACATTTGCATGATTGTTATGCAGATGCGTTGTCCTCCTATCGTCCCCCAAAATGCACCACCGGCTCACAAACCTCATGGAACGCGAGAGTGACGCTGTCACTTTACACCGGTATCAAGTGAACGAGAGGTACTCTTCCTGAATTGAAAAAATACTAATTTGAAACCTTCTCTTACAATGAGTAAAGGGCTATTTCTAAACCTATTCTAAGTGTTAAGTTGTTTGTTTTTGCTCCCCTCTGAAACTATCACCACAACATCTTAACATTATCTATATTCATTCTAAAACAAAATCTTCAAAAGCTCTCCAGACTAATCTGGCTGGTAAATGGGGTTTTTTTTTTCTTTTTTTGCTCAAACTCTTTTGCTGAAACCGGTTTTGATGCGGCTTTCTCTCATGGATATATATATATATATATATATATATATAGGTTCCCGCGGCAGGGTTTGTGTATAACTTGAGCCCTGTTATTTAATGTTATTGTTATACACTGCGGCACTTTTTATATAGACACTAGATTTATGTAGGTAATAATGATACAGTTCAAATCAATCAAGTTCATTGAAACTGGATGTCGTGTCCATGTTACCTGTATATAATAAGCTCGGTACCTGCTAAGTACGTATACGATAAAAATACTCACCACATACACATTTCTGGTACAAGTGTCAGACCAATTACGATCGCGCCCTTCGCCCTCAACAGGCCTATAGCATCTGCATCCTTTTCACAGATAAGATCCTTACGCATCACTAGACCGGCTGTCTGATGAAGACCTGGAATAATAAACACATTGTTGTTAGAAAGTAGGATTCTATGGTGCCTTTCAAAACGTTTTCTATACGTACTCTTTCAATGGATAGCAATAGATGTGTTTTTTATTGAGGTACTACATAGAATCAGGATTATGATATCTCCAGATATCATATTCACTTACTGAGTGGTCACATTTTGGGACATTATGACAGGTGCACTGTTGTGAACTTTCAAGTGCATATTTATCCCCAAGTTATTTTTAAGAATGTAATGTAATTACAAAAAAATATCAAATTGAATTAGATATAGGCAGAATATGTTTACCTTAATGTACTAAATTATGTGCCTTATATATAATTATCATTCTTTGTGAATTAAGTAGGTGCTGAAGGATAACGTTGTACTGATCGTTGTGTAACAGTGTATGTAATTTTAATAGACTCAATAAAGTAATTCTATTCTATTCCATGTGGGTACTTGTTAGTTATATCTTGCTAAATACTCATATGTATTGATGCGTTACGCTAGGATCACATATGGAGGGCTATGTAACTATCTTAAGAGATGGAATCTAGATGAGTAGTGTTACGTGTACGATGGCAGGCTATAACACATCACTGAGGTGGTGTGTTACCTGGTGCCTGGTGTACAAGGTGTACTCGTCTCATGGTCTTTCGGGGCCGTACTGAATATTGTATGTTGCTACTTTCTAACACGTGCGTCAGCTGTCATAGCTGCCAACACAATACAGGCTGTGTAAATATCTTGACAGATATACAACATATATAAATTATATACACCACCTAAATGTAGTGTTCTCAACGAATCATCGCATACAATGCCACATATATAAATTATAACACCACCTAAATGTAGTGTTCTTAACGGATCATCGCATACAATGCCACATATATAAATTATAACACCACCTAAATGCAGTGTTCTCAACGGATCATCGCATACAATGCCACATATATAAATTATAACACCACCTAAATGTAGTGTTCTTAACGGATCATCGCATACAATGCCACATATATAAATTATAACACCACCTAAATGTAGTGTTCTTAACGGATCATCGCATACAATGCCACATACGCGTGGAATCGAAAGATAAACGCGAGGACTCAGAAACACCTTGACAAATTGTACACATTCATAATGGTCATACATTAAGTGTGGTACACAAATATTCCTGTAACATTTTATCGTGTCTGTTTCAACCCTGTAAGCTGTTTGTTACTAGTACAGTATGTACGTATATGTCGCAGTCCGATCGTATAATTCGGCGTTGCAGTTTTTTTGACTAAAGGGAACGAGACGGGAAGTGTAGCAACGTGGAACACCGCGCGATTACACGTAAATTTATACCAATCTAAACCTTATTGGCTGTTAAAGTTATTAACACTTAAGATTTTTGAAAACAGAAATTTTTCAAAATAAAGACAAATGAAAAACGGGTTTCAAAACAATATTCCCTGGACCCTAGATGGGAGTATTGCGACGTCATACTTTGACGTCCGAAACCACAGAAATATTTTCAAAATAAAGACAAATGAAAAACGGGTTTCAAAACAATATTCCCTGGACCCTGGATGGGAGTATTGCGACGTCATACTTTGACGTCCGAAACCACAGTCTCACCAAAGTAGCCAAACTTACTATTCTTTTCAGTGACGACATAAATTATATTGTCTTTTAAGAGTATATTCAGAATAGGTACCTAAACAGTTACGTTATCCATTCCCCTCCCCCATTGGGGATATGGGCCACCGGATACTTACAAACCGCACGAAACGCGACACCGAAGATGTCACTTTACAGCGCTATTATGTGAGCGAGAGGTACCTCCCCGGTCGCGCCAGCCCAAATTCGTTGCATAGGAGGATAGTTTCATGCAATATGCATGGCCCTACCTCCTCCAATGCAACATGGCACTACCTGTTCCTGGAATAGCACAAACCTTCGTAGAACGCCTTTCTCACGCACAAATATGTAACAACTGATTCCCACGTGGTTGTTATCACTTAGCACAGAAGCGATAAGCATTGAGCTCGTTACAAAACTACTTTTTAGTTCAAGCATATTTCTGCAATATACTTGTGCATTTTAACGGCTTCATTTTATACGAGAGTTTCAGTGTTGCTATTATAATACTTAGATATTTTTTAATAATCGGCTGTTCTCTCCCACTGTATCAAACATGATACTTCTTTAAACGCAAAGGATTGTCATCGCACCTGGCACCATACTACCATTACTACCATCACCAAGACCTAATCTGGTGGTGTAGTGTTAAGCATGTTCAGCCACAGTTCGCGAGGTCGTTTTACAAAATTTTTGAGCGTACCCGTTACGCGAAGGTGTCGGGACAAATAAGCACTGATTACGATTTATAATTTGTTTAAAAACATTTTAGATTTGTAATATTCAAGCGGATCTTGGCTCAGCAACGGACGCCACCTCGCATTCGCTCAGATTTTAATAAGAGGTAAGGACGTGCTTATTTGCAGTGAGATTCGGCCAGTAAGATCGAGCAGGTACCTCTCGCTCGCACAACGCCGCCGTAAAGCGATAGCTATGCTGTCGTGTTTCGTACGGTTTGTGAATAGCTTAGTCTGTAGGCCGGCTAGAGGAAAGGAGGCCAACGCTTCCGCATAGAAGTATGCGGATGAATGTCGATTACCGACACACATGGTCGGTAGTCGACAAAATGCTCCGATTTTCGTTCGACCCTCAACAATCCTTAAGAGTTAATTAACAGACAAATTTTTGGATGGGGGGCCCTCTGTCTCACAATATCAACATCTGAGTGTTGTCATTCCTCGGACTGGGGACTCCCCTTCCCCGCCAACATGCCACGCTACAGTTACGCCACTGGATATTAGTCATGTCCGCCCATGTGTCGAACTGCGCATAACACAATGAAACGAACTTATAAACAAATAAGTAACAACGAACATACCTAATGTTTAAACAATTAAATCATTGGTTTGTCTTATGACCAAAACGTATACGTGTACGAATACCTGATGAACTTCTACCACTTGTAGTAGTAATGCATTACATAAACATTGATCCGTATCTGTACTAATGATATAAGGCCGAAGAGTTACGCGCTATCTTAGGAATTTTGAGTTGAATAGGCCTTTTATCGAGGAAGGCTTATATACTAGGTTATATACCACGACGCTTCGACTAACAGGAACAGAGTAACGTTGATTGATTCCAAGCTCAGCTCTACTATTGTGCAATATAAAATCTTTCCCACTCATCCGCCTTGTGTCAACCACCATGTACGCTCGTTACGGATAAAGAACACAGTGGAATACAATTATATAAGGTGATCCTAGCATCTCTGGTATGGTGGATATCGACTCGGACTTCCATTCAGGTGGTTCGAGTTTTTACGGTTAAGGAAAACATCGTGACGTAATCCGAATTTGTATATTCGAATTCGACCTAGTCTAGCATTGTGCTTTGTTTCTTGTAGCCTGCAAAATTCAAATGGCAGTCGGTCTGTGCAGACACTGTCACTCTTGCCACATCTTCTAGGTTAGACAGGTGATTCTGATATCATCTGAAACAGGAACGGTACGAAGAAGAAGAATTCCTTCATCTATGGAATAACCTAGTTGCCCCCGAGAAGATCGACAGCGGCATCCACGCACACAATGGGTTCACATAGATATGAACGCAGGAAGCCCGAGGGAGAAGCTAAAATTTTCTCGAAACCCGCGACAAAGAAAACAGGAGTAGAAAGTAATTCCAACTTCAGTGAAGTCCTCCAGTAATGTGAGCGCTTTATTTTTGTTGTGATGTGTTTCCTTCATTGCATGATGATTTCCAACCAGTAGTTGCAGTTGTTTTGGATTGATAAGCGTAGCAGAGAATCGGACGTGTATGCGTTTATTGAAAGAGTTCGGAATTCAGCAGTAGAGTGGTGTTACATTAAACCTTTTACAGAGCCTGACTCATGAGTTATTTCTTGATCCGAAAGAAAATCAGCTTTATAAATTACTATTTAGCCTTGTAAGACACCGTGCAAAATTAAACTTTAGTCGGTACAAAATTTTGATTCTGAATATGTATAAAAACGATATCTAAAATTTGACCTAATTTCTCTTTGAAATTCTTACTATATGTAAAGTTACCATCTAAGTACCAGTCTAAGTAGACTGGGTGGCCACTACTCACTCGCACAGACGACGCGTCCGAGTCCCGGGGTCGACGGGTAGTACTGGGACTTTGACCTTTGGCTGCGTGAGTTTGTATCGGTTTCATGTGGAGAATATACTTTCTGAAAATAATGACACTAAATTCGTTGTAATTTATTATGTACTTGTGCAATATTTAGTATTTACGTTTTCATTTTATTGATTAATTAGGACCATTACATACTACATACCGTGTCCTAAAAATAATTCTTTTACAATTCACTTTGTATAAACACAAGTAAAATCTGTTAGGACCTGTAAGGACATGTACTCCGTTGATAGGGAACTGACATAATTTTTTTTGTTGTCATGTACGTTTCTAGAAATACAATGTTCATTGCTGGAAGTAAATTGTTAGTTAATCTTATCGTTTTTATTTTCACACAGGAAACGATATGACCGATCAAAGTACATTTAAGTCGTCTAATACGTAACTGATAATTATTCACCGTGTGAATATAACGATTGAGAATTCATGAAAACCAGTAAGCAACACTTGTATAATCGTAAAGGTTAAAAAGTATGAAAGGACTTTCCGTCAGCGCAGCTGTTCCACATCCACTGCAGTATGCA
>JAFELO010000353.1:36944-53092 GCA_017140195.1 Eumaeus atala | reverse complement strand
AAATATGCAGTGCGTAGCGTTGCTCATTGGACGTTCCCGTTAGTAGAAGGTACCGAACAACAACAAGACAGTAAATAATATTTTTTTTGAGACATAAATGTCTGCTTTATTCCGGTAATATATTGTGAAATATTTGAAAACAGGCGCGTTCAGCACTTTTGGATGTTGATATCTTAAGTTTACGCGAATGTTAGTCGTTACAATAAAACTACTGACCTGTGTAGTAGTTTATACCGTGACCGTGGTAGGTGTAAAGCATGGTAGCATGGCTTGGTTGACTGTCAGTCCACCCGTGACCATGGTAGGTAGCTGTATGTCATTGTCAGGTATAATGCATCACACGGAGAGTGTCATGATTTTCGTCACCGAAAGCACAGACAATAACGCAAGTGAACACGTCTTTAGGCGCGTTTAGCACTTTTTGGATGAACAAAAATCTCTGAACTCGTTTCATTGTCGCGTGTAGCGCAACACGTATCACCAGCAGTTCAGCGTCACGCATCGTCAGGCATAGCGCGTCACGAGTCTCGTCACCGAATGCACACTCGTCAGACAATGACGCAAATATACGTCTTTAGGCGCGTTTAGCACATTTTGGGTGAGCCGAAATGATACATTTCGCGTCATCACGGATACCAACATGGCGGATTAATGTACGGTTCAATTTCAAATTCAGTTTCAAGGTTTCTGTCAGCAATCGATTTTTTTGTTACTGTTTTGTGACTCCTAACGCTTATGGTTAATGGTCACGTAGACACGTTGCACTCCGTCACCTCACCTCCACATACCGCAAGAAACGCGATAACAAATTGCGAAATCCCCCCTGTCCTGTCCTGAACCTGTTGTGATCACCTAATTCGGATACATTGCAGTGCTGACGGATTTAGTAAGAGGTGAAAGCAAGACTTATTTTACAAGAATTGGGCCGGCACGACCGGAGACCTCTGGCTCACATGATACCGTCGTAAAGTGACATCTTCGGTTGCGCGTTTGTGAGTAGCCAGCCAATGGCACATTGAAGAGAAAGGGGAAAGGTGGACATCGTATTAGCATAGTAATAATGCGGATGTATATGGGCGTCGGTAGTTGTAAAAATTATCTAATCTTTCGAAAATCTTTGTAAGATAAGAATCTTACACACACACTTTAACATGCAGACAATAGTTCTAGATGTTCTAGATGTCGTCTGTAGCACATCTCACGATGACGCCGAGACTAATCAGATAGGCATATGATTGTGATGCGACGCACTGATAACACAACTTTGCGTCAGGCAGATTGTCGTTACCTAAGGAGTTACTTTAAACAGATAAGTTAACATTTTCTTCATCGTCACCGAACGCTCGTGGCCTAGTGCCGTATTGTTGCCGCGGGTAATGTGCTGCCTCACGTACTACTTATAGTTTAAATTTGTACACAGTAGTAGTAATACAGTCATAGATCTATGACCGTATAGTATACGGAAAACGAACAGCGTGAGCTTTTGATGAAAACATCAAAATAATTATTGTTATGCAGACCAGGAAAAGACGGACAGTACGTCCACCTTCCTCCTTCCTTACAATGGGCAGATCGAAAAACCTAAATCACAATCCACAGAAACGGATCAGCATTACTTTGCGGCGGTATCGTATGTGCGAGAGGTACCTCCATAGAGATAATATATGGTGAAGGGAAGCCTAAATCTAGACCGTCTAAGCAGAAAGAGACGGCGAGTGTAATATGATCTATCTCTCTTTTTTATCCTGAATGCGAGATTAGATAGTAGCCCTTTTTCATCGTCCTTCTCTATTCACCAAGACGGCCAGTCGCCGACATATGCAGGCCTATGTATCCCGTCCCTATCTATATTATCTCTATGGGAATCTCCGCGGTCGTGCGGGCCCAGTGAATGGCACTTACCTCTTACGAAAAATACGATATTCCACGAATTAATTCATCTATATGGTACTCATTTTTTTTTTTACCTTTACTATTAAACATATTTATTTGAAGCGTACTTACCTTTTACTCCTATGCAATCTTTGGTTGTAAACGGAACGCCCAGGAATGGCTTTTCATTTTCTAACTTCTCTACGGTGAATGAACCACTTTTTATTAATTCATCTGCTTCTTTAGCTTCCTTTAAGGCCAATTCGAAGCGATCTTCTACAAAACAATTGAGGACAGAGTTGACATCTTTTATTCTTCTTATACATGTTTCTAAGACTTCTACGCTGGTTATCTGCAATTGCAATTATATTAAAATAGACCTCAGGTGTATTATTTGAAGATGTAGTCGTAAAAGGTGACGTGGTGTGATATAATATGTGAAAATTTTAGCCGTCTAGCTATCACGGTTCACGATATACAGCCTAGTGACAAACAGACGGACAGCGGAGTCTTCGTAATAGGGTCACGTTTTTACCCTTTAGGTGCGGCACCCTAAAAACTACTTACATATTGAATGTTTATGATTCCATTACTCTAAATCTAACTCTAAAAATATTTTCAATTTTAATTTTGTGCCATGAAACCGAGATAATATATACGACGTAAATTCTAAAAGATATATTTCAGGACACGGTAGGTAATGGTCCTTTTGCTACCAATAAAGTACGGTACAAATACAAAGTAAACTTTACCGAATTTAATGTCAGCATTTCCAAAAAACATTATGTACACCGCTTGAAACCGATAGAACTCACGCGCCCAAAGGTCAAAGATTTCGGGCCCTTTGCATATTCGGAATCAGAATCGAGTACTGAATCCGCTGTGTAATGTTGTGAAGTGTCTTACAAACAGTAAGTTAGTAAGATGGGATATACAGCAGCATGCATTGCAGCCGAATTGGTCCGGCACGACCGGGGAGATATCTCTCGCACGTATTATACTACCCGCAAAGTGACAGGTATGCCGTCGTGTTTCGTGCGGTTTGTGAGTACCCGGTGGCACGTTGTACATAGGGCTGAAAAGAGGGCAAGGCATCAGCATGACAATAATGCTGATGTCTATCGGCGTTGGTAGTCGTAAAAAGGCTCCGATTTCTCGTTCGCCTCCTATACTATAAATGGAATCTAACATCTAAGTGTATTAGTACTTGTATACGAAGAAAATATATAATAGGAAATGTTTAAGAAAAATAATATAACTAGGTTGGAGTATAAAATTATGGAAGTATTACAATGGCCCTTCTCATATTATATCATATAATTGGACATGGGTCTCGTCCCTTACCCTGAGACCTTCGTTTATTTGACCTTCAAGTAATGAAATTTGAATGTATGATGCCAGGAACTAATTTTGTCGTTAGCCCTTAGTCCATGACAGAAGAGGTGACGACAAAATTACAGATTGCTGTTTTTTTTTTCACAATCGAGAAATTTGAGTTATTCGGTGATTTCCGACGCTTATTAACACCACCGTATGCTGATGCCTTGTCCTTCTTCACTCACGCCCAATGGGGTACCGGACCGTATTTATTTTCGCACGTTGGAGAACAATTATGAGAGTTAATTTTTACTATGCGGCGGGCGCATAATGCACACCGTCACGAAAAACGGACACAATGAAGTTAGTTATAGTTTACGTTTAAGATTTTTTAGAATCTAATATGTAGTAGGGCGTTATAATAAAATTGTCAATGTATGAAGTACCTTTTTTGTATTGTTAGTGTTGCTTTAACAAACGTAGAATAAGCAAATGCGTTGTCTTCTTTCAAACCCCCCCCCCCCCCTCAAATGGACTATTTAATTAGATGCCCCATCGCTAACAAATCCTGACGACATCCGCAGTGGTTTTAGCTAGTAGCCAACTATTCAGCCATAACCCACCGGACGCAACTCCAATCCGACAGAAGTTTTTATACAATACAATTTATTAAGAGGACCGCCAAGATTTTCATAAAATTACACGAAAGTTAGTCATTATACATCATTAACACTATTTTGGAGGTACGGCAGTACCCCCGCTAAGTCATAAGATTACACAAATGTTAGTCATTATACAGCATTAACAATACTTTGGGAGGCACGGCAGTGCCCCCGCCAAGTCATAAATTTACACAAAGGTATATATCACTAACACTATTTTAACCGACTTAAAGAAGGTTTACAATTCGAATTTCTTTGGTTTATTTTGGACGTTTGTTAAGTGAATACGTCAACAATTGTGGACCGGTTTTTTTAAAATAATTTTATGTCCTTTTACTTCCGAAGTGGTCCCATCGTCGCACAAATCATGATCTAATGATGGCATCTTGGAGTAATCGTGGGAAACACTAAAGTTTTATATGGGCACATAACAGGACTGGACTCAACCTCAGTGCCTGCCCTGGACTAAATGCCTTCACGGGATTTTTACTGGAATAAAATGAAAATATTTTATTCAAAATAAAATTATAAAAATTACCATCTGAACGTCAGCAAATGTACTATCACTCAAAGACCCAAGTCTACCACTCAAAGATACAGTTTAAAATATGATTTTTTTATATTTCAATAACATAAAAAATAGTTTTTATTCCTTTGAATTAAAGTTTCGCATTAAGAGTAATAATACTGACAAATCCATTGTATTCAACACGACTGATCAAATGTTCTGATCTGAATCTGAAAAGTTTAAGTATCTGAATAGGTACATGAAGTAGCCATACTTAAGTATATTTGCACTCACTGTAGAACATAAATGGTTTTTAACCGTTTGAAACCCTACCCGGGCTTAAAGGCGGGCACTCACTATCTGTGGTTGGATATGCTTACCAGTGGACCACGAGGCAGTCGAGTAGAGGCATACAAATGTGGTTCACACTGCTCTTCAAATTATAGGTGACGTGTGCTAATGTTAGCCTAGCGTATTACGAGTAAACCCATTGATTTACAAAAATGAAAAATACACGATTTCATACTGAAACGTCATTCAATAATGTGTACTGAATTGTGCTACATATTTTTTTGCAATGTCCAACCTTACGCTCGTAATTCTAAGTCGTTTTTACAAAGTAGATTCCATTTGAAGGAAGTGCATGATTTAAACATATTTTTTGCAAGGTCAACTTTCTGCGGATGATTTTGAAATGCTTATTGTGTAGCTTGTTATTATCATTCCTTTATTCTGTAAACGGGACTCTCGATTTCGATAGCAATGCAACTGCCGTGGTCTCGAGTAAACTCGCAACGTCAAGAGTCGCGGTGAATATTTCGATTAAAATAGTGCGCGATCAAGTCCTGTTTCATCATCATCATCATTGTCAGTCCTTATCGGTCCACTGCTGGGCATTGGCCACTTTCAAGGAAAGCCAAGACGACTGATCTTCTGCTATCGTCTTCTCGATGACGATCTCCGTGCAGTCTCGTTTACAGTATAAATATATGAATACAAATCGTGAAAGCTTAAAACAATTTGTCTTGTTATTTTTCTAAGTCAAACATTTGATTTGTTCTTCTCCAGTAATAGTCAGTGCAATTGGCATTTCAGTGCGAAGTGGCCTTAATATCCACTTGAGATACCAAAATGACACTTGAGTACACAAGTACAGTTGCATGCAATATGGTGAACCTAACGTGGAGATAAAACTCTTGTGAACTACAAACTAGGAGTGCCTAGATAGCGCTGGGATGTTTTTTAGTAAGAGGTAGCGCCACGCTGCATTGCAGCGGAGCTGCATTTTGGCCGGCACAACCGGAAAGGTACTTCTCGCTCACTTGATACCGTCGTTAAGTTGACATCTGCGGTGTCGCGTTTCGTGCGGTTTGTGAATAGCCGGTGGTCATAGAGAGAGGTGCAAAGGAGGGCGGGTAACGCATCGGCATAACAATTGTTCTGATGTTCATGGGTGTCGTCAGTCGTAGAAGGACTCCGGTTGCTCGCTTATCCCTCAACATTACACAAAAAGAAACACGACAGATTTTGAAATCCTAATTTCAAATGTTGGTGTTGGTATACGACTATTGTTTCACAAAATATTTTTTTTTCGCAATAAAATGAGTTTCAATGTAAAATATTGCATTTTCTGCAATAAATTTATGAGACGCCAGAACTCTCGCAGGTTATGGCGTTCATTTGACGTCACATGCACTTAGACTCGTCTGAGTGAACTAGGATCGTTTGATCAAATCAGTGTGACGTAATACGCTAAGATTCCGTGTTTCAGTAAATATGTATGTTCGCCATAGAGATAATACAGATAGAGAAGGCAGCCTAAAATTCGGCCATTTAAGTCGAGGCAAGTGCGGTTTACTATCTGCCTCTCTTTTTTTTTCATTCATCAGCAAAAATAGTGATGCATTCTTATTCTCTGGTAAACAAAACGGCCACTCGCCGTTAACTATCTTTTTTTTTTGTTGACGCGGGGAAACGTATTTACGCGCCTTCACCGGCCCTGGGTGGGGTCCAGTGGTGTGTAGGAGTCGCGGCACATGATAGTGCTGAATACCCACAAGAACCACCGCGAGTGCCATCAGAGTCGCCCTTGGCGAGGTGCCCCGGAAGAACAAATCATCAGGGAACCTCGACGGCAAGTCAACCCCCGAAGAGACCGATGCCACCTCCACAGACCGGGTTGTCCCGCACCACAGGACAACCCCACCGTCTTTGATATAGTGGAATGGAGTGAGGTTATCATCCTCCCCCTTGCCCCGTGCGCAAAAGCGCCTCCTCCTATTGCTCTTTAGTCCTCTTCTTATAAGAGGGGTACCGGGAGCGCTCCCTCCTGACCTTCAGCCCCCGCTTCTTATAAGAATGTTACAAAAGCCGGAAAGAAAGGTACAAAAGGCTTCGTCTGGTTTCATCCCAGGCTACTAAGCCTAAGCCTGTCCCCTCTTCTTATAAGAGGTTTCCTTCGCCTGGTTTCACCCCAGGCTACTTAGCCCCACCGCCACGACAAGGCTTGTACCATGGTGGGGCGCTGTTAACCACCTATGGCATTCATTGCCTATTTATATAATCTCTATTATGATCGCAGCTTTTTACAGTTTTATGTTAATGAACATAATACTAATCTCACCGTTCACATATAACCCAGCTAGTTTTAATGTTTAATTCGAAATTCTTTCTTTTTTCCATTTTCCGTAACATACTTAATTTTTTGAATATTTTATACTGTCATCATGCGTGTCGTTTAAATTAATGGCACAACAACTATGCACTACACATGTTATTTAACAAAAACCCGTATCACAATTTCCTTAAGCGAAAACAAATGAAGTTACATTTGAAATACAAATGTTTTATCAAAATCAGACGTACTTTAACCTCAATCGTTAAGTCATAAGCGTAACTAATTGTGATCGGAAACTATCAAGTAATTGTGTGTGTGTGTGACAGTGTGTGTAATGTAACATTTGGTGGGGGGCACTTACATTTGTCTACGGGTAGAACTTATATTTGTGAGTGAAATGTAGACAAGAGTCCTCGCAACCGATGTGTTAGTAATGAATGTGGAGGAAGCAAGGCAAGAGTATGTATGTTTTGTAAGATGCTTTGCATGGTGCATGACACTACATCCTCCTATAACATGGAATTGGGCAGGCACGACCGGGGAGATACCTCTCGCTCACATGATACCGCCGTAGTGACACCTACTGTGTCGAATTTCGTGCTGTTTATGGTGGCCCAATGGGGGGCGTGAAAAGGAGCGCAGGCAGTCGTTGAAAGGCTCCGATTTCTCGTTTCTTCTATACAAAAATCACTTTTTTTGTATGCAGCACTCCGAGAGAAGCGAGCCAGTTTCCTAATGTAATTGAGGGAGTTGGCGTGAACATGTGTTGTTGTGGATGTTATTTAGAGAAAATGTATTTGCGCAATAATAATATAGGGGCTGCTGATGTCGAGCGACACAGGGGGAGCAGCAGATTGTCCATACCCTTCAGAAAAAAATATACTATAGAGGGGCAAACGATCAGTCTATTTATTAGGGTACTGTATGCAAAGGGTAAAAACGGGCTCCTATTGCCGAGACTCCGCTGCCCGTCTGTCACCTGGTTGTATCTCATGAGTCGTGGTAGATATAATATAACATCAAATACTGAAAATTTGTATCAATTATTTATTCAAAGGGGATCCCGTACTATAATCGTGTATTTTTTGCCTTTTTGCGCGTGTTCGCCTCGCACTTGCCCCGTTCTTGGTGACCGTCGAGGCCTACGGATATTCGAACAATCAAAGCTAGACACGCAGATGCGTTGCCCTACTTTATCTTATAGGAGGATATTGTGATGTCCTAACGTTTCAATCAATCCGGACATCACAAACCATGTGATGACCATCACATCACGCGGCCTGTCTTATTTGAGCGGGACGCACGGGTCGCGATGGCTCCCTTCGGCCATTCAACATATAATTAGTCTTTACTAAAACTGTAATAAATCCATTCAAGTTCTACGGCCGTTCTGTGCAGGGAAAATGTATTTATGCTCACATAATACCGCCGTAAAGTGACATCTTCAATGTCGCGTTTCGTGTGGTTTGTGAGTGTATTGTGAGTTTCGTGCGGTGGCCCATTGGGGTGGGGGGTAACGCATCGGCATAGTAATCGTATGGATGTCCATGGGCGTCGGTAGTCGTAAAAAGGCTACGATTGCTCGTTTATCCCCATACTCTATAAAAAAAAAACACCCGGCCTTGGGTGAGCTGGGGGGAGTGTCCGACTCAGCACAGGCATGTGCCACTTCAGACTAAAAAGCACTGCGAGAAACTTTAGCAGCAAGTGTTAGGGCCTGGTCTATACGGCACTAATCACTAACTAGTGATTAGTACTTAACTAAGTCTAATGTAGCTAACTGATACTGAAATCTTAACCACCTCACAAATCCATTATTAATTTATTCTGCAGCCGGCCCCATATCTATAGCTTTTTATACTATAAGGAGACCAACGAAGAGCCGGAGCCTGTTCTTCACTACCGGTTCCCATAGACATTCACATCCTTGTAATGCACCTTTGCCCTTCTCTCCTCTCCAATGTGCCAGTGGCTCAGAAACCGCACGAAACACGACGGTATAACTTCACCTTGCGGTTGCTTCATATCCAAAAGGGAACGGGACGGACGGTCTACCCGGACGTGCCGGCGCAAATCACCTGCAATGCAGCATTGCACTACCTCAAAAGGAGTAAAATGTCAGTCAAGATAAACTCGACCCGATAAACTACCTCGCCCCCCTTCGATGATTACAGCCTTGGTCGAAAGGGAAGTAAATAAATAAGACCGACATAGGAGTGGTGTTTACCAACCCTTATAGATGGTGACCTCGGTTACTCGTTCAATTATGTTAAGTAAAATTATAAATGATAATGTTCACGCGATGGTAGGGCTCGTCGTTTAATTACTATCCATTAAACCTAGAATATGCAAAGTCATCATTATTTAATTTCTAGCAGTACGTCGCGACTTCGCACGGATATTTCACGAAATATGGCACAAATTTATTGATTTACAAAAATATAAAAACAATAAGTTCGTGGTAATGATGATCCAATGTCACGTTAATGACAACAAATTAAATTTATGACAGAACTACGTTTATGTCACATAGAAGTTTCATCATGGTCAACACGTTTTAGAAAATGTTATATAGCCTATGTTCATCGTGAACAATGTTTATAATATCATTGTGAATCAATAATCAGATTGTGAATCAATTTCTCAAATCGGTCCAGTAGCTTTGGAGACGATGCAAATAAACAAATAAAGAAATAATCAAATGTTTCCTCTTTATAATACTAGTATAGAATTATGTTTAGTAGGAGGAACGTCCAAGCATGACCGCGAAATCTCTTTGGGAATATAGTATCGACTTGGCCAAATTTCGACTGCAGCGGCCATCTCTATTGAAAATAACCATCTTCACAGGACATATTGTAGTGCACAAGTGTTCGCACAGACACAAGTGCAATCTATATTCCCTTATTCCGATGGGATGACAATCAGACACGAGCGGTCGACTAAAAAAATGTTTACTAGATCAATAACTTTGCATACCAGACTTCACGCGCCCATCGAAGCGAGTATGGGCTTATCTAAATAATCAGCGAAATGAATATACTTGCATACAGGTGTCACTTGTTGTGAAATGGTAGGATATTGACGTCCGTGTGAATGTACTCTGGATTTTGGACATGTTATAGAGTGTGTGAACACACACTTTTTCTTCCCTCATTCCCCTATTTTAGACAATTAAGAGGTAGTGCCATGCTGCATAGGAGGAGGTAGTACACCGCATGGGCCCATCGTATAGGGATACTGGAAAAAAAATTTAATAAGAGCGAATCAGTCCACAGCAACATAAATAATGCAGCGTTGTATTATAACACAGAGTTGTATAGGGCCAGTCTGCTTTCTAACCCTTTGCGTCCCGTTATAGTGCGCATTGATGTCAATGCACTTGGCTCTACGATTACATTCACGCCGCTATTGTACAATAAATTACATAGAGTGCCTCTTTGTCTAGTGATAAGCGGCTACTTCCACGTGTCGTGAGGTGCAGCGTTCTAGTCCCGCGTCGGTACAAAGTGTTGTGGTATCTTTTTCTAATACCTAGGAAAACAGGTCAAGCCGTGGCACTACCGGCTGCCCCTTCCCTCCGGTTTTTTATAGAATAGGGGCAATCGAACCCATTTTACGACTCCCGACGCCCATAAACATCCAGCTAATTACTACGCCGATGCGTTGCTCTTTTTCACCTCCCCCCCCAATGGGCCACCGCTACTCACAAACCGCACGAAACGCGACACCGTAGGTGTCACTTTACGGCGGTATCAAGTGAGCGAGAGGTACTTCCACGGTCGTTCCGGCACCACCTCTTCCTATACTATTACATACGTACAAGTTTATATTTGCAAGCCTTTAGAATTATATTCGTCGCCGTCTGTCGTTAGGACTGATAGAAGAATTGCATTTTTGTAAGCATCTCCTGTCCTGTCCCGCCCGGAAAAGTGGCCGCACAATTGGCTGTGGCCACCGACTGTAGGTCAATGTAGACTAAAATGATCCTCCTCCGGTTACTCGCGTTCAGATGCTGACAATGGAACGGAGGTCGTTGCACTAATCGCGCTTCTTTAAAATACGACTTTAGGAAAAAAATATTATCATGCAGAAAATTTATAAGTTTTTTTTTTCAAAATTAATTAGCGCTGTGTAATACCACCGCCTTGTACGTGAGTACATCGCGTCTGCAATACCCCTAGTTTTGCAAATGTCCATTTTGAAAAATATTTGATTCTGATCGATTGGGCGGACACCTCTCGCTTACACGATACCGACGTAAAGTTACGTGGGCTAAAAACCAACTCCCTAAAAAGCTGTCGGTCTGTATGTGATTGATTCTCTCAAAATGTACTGAACAGATTTTCATGCAGTTTTCACCAATGGATAGTGCGATTCCTGAGGCAGGTTTTAATGTATAATTTGTTAAGGCAGCAGTCCGGTCCGTGTTATTCACGAGTGAAGCCGGGGTAGATGGCTAGTAATATATAATTACATAAAAATAAAAGATTATAACACGCTCATTTCCTAACTGCACCATGATTTCTTTCCGCTTTTTATCCAAACTTACTGCTTTACTCCTCAAATTAATTGAAATCATTTATCAGGACCGATAAACAACATTCTCCTAAATTGATGTTTATGGCCGACAGTACTGAATTACCGCTCCTCGTTAGTCCCTAAACG
This sequence comes from Eumaeus atala, assembly GCA_017140195.1. Lineage (NCBI taxonomy): Eukaryota > Metazoa > Arthropoda > Insecta > Lepidoptera > Lycaenidae > Eumaeus > Eumaeus atala. The sequence goes on along the minus strand of JAFELO010000353.1, from coordinate 41,448 downwards.
ATAAACAATCTACATATCAAATGTGAAGCCATGAAATATGTAACAAGTATTCACATGCGATCCGATATCCAACTACTGCACGATATCCGATATCCGATATCTGAGAGAAGCGCCAACAAACGACTGAAATATCTCATGTCATAAATATCGGTATTGTGTAGAATCGAGCAGACTGTAGTACAAGATCAAAACAAGTTGGCGGCTGCGATTTCGTTTGCGTATTTCTTCGATTTGGAAAAAAAAAACAGAAAATTTCTTTCCCTAAAGATTCAGTGTTGCTGTTTACCCGGTATAGGATGGAATTAACTTGTTCTGTTCATCAGTTCTGGAGATTAGCAGGTACAAACAGACAAACATACAATTAGGATTTTTTTTTCATCAATTATAAGTTATATAGGTTATTTTTTTGAAAGATGTTGATTTTACAGACAAACTTTTTGTACTCTTTCATTGTATGTATAAAATGATATCTTAAGTTTACGCAAATTTTACTCATTGCACATTACTTTAAAGCATTTATTCCGCCAGGAATTCAGAGGAACATAATCAAATCGAAAAGCAAACATACAATTAATAACGTGATATTGGCAAAATACGGCCGCAAATCTTGGTAGAAATTCTGTGATACAACATAGAAATAGCAAGCCGAAACAGTCAGTTTACAACAAAGACTACTATTTATATAACAGGGTTTTTAAACAAAAGTCAACAGGTGTGGACGTGTTGTGTGAATTCATAAACATATTACACTAACTCTGCGGGCTTCGTTCTACAGAAGTCTGGGTACAGATAAGTGTGCAATCCACACTTTCAGAAACATTATTTACTGCAAACCATTTTATACACATGATAAACAGTTTCTAAACAAATGCTGCCCAATGATTCGCGACTTTGTGACGTAATCATTAGATTCTGTAGATACTTCTGAATATTTATATCAGTCCGGGCCTACTTGTTAACATTTGGCTAAAATAAAGGCCTATCGTACACTTGTAAATTTATTTCATAATCAATGTTTTAAATTTACGCTAACAGTATATTGTTTAAGCCATAAAGCCGATTTTAACGCATTTTTCGCGATTTATGTTCATATTTTACGAATCGTGTTAAACATTATCGGTTTACTAAACCGATAAAGTTTTGTACGTATTACAACCATCGAATAGGATGTTGTAACATCACTACCAAATCACCGATTGCGCTATTTTAACGTTTACAAGCTATCGGTAATTCTTTCGAACGCATGTTATGGTTTATACGACCAAAGTAGTCGAGTGAGCTATGCGATTAAAAATAATTGCGCATATATATTTTGTTATTTAAACTGAACACAAAAAATTTAAATGGTTATGCATTGGATAAAAAAAACATATGACCATAGCCCGATAATTGCACAGAAACTCTTTAACAATCATAATTCAAAGAAAATTTATCAAAGTTTGTTGTCATAGTTTAGCTTCTACGTAAATTAAACTATGACTATAAACTGTAGTATTTTAGATAGATTTTACTCTCTTCTATCCCTCACTATGAGTTGGTCCATCCTTTGCGGGACATCATGATCTACCGTTATCCATCGACAATGTTAAGACCGACGTTAAGACATTTCTAGTCACGAGAACATTGGGACGTGTGTCTATCGTTGCAATGATATTTTTCTATTACGGCAACTGAAGGCTAAATTCAACAACAACTATCAAGCGCTTCAGACGATAGAGATAAATACACAAGGGAAGCCGTAAGAAGGTCTACAACGGAGAGCGTCTTTCTTGGTTAATGGAGTAGGAAGATGTGAAACACTAAACTATGTTTGTCTATTAATCTCGCATGCACCTTGCGCAGCGAGAAATGAAAGAGAAAAGAGTGAGAGAGTAAACCACACTTGTTTGCTCTTTCGATTTAGACGGACGCCTTTTAGACTGGCTTCCCTTCTCTATCTATAGCATCTCTATGGTTAAGACACGCGTTTGAGTCTGTCTAAGGACGACAACGTATCTGCAAATCATCTATTCATATGATTATCTATGGTAGGCTTGCACGTTTGTCCTACATCTAATAAGGTTACCGTTGTCTATCCAGTCCAGTTCTAAAATAAACTCGACGACAATGCGGTTTAGGTGGTTGGGTTTGCTCCCTTGAGTTGGCCGTTTGTGGTTCAGTCGCTGGGGGACGCAGTTACTTAGTTATATTCCAGTTCAGAATAGCGATGAACTAGTAACAAAACTGATAGCGGTCGTTATATTTATATACTGTGTGGCAGTATTCGATTGAAACTGTAGCAGATATAAATATTATCTTTCCTCTGCGTTTAAAATAGTATAATTAAGTTTATGGTCATTCATATAGTGTATTATCACCGTCTGTTAAATATAATTTACCAACGGTGCTGACGCAACTGATTTTGATTACAATAAAACAATAAGAGATATCACCGTTGACAATTAACATTGCTTATCTTCGAAACTATCTCTAAACAGGCACGAACGTGAAAGATAAACAACTCCAATGTATTCCACGATTTTTAAAGATATTGCAAGGCATAGGTACGTTACTATAATATATCTTTTATGACGCCTAGACTTATTTACTCAAGTTAATTTAAGTGTCTTTTTAAATAAAGACATTACCATTTTCTTATTAGAGTAGCGATTAAGACAGGAAAATGACAATTTATTAGGTATCGTTTATTAGTAAGAGGTAGTGCCATGCAGCAGCTGAATTGGGCCGGCAAGACCTTAGAGGCGAGGCGCACCACGCTCACATGACACCGCCGTAAAGTGGCAGCAATGCTGGCGCGCCTCGTGTGGGCAGAGGAATGCGTCGGATCTGAATAACAATTTTGCGGAGTGTTATGGACGTCGGTGGTCACCAAAAGCACAAACTCTTTTTATTCTTTTTTTTTTTAAATTACCTACGTATATTATTTTTTTAATTATAAATGTTAACATAAATGTTAATTTGCCAGCTCTAGAATTACCAGACTGTTTTGACCACCCGTCCTTGTAAATTTGTCTACTTTCATGGAGCTTATGCATGTTAGGATTATGATATACATGTCTACGCCACTGCTGGACATGAGCCTCTTTCTATGAACACCAAGAGGGCCGACCTCCTATGTCTAGTAGAGGCCACTAATGCTTAGGAGGGAAAAACCACGTCGTTTATTCTGTCCAAGTGAATCGTTTATTTATTAGTTACCTAGTTCGATCCTTTTGGGATACCGAAATATATCTTATACTATGGAGACAACCCTGTCGCGCTATACAATAAATGGTCTCGCTTACAACACTAACACGTATAGACACATTTAAGTTTCAGACATCAGTGTGTATCGACATAGGTTTTAATATTTGGGCCACATCCTTATGCCATTTAGTTGTTTACGTTAACGAAATCTATAAATATATTCCATAGAGTACTGGTTTACTTTTCCTCTTCAGAATTCCAAAGAGTCCCGACATGGTCTGTCCCGCTCTCTGAGTAGAGTCGGTCCTGGTGTTAAGTGAACACCGAACGATATGGGACAAGCAGCAAGAGGCACTTCGTTAGGAGGTAGAGCCATGATGCACTCCAGACGAATTGTACTAACAATGGTACAGGGACTACCGAAGCCCATGAACGTCGGCATAATTACGCCGATGCGTTTCCCTCCTATTTTTCCTCCTTGCCCCAGTGGGCCACCGGCTACTTACAAACCGCACGAAACGCGACACTGAAGATGTCACTTTACGGCGGTTATTATGTGAGCGAGAGGTACCTCCCCGGTCGTGCCGGCTCAATAGACACCAATGGACGTCAATATACGGCTGAACCCAGCGTCCAACTCGGACCGGTCGCATCGGAAAGATCCAAACCAGTGGGAAGGTCCTAATGATGTCGATAACGCCAGGAGCATTACCTAGTCCAACCCAGACTATTCATTAATATTACTTGTATACTTATTCTTCTCTTAAAAAAAAATGTAATTTAAATCTCATTCCTTGGATACATCCTACCTTTAACACAAGCCTTACTATGCCATGAACTAGACTAACCTTGTGTTGTTCGCAAATATAAAAGTAGGTACAAATTAATTCCGGCGTGTGGGACAGGAAGTGTCACCCACGAAGGAGCACTTACAGTACTGTACAACTGTACTGTAGACGATTAGGTGAGTAGTGGGGAGTAGTGGGGAGTAGTGGCGAGTAGTGGCGAGTAGTGGCGAGTAGTGGCGAGTAGTGGCGAGTAGTGGCGAGTAGTGGGGAGTAGTGGGGAGTAGTGGGGAGTAGTGGGGAGTAGTGGCGTCTTCATTGATGGCATATATATATATATATATGAATAGTAAATAGTAGCACAGGTGGAGGTAGTGCCATGCATGGTGCAGGACACTACATCCTCCTATGCAATGGAATTAAGCCGGAACGACCGTGGAAGTACCTCTCGCTCACTTGATACCTCCGTAAAGTGACACCTACGGTGTCGCGTTTCGTGCAGTTTGTGAGTAGCGGTGGCCCGTTGAGGGGGG
>JAFELO010000353.1:9589-36927 GCA_017140195.1 Eumaeus atala | reverse complement strand
GGAGGTGAAAAAGAGCAACGCATCGGCGTAGTAATTAGCTGGATGTTTATGGGCGTTGGGAGTCGTAAAATGTGTTCGATTGCCCCTATTCTATAAAAAACCGGTAGTAGTAACATTTGTTTATTATCGAGTACCATAACTGTACTTCAGGGTCGATAACGATAATAAGCGGTTTTGCTTAATGATATACCGATACGCGTATATGGAATATGGGGTAAAAATGATAGTCATTTTCAGTATATTCTTTTTTGGACCTGAATTTTTTTTTTGAGCACTATGTGCTTTTTACGACTACCGAAGCCCGAAATCATTTAAAGAATCAAAAGCTTTGCCCACCTTTTCATCTCCCCCTCAATGGTTCACAAGCGGCACGAAGTGCGACGTATATTATAGTTACCTAATAAACACCATATCCTTCCGGCAAATCGACTGACAACATCGCGTCGTAGAGAAATTATATGAGCCGTAAAAATTTACGGGGATACGACGCCAACTCTCGACTTCCGTCTCAAGAGATCTCGCTTATTTTTACTGATGACGCTATGGGAATTCACATGAGAAGTAATTTTAAACAGGGAACACACAATTACTTAAGATGTTATGAGGAAACAAACTTCATAAGTTGTTGGTATTGCATTAAGTACAACCATACTTAATGCAATACCAACGTTTTAAAGCAAAAAAAGACTTTTTACTCACCTCTTTAGATCTAATTCTCCTTGCCACTTCTATGGCAGGTTGTTTAAGGATCTCATCGGTGATCGGTGGCAACTTTTCGCTAGAGTTTCCATAATACAAACTCAAGTAAAACCTAGCAATAGTAGCGACCACTAGCCTCAAATAATGTAGCACTTTCAATTTCCAACTTATAGGCGACATTGTTAGTTCGGACATTTTAATTGTGTTGTACTAATTCGGTGATTCGTGTAACGTTTGATAAGATGTCGTGGCTCGCACAGTTCCTCACTGACTGAAGTCACCGGTAAACTACACGCGGTTAGTAAATAAATAATCGCAGTTGCTCCATCTCGCTCCCACGCGGTAATGCCAACATGACGGCAATAAAATCAACAAGACGGGTTCCTCCTATCTTTTGTTATTGCCAGCAGACGTTAGCCTTTGTTAATTACCTCGCTATGTTTTTATTTATCAGATTTAGTAGCTCGTGATACAATTATTGCAGATGAGAAATACATTGCTACCTTTTCAGTCCTTGTAATTACGAATAACAGTCACTCCGTTGTTGGCCAGTTAATTGAGGACAAAAATATTCACTGCAGGATGTGACAAAAATATCACAAGTGACTTCACAAACGCTCACAGTTTTTTTATAAATATTGTTTGTTAGCAAATTTTTTTTTTCAACAACAGGTCTCGATATCAAGTTACAAAAACTTTTCAAATCATTCACGTGTACATATGGTAAGAACAAACATACTTTTGCCCGTGTTTCACATTTTCTATGTACTACTTGTGAAATTGTATTAATAGTTTTGTTGTTGTTTCCTTCTTCGCGCCAGCGACTAGAATGTGAGTCACAAATTATGTACGCGTACTATATTGTGCTTTGGGTTTGTGTAGACTGTATTAAAATTACATAAAATAGGCAGCTCGGACCTGTCTCCGCTCGGAACAGATAATATCTCCACGTGCCATATTTGTTTTAAATTATATTATGCTAGTAAATTTAACAACAAACATACCATTTCTTGTATTACTAACTTTGCAATTGCAAATATGTCAAAAAAGAAATGACATTCAGATCCCGTCATATTTAGTACTTTTTAAGTGCCTTGATTTTTTTTTAAATATTATTCTGTGGACTTATATAGCCAGTCAAACTTTGCTGCTTTGTGTGGCAAGACGAATTATTAAAAGCTATTATTAAATGTGACCTCATCTACATTATTAATTATTTGATCATCATGCTTTTTGTATAACCAGCAAAAGCATCCGCTTAATGTGTGGGCAGCGGGCTATCGGCCACTCATAAACCGTGCGGATTCAAGCGAGCCCTGTAGTTGAGTCCTAGCATTACTGATCTAGTAGCCATTCTACAAAAACTACGACAACACATCTCCTAGCCAGTTCTAATGGGGTATACGTGCACTGGCTTTGTTCCATATATCCAACACTATACATGAGTGGATCGATTTAACAAAGTACAAAAAATGTTTATTTAAATTTACTTTTGATTCTTTATATTGTATATGCAGACAAACAGGGCAAAAATCCTGAATAGAATGTAGCATCTAATACCTATGTTTATCCTTTAAGAAGTGAGGTCCCAGGTTCGAATCCCCGGTCGGATCATACAAAAAGCGTTATTAGGAATATACTCAAAAATATTTGCTATTAGGAAGTACGATAAGCCGTCGGTTCTACCCCTGATTTTTTCCGGCAGTGTCGGATTGCCGTCCCATTGGACAAGGAGAATGAGGGATCAAGGAGTGCACTTCTGCCTGCCCTCTCACGTGTGCCGTATACCATTCTCAATCTCGCCGACTAGCGCTATCTAACGCTGACTACAATGAGCGCTGTAGCCGAAATTCGCCTTCGACATTAACATTATCGTTTAAGCTCTTGATATTTCTTTAAGAATGATTTGACCTATGGTCATGCTTGTAGCGGCAACTTGGATGGTCCTTTATATATATATGCTCATGAAGCCATTCTCTTGGCTTCACGTGCCAACTAAAATCAGGCAAGATATAAACTCAGTTACAATTAAATAGAATTTAACATCAAAACATCAATATGAAACGTGGCGTCGGCAAGAAATCATGAATTCACCCTTTTGATGAAATATTAATTCGGTCATTATGACACGAATATGTAGGTTCGCGGCGGAAGAGATAAAACTATTTAATAATGATTTGGCGATGACAGATAGCGTCGGCCAATGCATTTATATCCATCCTTGCCAACGCCAAAAGGAAAAAAGTGACATTTCTTGAATAGAGAACATTAAGCATTACAGTCAAAGATGACAGATATACTTTTTTTTATAAAATATTTAAGTTTCAAAACATAATCGTTACAAATACTTGGCCATAACATGGTTTTCCCGCATCCTGTTCTGCATGAATATTTTTTTTATGGAATCGGCAATTATTAAATTATATTATTGAATTGTATTATTAGATTATTTCCTTGCGGGTGTTGACCAGAAACGTGAGTCACAAATTATTTATGCATACTATTTGTGCCTTGGTTTTGTGTTTAAGGTTACACAGGTAGCACCCCGCGATTTCATCCTCGTCACTAGGCTCCCCATGACATCTCCTTCCTTGATTCAATAATCATCACGGGTAGCTGAGCGTTGAAGAGTTTTTAGACGAAATAACAGTTACTGAGGCGAGAGCGGTCAACCAAACAAACTCTCTGTGATATGAGTATAGATATCCAGAATACAGGGTGCAGATCTGGCGTTGTCAGCATAAATTTTAAGTATTTTCTATTTTGCTCCGCGTTGTATCTGTTCTTCATTATTATGTCTTACGCGTGATGTTAAACACGGATTTGCTGTTTCTAATTGTTTTGCTTTTCAAGTTCTCAGAGTAACAGCCAGTATGTTCATGCCAGTCCGCAGCCACTCTCAAGTATGAGACCTGACTGTGTAGCCGCACAAATGTTCAATTCTACTAGTTTGTTTGAATGCGCTAACCTCTGAAACTACTGGTCGCATTATAAAAATGTTTCAATGTTAGATATATCATTCACCGTGGAAGGTTGGAGGACTTTGGGGACGTTGTATTAAATATAAGATGGATATCCAAATTTAACACCAGGGCGCGCACCATGTTCACGTGCCGCATCTATATGTCCACATGCATGTTATATCGACTTGACTCGTGAAAATTGAATAACAATATATCAAAGGTGAATGTAACTTAGATCAAAACAAGATCACCCGGTATGTGTGTCGCGTTGCACACAGTTTGTGGATGAGGAGGTTGGTAGGACAGCGTATCGGAGAACAATGAGGATGTCTATGGGCGTCGGTAGTCGTCAAAAGCCACCGTTGCTCTTTTGCTTCGCTATACTATAAAAAATAGAATATCTAAAAGTACATAGTGAGCCCTGTCTATTAACAAAAATATACTTTCCAGCTCTTATTTATTCGTGGTAGCCGTTCTGGCATAGAAAAAATCCTGTTGTAAAAAAATGGCCGGACTGACTGACAGACAACAAGAAGACCATGTGAGGGTTCTATTTTTTCCTTTTGAACCCTAAAAGTGTCCAAAATAGTAGAGTGCTAAACATCCGCCCTCACTTATGTGGTATTCGTTTCCAGTCGAACCTATACCGGTATAGGTGAATACAGATACATTTTAATTGGAAAAATGGCGTTTTGTTACCCGAGAAATAGACATTTTATAACTTCGTGGTGATCGTTATATTTATAGTCTTTCAAAATTACTACGGCTTGACGAATAGCAGACGTTGTTCTGTCATAATATAAACGTCATAGCCTACTAATATTAAACGCGCCCAAAACTTAAGTAACTTTAAAAATATGTTGAAAAATTATAATCTGTCCAGCCAAACTATATTAAAGGTACATCTTTTGTTTATTGTATGTGTATGTGTATTGTATGTGTATATGTATTGTATGCATGTATATTTTTATGAATGTGTATTTGTATGTATGTAAGTATATATGTATTACTGTATTTGTGTGTGGCTATCGATATTACGATTTGGATCTACCTCTCCTTAAACATAAATACTTTCCGTCACAAGGTTGCCTGGAAGAAATTACTACCTGAGTAATAAGACCGCCTTTGTGTACGTATTATAAGAAAATGTGTTTCTTTTGAATTGTATGTTTGTTAAGTGCACAATAAAGAATTTTTCATTCATTCATTCATTCAATATGTTTAATTTGTTGTCACGGTAACGTGTAATGGTTACGAGGCTGAAACAATAATATTTATAGTCTTCAATTTTTGCCAGATTTTACTTGGACAGGAAAATACTTATGGTTGAGCTGAGAACATAACATATTCATTATCCCGAGCAAAGTAGATTTACCTGCTAATTTTTATAAGAGGTAGTGCCGTGCTGTACAGGAGGAGGTAGAGTCATGCATGGTGCATGATACTACATCCTCCTCACCTCCTCTCCCTCACTTGGTACCGCCGTAAAGTGACACATACGTTGTCGCGTCTTGAAAAGGAGGGCAACGCATCGGTATAATTATGCTTATGTTCATGCTCGTTGAATTTTTTCTATTTTTTTGGCTATAGACTGAACCACATGTTTGAGTTATTATTCTAATGGGGTAGTAGTAGTGTTATCCTAGTACATAAGTGACAACATTGCAAAGTCTAATCAACATCCGTTCACTATTTTTAGCGTGATTAACCACAAACAACCATACATACGTCTATCCAAACTTTTTCATCTATAACATACCCATACGTCTATCCAAACTTTTTCATCTATAATATCTCCATACGTCTATCCAAACTTTTTCATCTATAATATCTCCATACGTCTATCCAAACTTTTTCACATATAATATCTCCATACGTCTGTCCAAAATTTTTCATCTATAATATCTCCATACGTCCATCCAAACTTTTTCACCTATAATATCTCCATACGTCTATCCAAACTTTTTCATCTTTATTATTAGTAAGATTGTTAAGTATCAAAATATCCATTATTGAATATCGGGGGCAGGACCAACGTCAAGTCTAATAATTTGTAAGTTAAAATAATTCCGTAAGGCTAGCTTTTCTTTTTTCGTGATTCGCTTTTGTTTTTTGTACAATAAAGGCTTAACCTTTCGTACTTATGACTAAGGGAACGCTCTGACCCATAGGTCAGAGATCGGCCATTATAGCAAACAAGTATTTCATTACATTCCACAATATTTATACGTTATTTCTGTTTGAAAAGTGATATTTTGAAAACAGTACCTATTGATAAATTGTCCTTTTTATTTTTCAGGTCGAAATGTCTGAAGCTCCGTGTGATGATAAGAAACCCCGAATCAAACTCCCTAACATAACTCTACCATCCGTCTTATGCACGGAGCATACAGATTACTCAGATTCTATCCCAACTAATTCAATCATCTCATCCGAATCTAAACTGTCTTTGCCCTCAAATTTTGGCACACCGACGTCACCTTTGAGGATATCATCCCCACTATCCCTGCCGGCATCTCCGACGCCCTATGTAAAGGCGTCACTACAAACGCGCTCGAACAGGTCCTTCGACGAACCTTCCCGCCCATCGGCAGACGAGAAAAACATGAATAAACCTCTGCTTACGTGTTCTGCTACTGGTAAGTTATTATTTGCGTGTACTACTATGGCATTTGTTACAAAAAAATTCGCCCCGTAACAACGGGCTAGGAATATTTTAGCTTTTGTAAAATAAGGATGGATCTGCCTTTTGTAGGTATTATCGATAAATTAATACAGCTAGAATATACATTTTTAGCTAGAGCACTGTGTGTGTTCACCCCCACCATGATTCAAGCCTGGGGTGAACCGAGAGGGCTGCTCTTTGGCGTTTTGAGCATGGGGCAAGGACGAGGGTGGCGCGCTGTGCTCTAAGAAACCAGCATATTCAGGCGCATATTCAATAACAATCACTCTTGCGGTAAAACACAACTGTCATAAATTTAACGAATTAGTTACGCCTTTTTATATTTATTTGTAGAACACAGTCCAAACACTACCGATAATGCTGATATTGACGATAATGACGGCACAGGTACCCGAATCGGATGACGTGACCATGTGAAGAAGGTTGAGGCATCCCTTTCATTTGACGAGATCTATAATTATCATTAAAATGTTAACGCCTGTGTAAACAAAATAGCAATATGTTATGTTTTTAATATATTAAAATACATAAAATATCATGAAACCGATTATTATGCACAATGAATAAATTAATGAACACGATTAATTTTTATTAATATATACGTAAATCAGTGTAACGATATTTTCATTTAGTTTAGAATTATAAATCAGTTTTGTAATCTGCGGGACAATCGTAGATTTTTACAGGAGAAAAGTACTTACCCCACATCGATACTTCATGGGTGGTTCGCTGATCAATGTGCGGGGCAGGGGACTCTGAGCTTATAACTTGAAACAAACTTAAATCTTACCGAAGCCATCATCCCCGTTAGGCGGGTGAGATGACTACGAATCCCTTTTGCCAACAAGCATTAAACTACTGTAAATATACATATATTATACTAGAAGATATAAAAAAAAAATCTGGCAAACTTGTGTAAATTATATATTTCGAACACGTATTCTGCCTCAACATTGAGCTTTGAAAATAAAATATTTTAACTACCATAACTTTTTATACAAATATGACATGAAATATTTAGTCTGTATGTAGCAACGGTGAATATCAAATTTTATTGGAAAATTAAATTAAATTCTCTACAACAGTAACATTAATCGTGGAATGAAAAATAAAAAGTGATAGAGGAAAATCGTAATTTTTTTTTGTATGTAATAATATGTAAAATCCTCATTGCTATTACAAACAGTCAGGCTCTATGTATGTAGCCTATTAAATAGTACAAAATCAAATTGCGTAATAAATCATTTATCTGATAAAACATAAAAACCATCCGCATCCCTACTTCCGAGATAACAGCCGCGAGAACAATTCCTTCTCATCTAAAATATATACATTGAGTCCTCTAAAAACGCATAGTGAGCCTGAGAACGGGTCAAGTGCTAGTTGTAGGTACTTGTATAGCGAGGGTTTTGTACCAATGGAAGCGATGTGTATGCAGGTACTACAGCTTATATGAGTTAAAGAACTTATATTTGCGGCCGTATACACACATTTCGTTCAAAAAAAACTTTTAGTAAGATATGCCAAGTGACAGGGGAATTATCATTTTTTTCCGTTTGATTTCACTTCTCACTGAAGACAACAGACGCTTTATTAAGAGGTAGTGCCATGATGAATTGCAGCCAAACTTCAAGTCATTCAAATCCATATCAGTGGAGGTACCTCCTGCTGACAAGATAGCATCGTAAAGTGACAGCCACATTATCGCGTTTCTTGGGTAACCCATTGGAGGGTAGTAGAGAAAAAGCAACACGTCTTCTTAATGATTGTATGGATGTCTGTGGGCGTCGGTATTCGTGAAAAGACTCCAATTGCTGGTATGTGTCCTTATACTATAAGAAGTCTGTTATATTTTTCTAAAATAACTGATCAATGAAGTAAATGTTTATTGTATTGCATGTGTATATTAGTATAAATTTTATAGCTGCATCCCGCGTACCACTATGCAGCTAGGTATCCCGCGTACCACTATGCAGCCTGGTGACAGACATACTGAAAGGACAGGCGGATAGCATAGTCTTAATATTCGCCACTTATATAATTTTAATACTACTCCAATGCTTTGTTTTGTTATACTTCATCGAGTAATTCACGCATGTAATTATATAGATGTAGCACTTACACGTAGCACCCTATACGGACGTCGCCTAATCGAGTGTCCCTAAAAATATTATGTATTAAGACATGTCCACTAGTGAATGTTTACATTCAGATGAAAATATGATATGCCTGTTGACCCTCTATGTACATTGAGTAACCACAGTAGAGTGTAATCATTAAAAAGTGTTACAATATGTTAATACATTTGATGTCATGAATATATACATTGAAAATCCAAATTTATTTAGTCACGTAGCGCTCTCTGCGGATTTCGAGTAACCACAGATTAATGTAATCGCTAGAACATACTACATTGTACTTCTACATTTCCTGTTATAAATAAATCCATTCATACGCCAAAGTTGATCTGGTCACGTAGCACCCTCTACGAAATTCGAGTAATCGCAGTGGAGTGTACTCACTAAAAAGTGCATGTATATATACATTTCCTGTAATGAATTGTATTATACAGATAGAAAGGTGTTTCGTGCTCGTAGCACCCTCTACGATCGTCTGAAAACCGCAGTTGAGCGTAGTACGCCGACGGCTGCTGGCGCGTGCTACTCGCGTATTCACAACTCTCGTAATGCCAAGGTCTAACTTACAAAAAGATAATGGTGGTTGATACGTCGTTATGACGGTATGTGCTAGTGGATTTGAATGTACATTGGTGGTGAACAATGCCGTGCTGTGGGTGCTGGTGGAACGGTAGACAGAGGCACAGACCTCCCGATAATAATTCAGGTTACATTTTTAATAATAGTTTGATGAACTATTCAAGGTTAATCTCCTAAATATTTTAATGTGTGGTGCTTCATTGTAGCGTAATTGGGTCGGCACCACTGGGGAGTACTCGCTAGCAAGACACCGTAAAAAAACAGCTATGCTGTCGCGTTTCGCGCGTTTTGTGGTTAGCGGGTGGCCCATTAGAGGAGAGGAGCCAGGGATAACAAGTCATCTTTTACAATGAATGGAATGTCTACGGGCGTCGTCAAAAGGCTATAACTACCGAGTGCAGCTATATATACTGTCAGCACACCTCATACTAATAATATGAAGCTGAAGAGATTGTTTGTTTGTTAGAACGCGCTAATCACACGAACTACTGGCGTGAATTAAAAACATATTTGTGTTGAATAGTCCCTCTATTGATAGCTTATAAGCTATAGCCCGCCTCAATAGAGTATATATACCATGACGCTTCGACATGTTCCCAGTAGGACCGGAGTTTCGCGGGTGAAACCGCGGGGTGAAGCTAGTACAGTAGTAGTAATAAGTGCTTTAATAAATAGCTTTTGTTTAATGTCGCTTAGACTGTAGTTAATGAACTTAATGCTAATAATAACAACATCAACATAACATATCCTCGCTCCAGTTCCCACTTCAGTTGTTAATTATTTAAGTTTTTGTAATTAAATTTTAAATTTAAGATTTAATTAAGTTTAACTATCATAAAAAATATACGCGAACCATAAATCTAGAGCATCTCTTGTATTAAAAAAAAATGTGTTCTTTAGTTTAGGCGTGGTAGAATAACATACAAAATTTCGTATTTACAGTATTCGTGGAATAGGAGGTAGAATATTTAGTGTTAAATGTATTGGAACGGCTTACCTTCTAGTTACTAGAATTGACCGTATTTCGAGGAAAGCTTTTTCAAATTTTACATCAATAAATTGTCACAGAACAATGAATCGATCTGTCAGATTACAATGTGGTCTCTACATATCACCAAGACGTATTCCCACAACTATAATATTTGATTTCCTATACTTTGCTCCTGCTTGTCGGTTAGAATATCCTATAGGTACAAGCATCCTACTTTCATTCATGCGATCACTTTTTTATAGAAAAAAAAGCGAACGAACAGGTGGTAGGTGACTGCCGCCACCCGTAGACACCCGCAAATCCCAGGGTTTTGCAAGCTTGTTGCCGGCCTATGAGTTACGAGTATCTCAAAGGTAAACGTTTTCTTGATCATCCCGAAGCCTTATCGGTTTGGACGCAGCGAGTTGCAAGCTGATTCCACAATGAGTTATACGCGGTAAAAAATTGCGTCAAAAAAGCACAATTCTATTGAAGGGGAGAAAGAAAAGAGAGCAACACACCTGCATGACAATAATGTAGATGCCCCTGGGCATCGGTAGTCGTCAGAAAGTTCCGATTGCTCCTTTGCCGTTCTATAATACAAAAAACAGTAGTGGGCTTGCGGCGATGTCCGAATGTGGAATGCTATTAAGCGGAACAACTACTGGGAACTATCCCCGTTGTAAATTAGGTGGAAGTTATTATGTGAGACTTCATGTCAATGACATCATTATCCTTCCGCTTTCCAAAACGTAGAGAAAATGAGCAGCTCAAGTGTCTAAAGCTCTGTATCAGCTTCTGTTTTAGTGGTGTTATATTGAGAAACCACCTCCATAAAGCGTCTTTAACGAGGTTCGTGTGAGCTCTGCCTATCGCCATGACAACAGCGGCCATCTATACAGAGACTACCGAACTGAGCAGGACATATTATAGCGCAAATTTGTGCGCTATAATATGTCCTGCTGGGCACACACTTGTGTGCGCAGTCCCAAGTGCGCTCTCTGTTCCCTAATTCCGCTATTCCGATTGGACTGCAATACGACACAACGGAAGAGAAATCCTGCGAAAAGGAAATCCCTCGTGCCTCGGAGAAGACGTTAAGCCGTCGGGGCTTGACGTCTTCTCCGAGGCACGAGTGTGTAACGTCGGCAACTTCCTGACTTGGGACTGTTATTAGGAATTGATAAGTCCCAGTAACACTTTCTCCTTGGACCCAGCACCTCACGACTGTGGCCGAACCTGCTCACCACTACATATATAACATGTGCATAGGGCATAAGCTATTGTAATATTATAGTACTTGTTTCTTGTTAATGTAATTATTAACTGAAGTCTATACACGTGTTGTTCTCTGAAACGTGCCTGATGTTTGTTGTTCGTTCAGTATATCGGTATGCTATTACGTGCCAACCACTTCGTTTACACACCTACGTATTAACTGTAATCTTCACATCTCAATTAGCAGTGAAAGATCAACACTCCTAAAGTAAACGCGGGAAATTTTAAATTAGAATTTTATTTCATATTTAAGTATGAGAAGTTTATTTCGTGCAGGAGAATTTGCACTTTTGCCAATAGGCAGGCGGCCAGTGGGAGGGGTCGTGATAGGGAAAGCTCAGGGGGTGCACTTTAGAACACCTCAAGCTCCACTGGTGTCGACTGATGCATAATTTCTGACATTAAGCGACTCAGTAATTGTTCATAAAAAAAAATAAACAATTATTTTGTCTATAACGAAGCTCTGAGTGGTCCATTATTGTGGTCTTTGTCTTAATACTGTATTAGCGATACGCACCCTGCTTCGCGAGGATATTTCACGAAATATGCCCAAACTTTACTGAAGCACAAAAAATGTTAAACATTACACTTTACTATGTCAGTAAATTATATTTATGACAGAATGTCGTAAGCCTCTATATTTATGACAGAATGTCGTAAGCCTCTATACTTATGACAGAATGTCGAATGCGTCAATATTTTCTGAATAAAGATTTCATCATCACGATCATTATCATCCCTCTCTCAATGAACGCCAAGACGACCCATCTGCTGCTACTCGCTTCCGTCCCGGACCGTCTATTGCACGGAGATCGGCTTCCCACCTGGTGAACGGTCGACCAACACATTGTTTCCCTAGGCGCGGCCTCCACTCCAGAACCTTACTGGCGCATCTGCCATCTGTTCTTCTGAATGTGTAACCAGCCCATTGCCAATTCAACGAGCCTACTCATCGTGTGATATCGGATAATTTAGTACTCCGCCTTATGACTTCGTTACGAATTCTGTCGGACCGAGAAACACCTAACATAGCCCGTTCAATAGCCCGTTTTTTGAAGTAACCAGTCTAACATTAAGAGGCCACGTTTCGGCTCTGTAGGTCATCACGGGGAGAATGCATTGCTTGAAGACGTTGGAGGACGTCTTTAAGGCTTCAAACTGGGCAGAATGCGGCATAAATATTAACGGCTACCTCTCACATGTTCGTTTCGTCGACGATATCGTTGCGTTGGCCGAATCGTTGGAGAGCCTGCAGGAAATGTTGCACGGCCTAAATCCGGCCGGAATCCTCCCGAAGCATTGACCTTAGGATGAACTTGGACAAGACAAAGGTCATGTTCAACGAACACGTTTTCCCTATGCCGGTGAACGTCAATGGTGCTATTCTCGTAGTCATAGACGAATACGTCCACCTCGGGAAACTATTGCAATTAGATAGATATAACTACGAGACGGAAGCCGTTAGAAGGATGCAGTTGGGTTGGGCAGCATTCCGGTCGCTTCGTCACACTCTCTCGCCGCCTATACCGCACAGCTTGAAAACGAAAGTCTTCAACCAATAAGGATTTACTTTGATATTATTTCACATTTGGGTTTCACTATCGAAGGTAAAATAACGTTCAAAATGTTTTAGAAGATGTTATATAGCCTATGTTCAACACACATAATGTAGGATTCTAATAGCGAAAGAATTTTCCAAATCAGTTTAGTAATTTCGGAACCTATTCAATGCAAACAAACAAAGAAAAAAACATATGTTTAAAACATTAGTTATATTATAAAGAGAGCTCTATTAGATATAGATAGAAGCCAAAATTGATTGTCATTCTCTGATGTTGGTGTGCCTGTTTATGTGCATGTGTGTACGTGCAATGTGTGTGTATGTCGAAAGCCGCACACCAGGAAGCTAATAAATTGATCAAGTATGGCTAACAACAAGTTATCTCAAAAAAAAAATGTAACTTAAAAACTGTTACATCATGCGCACACAAAACCACATTTCAGGCGCTCAGCGATGTAATTTTTCTCTCATTTACCGATGATTACCGATGTTCGACGAGTACAAGTTGTGGGCGAATGCGGTTTTATTATAAATAAGGAGGCAGTAATGTCTTCATCCGTCATTATAACAGGGCCATAATGACCGTTGTTGCACGTGAAGAGTATGAGTTCCAAGAACTGCAGCGCGCTGCGGTTTCACCCGCGTAAACTAACTTCAACTTTCACGTGACAGTTTTTCACCCCTTCACCCCGTTCAGTAGCTTCGGCTGCGCGCTGTCTGTCAGTTAAATGACTTCTTTTCTTTCGAACCGCATAGTCATTACTTCACGCCATTACTGCACAGTGGTAAAAGATCAGCCATTTTTAGGACACGGTAGGTAATTGTCATATCTATGCCAATATAATAAAGAGCAAAAATTTGACTGTCTGTATGTTTGTTTGCATTGTTTAGGCTCCGTAACTACTGGACCGATTTGACAAAAAAAAAACACTAGAATCCTATATTATCAGCGATGAAGACTATATAACATTTTGTAAAAGGTTTTGATTATTATGAAAACTTCGATAATGTAGCTAAAATGTGAAAAAATACATATCCTTATTTAAGTTTAGAGGCCGAAATAAAATTCATATTTTTATGTTTTTGTAAATAAACGAACTTTTGCGATACTTCGTGAAATATCGAAAGCCGAAACGGGTAGTTAGTATACCTATACAGTATAAAGACGGCCTGAACTGGGTCGTAAACATTCTGCTATAAAAGTAGGAGACCCATGTACGAGTTAATGTACGACATAAAATAACATTCTGATTTTGAGTCCTTAATGCATTTATGAATACGTAACACCTAAACAACTTTTTCAGCTCACGATGCCATATACTCGTACATGCCTACCGTTATATGAAAAAATTAGGTATTATATGTAATACTAGCAGGACCTGGAGGTTTCACCCGTGATACCCTGTTACTATTGATCATAGCGTTATGTTATATAGACTATTTCTACCTTCTTCATGAATGTTACTATAATTCTCATAAATAAAAAAAAAAACAAATCCGACTTCTACTAGTTCAAAAAAACCATTACCATTTCTTTTTTGTTAACGCGGGGGAAATGCATTCACGCGCCATCACCGGCCCTGGGTGGGATCCAGTGATGTGTGGAGCTCGCGGCACTTTGTAGCGTCGTATAGCCACTAAATCAGTGTTATCTTTTGTGAGGAGCACAGAAATTGCAAATCATCGGAGCACCTCGATGACTGGTCAGTCCCCTAAGGGACCGACTTCACCTCCACAGAGGGGTTGTTCCGCATCACAGGACAAAACTGCCAACTTGATATAGTGTTATGGGATGAGGTTCCTATCCTCCGCCTATGACGAAATTGCCTCCTTCTCTTGGTCTTTAGTGCCGTCTTCTTATGAGAGAAGCACTAAAGACGTCTACTCCTACTGCTCTTCAGTCGCCTCTTCCTATAGGAGGACTACAAGGAAGAGGTCCGCTGAGTCAATTAGCTACGCCCAAGGTGCCCGAGTTCACCCCAGGCTACTAAGCCCCCACTCCCATGACAAGGCTTGAACTATGGTGGGTTCCCCTGGGTTAAAAGGGGGCGCAACTGAGTTCCCATACGAGGCTCTGCCTGCCTCTGCTCGTGGCGATGAGGCTCAGTAGCCTGGGGTGAATCGAGCCCGAAGCGAATTGAACCGAGGAGGGGGCCGCTCCTTGTACGCCTCTTATAAGAGCGAACTTAAGAGCAGGAGGAAAAACCGCTCTTTGTACCTCTCTTATAAGAAGATACAAAGGAGAAAATATGGCGGCGCTGTTGCGCGCGGGGCAAGGGGCGAAGATGGGTACCTCGACCCATTGCACTCTCTCAAAATTGGAGGAATGGTTCTGTGGTGTGGGACGAACCCACCTGTGAAGGTGGCAGGTGGCGTCGGTCCGTGAGGGGCCTGACGAGCCATCGATTTTTCCAGGTGACTTGTTGTTCCGGGGCACCTCACCAAAGGTGGCACTGATGGCACCCGTGGAGACTTTCGTGTGTATTCGGCACTATTATGTGCCTCGAGCCCCACACACCACTGCACCCCACTCGGGGACCGTGAAGGCACGTAAATACATTCCACACGTGAAAAAAAAAGTACGCGACTGAGTAACATACGAATGTTAACGGTCGTCGATAATTATCGACACAAACGAGCAGTCGTTGACTTTTTTATTTTGCAAAAAATAGAAGTTTCTGAAACCTATTATATGAGGGAAGTGAACGTCACTTCCCTGTCCTTTATCTCATCCATTAGCAAGTTTGGGGGAGAAAACTAAACCTCTCCCTGCTTATAAAAACTAACTTCATTAGACAACTATCTAACGAAATAGTTTTACAACTATTCGATCGAATAACGTACTTTAGTCCAATGGTAATCTATGATTTTCCGTTAACACTGCTTGCTATAAAGCATGAAATTTCTTTTTTTTTTTTACTTTGTTTCTTCTCAGGTCTGAGTTGGATTGAACCGGTGGTTGTGTTTTTGACTTTCATTAGTACAAGATCGTATGATGAATAAAATTTTTGACTTTGATTTTTTTTTGTTTTCTTTCTGTAGTATAAGTGGGCAACCCACAGGAGAAATTTTCTGGTGGGTACCGTCACTTATACAATATGTGACAAAAACCCTGTTATTAATTTTAGACACGTATACATATATGTATAAGTAACCCTAACTACCACACAATAACTTTGAGATTTGCACATAATTTTTGTTAATATGAAATGGACTATTTATGTTATACTCCGCGAACAGAAGTTTTGTTGTTATGCTACTGGACTGGGGTTTGCCATAAATGTTACTGGAAAAATACAATCTTAACTCTAACACAAAACATCTTAAATGATGACAAATTAAACGCTAATTAGCCATAATTTTATACTAGAATATATTATCTCCGTGATGCAAAGAAGCTGGGCGTCATCTGGCTGCCCTCTCTTCTACTGGCCTGTACAAGCTATTGCAATCTCGTGCTGTCTCTCACTTTGATTGAGAAGAGAAATTGGAATTATTTCGTACTCCTCTAATTTTCTTCTGATCCAGGTCGTTGCGGGTCCCAAGACAGTTTCTAGCGTTTCCCTCGGGCTCCCTACGATCACGTCAAAGGGACAATGTGGTTGCCGCTATCGCTCCTGGCGACACACGAGTAGCCACACCTATTTAAAAAAAAGCTCTAGCACCATTCTCTTAGCACAGCCTTTCCGTGCACAGTAATACAAAACAATTTGTTTAGCTACCACCGTTCGGCGCTGTTATCTCTAACACTGGCAGTCATTTGCAATTTTATTTGTGAGTGACAAAACCAGGGAACAAGTTGAACATAAACATTATATTACTACATAACATCATATGTTATGTCCAACATGCACGCGGCTGAACTCGTAAAATGTTATACTTTGTCACACGTCCTATAAATATATACTGACTGAGGTGAACACCGATGCCCCATGCTGAACTTGAGACCCCTTCACTTTTACTTTCTGAGATTTCGTGATCACTGCTGGACATAGGCCTGCCCATATAGAGCCTTAAAATGCGGTATACAATACTTATAGATGTTACAAGTTATAGCGTACACATTTTACGCCGCAATTGAAAATAGCATGTAAAGATAGTATGAATGAACATAATAGTATTAAATGTCAAATCTCATCCGTTGTCTATCTTTTTTTTTTTTTTTGACGCGGTGAATCGCATTTACGCGCCTTCACTGGCCCTGGGTGGTGTCCAGTGTTGTGTAGGGCTCGCGGCACATTACATAGTGCCGAATACCACAAAAACCACCGCGAGTGCCACCAGTACCACCTTTGGTGAGGTGCCCGGGAACAGCAAATCATCAGTGCACCTGGGCGGCAAGTCAGCCCACGAAGGGACCGACGCCACCTCCACATATGGGGTTGTCCCGCACCACATGACAACCCCACCGACTTTGGGACAGTGCAATCCACTTTTTGCTCTTTTGTCCCCTCTTCTTATAAGAGGGGTACAAAGAGCGGCACCTCCTCCTGCTCTTTAGTCTCATCTTCTTATAGGAGGGGTACTAAGAGCCGCCACTTCCCCGGTTCAATTGGCTTCGCCCAAGGTGTCTCTGGTCACCCCAGGCTACTGAGCCCCACAGCCACGACAAGGCTTGAACCATGGTGGGGATCCGTTGTCTATCCTTTGCTTTGTGCTCATGACAACATGACCTGACTGGTTGAACACAGAAAGTTAGTAAATTTCCAAACAAGTTTATTATGGTAAGTGATATTAATACTAAATGTATGTAATGTCGTACAGACCTTGTAAGTTACTCAGAAGGAACTCGAACAAGCCGTCATCCAAACGGCACATTCTGATAAATTACCTATCCGAGTTATCTTGGTGCTCTTGTAAAACGTAAATAATATATCAGGGAAAAGAATGACGTGCGGAATACTTAGTGTGTTTAGTTTTGTTTTGCGTATTCACAACAAATACACTTTGCCAAATTAATATAATTGTTAATATCATTGCTAACTTAATATAGAACAGGAAGGTAAACATTTTCCTTTCTATTCTATATTGGTTGTAAAAAAAGGTTATGATAAACATTCGTGATAAGTCCCGAAATGTAGAGCGTATTGACAGATGCGGATACTTTTAACCTCCTCTCGTGTACTGTGAGGAGGAAAACGAGAAGGCAAAACTTTGTGGTGACTAAACTGACGTCAGATTGGTAATGAAGGCACACTAGCTTCCTTCCTTTTTACCCTCCAATGGGCCACCGGAGTCTTACAAATCACACAAAATGCAATATTATATGGTCCCATTGCTGTAGAAACGAGTGAGGGAATGACATATCGAGGGCCTGTTTTTGGCATTGCCTTACTGCTTGAGTAGCAATTGCATGTAAAATTTTGCCCCTGAAAATCTGCATTCGCACTTATAATAGAAGCAGGAACTTAAATGGGATATTTTCTCAGCATTGTGTTTACTAGGCGATCCTTGGGCGTCCGCGGTTGACATGGCTCATGGTTTAACACCACAATAGTATAAGAGGCTCGTGTCCTAGCAGTGAAAAGTTATTGTACCTTATCTCACTCACTGTGTAGCGAAAAAGTAACGAGTAGTTTATTAAAAAAATTCATTAAACTTGAGAAAAATTTCGTTGTGTTTTTTTTTATCCTACTATTCATCGTTGTGTAAACAGTCGAATTTTAAAAAAGTTGGTTCAGGGACAACTCAAGATGTGTCACTCAGTCAGTTCCCTGATGGGATACGAAGAGAGACCCACTCCGGTCTCGATGTCACGTGTCACGATCCTTACAAAATTGCAAAATAAACACTGACATTTGTTTCGGTTACTTATTATATTTGTGCAGGCTAAGATAAAATTGTACGAAGAAAAAACAATCATCCAAATGGTTTGTGGAGGTCAGACTTCGGTCGAGCCAATTATAAACAAGTGTTTCAGTTGGCAAAGTTATCCATTTCCACGGAGGTATTTCAATAGAATACCGGGGCATAGAGGCTTAAATTCTAAAATGTAGCATAGGTTCGAAATAGTGATAGAAATAAAATAAATATTATTTATCTCTCTCACTCTCTGTGTGGGGTTCAGTGGTATGTAGGGTTCGCGGTATACTACCACTATAATGTATAATACCGAATACCCACTAAAATACCGCGAGTGCTATCAGTGCCTAATGAGGTGCCACGAAACTATAAATTAGCAGAGCACCTCGACGGCTGGTTTTGTCTCACACCAAAGAAAAACCATCCAACTTTGGGACAGTGCAATGGGGTGAGCTGCCTATTCTCACTACTTGTGGGCGAAAGCGCCTCCTGTTCTTGCTCTTCAAAATAGAATACATTATTTTACATACACAATTACACATTAACAATATAATATAAAAACAAAACATTGAATTTAAATTTAAAGAAAAACTTGACACACGTAATTGCAGCCCAGTCCAGCCAAACTTTAGTCACCAGTTCTCATAATAGGGGTAAGAGCAGGTCCCTCGGTTCAATTGGCTTCGCCCAAAGTGTCCACCCCAGGCTACTGAGCCGCGATAAATCTTGAGCCATGATTCACCTAGTACGTAATGTATGATCGTTTAATAGATTATTGATCTTAACATCAATTTATAGTTAATCATTAACTGCTGGAATCATAATCACATTAATTCATCGATAGGAATTCATAAAAGCTAACCGACTACAATAAAACTACTTTTACGTATTTTATCGCGGTTTATTCAATTAATTAACTAGACCGACGTTACAGCATCCCTATGGTTCACCCATCCGCGGGTGCACTGAGATGACAGATGTCCTAGTGTCACAAATTATTAAAAGTACCCGAAGAATTATAAACATTTAGTTGTTCCAATCAACGCAAACAATACTTGTTATATCTTGCTGTCTTGTTGTGTACTGTTTGCGTTAATCAGAACAACTTAATATAATTCTTCGGGTAATTTAAAGACATCAATAAGCTAATCGACTGTTTTCTTATTTAAAACTTAGACTTACATAATGGGATATTTACAAGGAGACACTACGATAGTAGTTCCATAGTTTGTAAATAATGGAACGTCCTTAGGCACAGGAAAATTATCTGATTGTTAGGCAGCAATAGCCAGACCACAGGTCACCTGAGTGCTTTTAGTTATCGTTGTCTAGGTTTTATAACGATTTCTTCTCTTGAACGTTTACGTTACAAAATTTGTATATCAATAGTCCGGTTAATAGAATAGAATAAACATTTATTTAGTAATCAATAATTTCACTGTTATAATGTACCTGGTATACCTATTCGACTTACATTACACAGTGCGGAGGAGAAGGCAAACAGCCACATTACACAGTGCTAAGAAGGCAAACAGCCACATTTTACAAGTAACTGCACTGCAACCCCTTCTTTTCTTTTGAAGTCGGAATGCGGAAATTGCGGTGCTAAACGCAGAGGAAACCTTGTTCATTGCAATTTTAAACCGGAGATTTCGTCCACATCGTTTAGAAATAGGATTTTTTTAGAGTATAACAACACATGGGGAGGGGACAAATCAGCAATCGAAGCTTTTTAATGACTAACGGCTCCCATAGTCATTCCATAGCATTATTGATATGCAGATGCATTGCAATCCTTTCTTTCTCTCCTCCAGTGTGCTACTGGCGACTCAAATCAGACGACAAAAATTTTTTTTTTTTGTCGTTAAGCTAAGACACATTTTGGTGCCACGTGAGCGATAGGTCCCTCCCCGTTCGTCCTACATTATATGTTCATCGCAGATAATGTAGGATTCTAATGGTAAAATATTTTTTCAAATCGGTACTGTACTTTTGGAGCCTATTCAATGCAAATAATCAGAAATTCAGAGAAATAATCAAAGAGGAATAAATGTTTCCACTTTATAACATTAATGTTGATATAGAACATCACAGGAAGACGCCACGTCTTGCAAAACATTGAATGCACGTTCACATGTCAATGATACTAAAAACGCTGTGACGTCACTACTGACATCCAAATACAGAAGCTATTTAGAATTGAATAACGTTTAGTCAAGTGACAGTACTCAGTAATGGCTGAACACCGGCAAGTTAGCTCGTTTCGTCGATATAAAGTTATGTTTTGTTGTATATTTCCTAAGCAGACATCAAGTTGCTCCTCGGATTCGAGTGTTTCTTGTAAGTCATTTTATCGTTAGTTTTCATCGTCTTATACTTCTTTATATTGTGACTTAGATCGCTGTAAGAAACTTGATTTGTAAAGTATCGATCAACAACACCATCATAACCTTGTCAATTATCTGAAATTTTGTGGCGATGTTTTTTTATTGCTGAGGTGTTGTTGGCAGAACCGGGACACCTCAGCATAGGTGGTTGATGACACCTTGTTTTTACCACACATTCGGTTCAACCGTCCGCCCTGCATACCCATAAGCACATAGCACCGGTGGCAGTGTTTATATGCATTTCCCGGAAAACAAAAAAAATATTAATTTTCATCAAAAAAAAGTCAAAATACTGCTGGAAGCTAGCCAAGTTAAAGTCACTTTAGTACTTTAGAATATGCCATGTGTGTGGCGAGAGAACTAAATCATTCGTACCTTAATTCCCCTTATACTAACTATATGAAATATATTCACATCACTCTAAGATCTATCTGTAAGTACAGATAATTTTTGTGTAAGCGAAATTGTTGCCAACTTTTTTTCCTTATCCCAGTGTGCTCTTAGACCCATGTTAAGTATCCAAATGCCCTTATTTACGGCAACAATAAAGGAAATATTATATTTCTTACTTAAAACCTGAAATATTTATTAATATTTCCTAAAAAATATGTAGCCGGTCGGCTCAGACCCGTATATATTACACACCTTCCTCGAGAATCACTCTATCCATTGGTGAAAACATTGCATGAAAATACTTTCAATAGATTTTGAAAAAATTAATCACATATACGTTTTGGGAACTTTGTTTTATAATATGTATGGATAAAACAAAGTCATAATAAAAAAGATAAATTTAATAATAAATTTAGTTAAATATTTAAGAAAACGAAGTGTAGGCTAACCGTTCCTCAGGTGGGAACACGATCTCCGTGCAATAGCTGGTCCGGTATGGATGCGAGTGGCAGGAGATCGCCGCCGTGGCGTTCATCCAAAGATGCCTATGTCCAGCAGTAGACCGATAAGGGCCGATAATAATGTTGATGATGATGTGTAGATACTCTATGGCCTGAGGGACTCGAACGCGTGACCGCTAGAGATGAGTTTAACATTCAAAACGTGACCGCTGCGTCAGTCGGTCGTCAAATATGTAAGCGCATTCGATTTGTCATTTCGACCAGTTGGATACTACACATTGTAACATTCATACAGCTCGGGTCTGTACGGGGGAAAAGGAATAAATAATTAACTACGCTGGTTTATAGTTCACTGCTGATAGTGTTTTAAATATTTGATTATCTTGTTTATACGATTGACGATAGCGTGCGTGTACACGTATATAACGCTTCCAGTGAATATTGAGAAAAATTAAAGTAAAAATTTAGCCTACCCCATAGCGCGCTATAGGTCACGGTCGCGAGCCACTTGCCTCCAGCGGCTTTTGCCACCTTAACCAATTCGTCAGTCCACCGGGTAGGCGGCCATTCAACACTCCGTCTTCCGGCGAGGAACCGCCACTCAAGGACATCTATTCCCCAATGGGCATCAGTTCAGGAAGCAATGTGTTCCCGACACAATTACTTAAAAATGGCTGCACAGGTTTTCTTGAAACATAGCTAAGGACACTCTCGATTAAGTCACCTATCTAAAAAAAAAAATTAAGCAAAATGGTTAACTCATTTGAGCGCTATGATGCCAAAGGCATACGTCAAACTTATAACAACCCTCTTTCTGCTTCGGGGGCTAAACATAATTTTTCAAAGGGATCCTTGTCGTCCACGAGAACTTCCTCGAAATCATTGTTTTAGAGAACGTAGTATTATACAAATATATAAATAGAACTCGTTTTATATTACAAAAATGTTTAATATATACGGTACTTGAGGAATGCTAAACAGTAGGTACCCATAAATTATAATATACGAACTTTGAATGAACTTGAAAGTGTATCAGGAAGTCTTTATTGAAAATGTGGTATGATGAGACAGGAGTTTGTAATTTATTACACGAAACTCTGTTAGCGCGAGCGAGGCGGTTTGCAATTATTTCCGATGTCAGGCACTCGAAATTGTATTGTCAGCCGGTGTTATCACATAGCTCAGGCCTTGGAAGTATTTCTTCATTTATTTAAGGTAGTATCACCATCATCAACCTTAAATCGTCAAATGCTGATGCACAATCCAATCTTAAGGTTGTTTTATTGAGCCGCGGATACATTACGACTTTATTGACGTTATACTTCTTTTGTCGCGTTACGCAAAAAGTATTGGTATAAATTTTTACGAGCGCACTCACCGTCACGTAAAACCGCCAACTTGAAGTTAGATATACTCAACAATTTAGCTATTCTCTTGTTACGCCACAAAAGTACATATTTATAAATCCATGCGTGTATTTATTACAAGTTGCATGCATGGGTCATCCCATTGATGATGATGATGATAATGAATTACAAATTCCATGTATATGTCGCTGTATTTCATTACGGCCAGCCATCAAAAAACAGTGCTGTTTTATTTTGTGGCGGGCCGACAATTAGCATCGTTGAATACGGCTGAGTGAAATTGCACCAGAAAGAGTTCCGCATTATACGATATTCAATAAAGCCAGCCTTGATGAAATAAAGAGAACCATTATCCGCCTTTTTTGACACGTTTTAGTTCCTAACCTTAACACTCGCGGCGTTGCTTGACATGACAACAAAAATGGCGCCGATTATAGAATACAGAAAAATAAAAGAACTATGCGCAGATAGGTTCGAAGGCTTAGGCGGGGCGTAGCTTCTGACTTAGCTTTTGTGGTTAGATTATCTTTTTTATTTGCACTCAAAACACTTGACCTAATAAAATCAAGAGATTTAATTAGGCTAAACGCCCGCCGCCATAATGAAGGACGTCTCGCAATGACAATCCGGCTAACCGTTAGCCTGCCACAAAACAAAACTGCCCTATTCTTGTGGTGTGGCTAGCCGCAATGTTGTACGGCGATTTCTACAAAACGACTACGACATATATATTGTGTCTCATATGTGTATATGTCTTTACACACTAGAATCTTTTTAATGTTACCAGACTTCTTCTCCTTCTGGTCTCGTCTTCTCACGAAGGTTGGCGATCATTAGGAACCTAAAATATCTTGAGCAATTACTTGATACCGCCGCTGGGAACAGTGACATTGTGCTGGTGTGGAACTATTGATGGAGGTCGGCTAGCTAGGATCTTCTGCGATCCGGCCTCCTCTTTCCTGCAATGTTCCCCTGGATTATTACTTGAAGAAGTTCATACTTGAGGTTGGGGTTAGCAAATTTGAATTCACGTTAAGTCTTTAGGAATGTATAAGAACGAACATATCAGTTCTTTTTAGTAACCCACTATTACAAGCCGCTCGCTCTGCTCATAAATAAATGCATATAACTTTAGTGCGAGTATTTTAAGATTTTGTCCTACGGTGTCCCACACACTTGAAACCGCAGACTTATTGTTATTGCTAATCAAACCCATTATCAGGCGTTTAGGTTCATACTAACAAGTCTTATATCATCATCATCAGCCCGACGACGTACACTGCTGGAGATAGACCTACCACATACAGCGCCATAGGTCACGGCCACGATATAGTCCCACTTATTACATATTATAAAACAAATTCCCTTAAAGCTGTAGGTACGTGATGTGGTCGTTTATATCAAAGTCTGTATCTTTATCGGATTTTAAACCTGTTTTCACAAGTGGATATAGCGATTCCCGGGAATCGTTAGTATTTTTAGTATTTCCCGCGTATAACTTTATTAACCTGCGAAGCCGGGGCGGATTGCTAGTTATAACTATAGATACAGTAATTCAATTATATCTGCGTCCCATTAAGGTCCGCAGTTACTGTGGCGTAACGGCTGGTAATTAATTATATAGTGATTTTGGTAATGACAGTTATAATTTAGTTTTGTCCAATAGCTATTTATATTATTATTTTTAAGAGGTAGTGCCATGCTGCATTGTAGCGGAATTGGGCCGACACAACCGAGCGACCAACCTCACGCTCACATGATATTGCCGTAAGTGCTATCTTCACTGTCGCGTTTCGTGCGGTTTGTGACTGACTATCCGGTGGCACATTGGAAAAAAGGCGGAAAGGAGGGCAACACATCGGCATAGCAACGACGCGGATGTTAATGGGCGTCGGTAGTCGTATTATGGCCCCGATTTCTCGTTTGCCCCCTATGCAATATAAAAAGGCGAGGTTACGGTTGGCGTGAAGTGATACAATGAAGTTTCGAGCGGTTTGTGTGTTTCATTTGATCACAAGTCCTAGCCGAATTTCGGCCACGACGACCATATCTATAGAGACCGGCCAACTGCGCAGGAGATATTGTAGTGCACAGATGTGTAAACAGGCACAAGTGCACTCCCTGTTCCCCCATTCTCCTATTCCGATGGGACCGAAAAAGTGAAAAACACTTTAGTTCTACCCGGGACTCAAACCCAGGACCTCACGAAAATGGCTGAACATGCTTTCCACCAGAACGAGAGACAGACTATGGTGTAGGTGAACGGTCCTGCGTACTTTCATGTCCCAAGTCTCATGCAACTGTTGAGAGTTGAAAATAATTTACTCTTCTTTATCAAATCTTCGCGAAGTATTTAATTTAAAAATATTAAAATATCTTTTGCTCGGGTTTCTTTATAAACTTTGCGAAACTCGAGACTTATTTTAATCATTGAGTTATGGAACAAATTGAAGCGTTCCCGGCCGGCCGCAGCAAGTTTTCATCAAACGGCTCTGGTATTTTGCTAACATTATTCATTTCTCTTGTTAGCTTTCTGCGTACACTATTTCTGTATAAAGCTAATTAATTGCTAGGATACGAAAGGGTGAATTAAAATTTATATTCAACAAAAATTCAAAATATCAACTAACCAGCAGCTCCTCGTGTGACCCTGGTCCTTGTGGTCGTAGCGTCATTACATATAGCCTTTCTCATGAATGTAGCTATCAAATACGGAAATAATTTTTCTAGTCACTTGTAGTTCCAGAGTTGGCGCGTTCTAATAAACAAAGCTTTGTAGTATGGAAATCGGGACTGGTTTAAAAATAAAAACGATTACAAAATATATATTGCAGAAGTATTTATTATGCATGTATGTATATTTTGTCGGGATTCAGTTGTTTTTAGACGGTGCTTTCTATACACCCTAGGGACTCCACTAGGGCCTACATTTTCGGTAGTCCCAATGGCCCCGGTGTAACAGATGTGTATTAACAACCAACTTAGATCATAGTTGTTAGTGAAATACCTAATAAAATAGATATCTATAACATATACATTCTAACGGCTAGGAGTGACAACGTACGCGCAAGAGCCAGCAGCAGCCAGTTACTGACTTAGTGGCAATCCAGTGTGTTCGCTATCATTGTCAGTATGGTGTTGGCGCTGCCGAAGGTCCTGCGGGCCAGGGAAGTGTAGCGCTTGCGCATCGTAGTGTAAAAATAGTCGACTCGAGTTTCTGCATACATCCTCTTCACACTGCATATCCACGGGAGCCCCAACAGCATCCTGAGGGCGTTATCATGCTGTATACGCAGAACGAATATTAGTGATGGGAGTGATATTTTCTCCTACCAATAGCTGCCGGGGAGGTTTCTCGCTCACATAATACAACCGTAAAGTGACATCTTCGGTGTCGCGTTTCTTGTGGTTTGTGAGTAGACGGTGGCACATTGGGGTAGTGGGTAAGGAGGGCAACGCATCGCATAGTAATTATGTGGATGTCCATGGGCGTCGGTAGTCGTGAAATGGCTCCGATTGCTCGTTTTTACATAGACATAAAACAAAATCACTCTCCGCCTCTGTATGTCTTCGTTTAAACTATTGTACTACGCTTCAACTATTGTTCTTCTTTAAACATTTATAAAATTTGTAAATGAAGTTTTATGCAAACAGAACATTAAATTAAGTATTTGTCTGATAGAGTAAATTCCATACTTTGTGATAAAGAGTTTCCGGTTTGGGGGGCGAAGGAGGCAGCACATCGGCGTAGTAGTTATACTCATGTGGTGGGCGTCGGCAGACGCAAAAAGGCTGCTAATTCTTGTTTACACTCCTATACTATAAAAAAACACACACATTTTTTTAAATCTACACAACGGAGGAAGGTTTTTGTCTGTATTCATTGCAATCTGACGGTGACAGACATGCAGACCGAAACATTAACTTTGTGCGATGATTAAATCGTAACAGACCAGTCAAATAATCGACAGTGTAAGTCAACGTCGGTAGCGACGGTACTAACAAAACTAAATACACACACACACGCACGCACGCACGCACGCACGCATGCACG
>JAFELO010000352.1:239489-254094 GCA_017140195.1 Eumaeus atala | reverse complement strand
GTTGTACTCACCAACCGGCTGCTGCATTCATTTTCTTCTCCACGGCTTGTCTTGTTTATTTGGTAGGTCCTTTTGGATTACTCCCTATGTTCGCGTCTCGATGGCGAAATTATCAGAATTTTATGACGAAAACGCGACGAAACGGCACAATTTTCGGGAAAAATCCTACCGGCTGCGCCATTCAAGTTTCCGGGAGCGAGAAATAACTTTTTAAAAATTTAAAACTTTATTTAAACTTAAACTTAATTAAACGATTCAAAAGATTTGGATTTTAAATTGTTACTTAAACTAAAACTTATTTTAATGAGACAACCGAACAGAGTTAGATGCTCTAATTGAATGCTTCAATATGTAGCATGTAAATCCGTTCATAATGTAAAAACATTCCTGGTTCACACGCAACATGATATTCCTGCGAATGAAATAGGTGCTGTCTAAGCATTAATTCTTATAGTAGGGATGGGTGAGGCTAACATAACTATGTTGTTTAAAAACAACATTATCCATTTAAGGGTTAACAGGTTATTTTATTAAATTAACATTATACGTAGGTTGTTATTGATATAGAACGCGACACTTTTACTTTGATAACGATAGAAAAAACACGGTGTATAATACAGCTAAGTTTGTTTGAACGCCCCATTCGCAACTACTTGTCGAATTTAAAAAAAAAATCTATGTTAGGGGAAGATCGGCTGTGCAAGAAATCATTTTAAAGTTACTTTCTTATAATGGTTTTGGACATTTATTTTGATCTCTCTCTCTCTCTACGGGCTATTTTTTTTTTTCAAATTGACGATCTTGATTTTTTTTTTGACAGCTAATTATACCTTTATTTAGTAAGATTTATTGTAGTTGATTGTTGCACTATTGCTGAGTTGATCTAAAACAAGTCGCAAATGACATGATTTAATTGCATTTTCTAATTTTATATGGTGTTATTACCTACCATTGTCAGCTCCGACAGTTGTCAAATTAACAGATGTAGTAAACGGATAGTTTTTTTTTTTAATTTCACTTACAATTTGATTACTAACATGATTATACTATACTTGTTAAACCTTTAAAAACATTGGTTTGATTGTGCTTCTGTGTTCAATTGCGTGTTGATTTGAGTTTTAAATAATTCGTATATACTATATATTTGTATCTCTAGGGTTCATTGTGAAAAATATTGTTCGGTATAAATACTGTGCGTTTGTCGTTTAAATATTCAACTACGGAACGGAAAATTAAAAAAAGATTAATAATATTGAGATCGTGTAATTAATAAATGAAAATTAGTTGGAACAAAAACGATGAGATTTCATCGGCGAATTCGGCTCGGCCTTTGGCCAGTTTTTGTAGATAAATTGGACTTAATATTCTAGTAGTTTTGGTCGATTTTCTATTCCTTGGATTTTTGGCACTACTTTTATTACTTGACTATTCATTTCTATTTAATGTAGATGGAGGCATCATTATTGGTTTATTATGTCATACATCGTTGTATAATCATATGTATCTAAGTCATCATAATCAGGTCGTTTCTCGGTGCTGCCATCACTGTCAGTATTCATAACCCCCTTACCATAGCCCTTGCAACACACTTAGCTAGATGAAAATTCAATTCAATTTATGACATTATTATTGTTTTTTTGTTGTTTCTCGCTCTATAATCCGTTCAATATAATTAAGTCGCTTTTGGCGCAGTCATCACTGTCAGTATTCATTCCCATATTTGACAGTTGAGACGTTACCAATAGTAAGTGTACTTAAACAGCAGGTACCAGAGCAGTTTGACTTGGGAAACGCACATCCCTGTGTTGACATTGGACATTGTTATTTTTCTCTGTATTTTTTAAGGTATCATCTAGCGTGAAATATAATAAAGTAACTCCCGGGGTGGTGCAATGGTCACCATATCGAGATCTCACGATGGAATCCCAGGGAAATCGCGCGAAGCCTTTAAAATAGCACAAACATGTTTTTTTTTTTATACTTGTAACTTACTCGGCCATTTGCATGTGGTGCTCACTAACTCGTGTATCTGAACCGATACATTACAACGTGCTATAATCAAACAATTTTCTGCTGCCTGCTCAATCAGTTATAAATTATATATTTTTATTTAATCATTTGCGCCTGTCAATGATATCCGATACTTTTAGGCTGCATTTGGGCGTTTGATATCATAATTTTTAATGAAATCGTCGTGTATAATATACATTGATTTGGTCTTCGGCGAAGATATTCAGACATTCTGTTCTGTGGATTAAGTAATGCCTCTATTTTGGATAACCTTGGACAGCCTTAACCAGACCAGAATAACTTTCTCGCAATGGGCGAATTTGTTTTACTGATAGGTTATTATATAGCCTCGGGTGGCGCCCAGAGAATTTTTGTCTCATCCTTGATTATGGCCCGACTGTCCTTCTCATAGGACATAGCGCACTCCTTGATCAAAACTGTAATAACTCAAAGAGGGTCAATATTCAGGAAATGAAAAAACTCATAACTGCGTGCTTTGTTCGAAAAGTATTGCAATTTAATTGAATTCTATACATTAATTAGCTTGTGAAACCGTACTTTCGGAAAGTATTCATTCCCATACGATGATTATTATCAATAATCGCTGTTTCTCAATCGTTACACTTTGGCGTGATGACTATGTCAAAACAGGAAACATTGTTTTGACTTGAATCAGTTTTATTGAATCAAATTGAGTTACACTTATCTACTTCGAGAAAATTAAAAACAATTGTTCAAACAGAAGAGTTCTAATAGAGTGGAAATATTTCTTAAACATGCAAATTATTAATAAACTTCACTTGTATATTAATTAGGAGTTATAATTAATGAATAAAGAAACATACAAAATTAAAAATTAACAAGAATTGATATGTTAGCCTCTCATAATTATAATCGCCTAATCCTAACATCAATTGTAAATCTTCCAATATAATAAGACCAATTATGAATCACAAAAATCAGGCTAAAATCTAATATGGCTTACATTCGTAACATTAAAAAATTACACATATTACAAATGAAAATAATAGAAATAACAAATAATACAAATAGTTAACATTACGAGAATAAGGTTATTAAAGAAACTTCTTACAGAACTACTTAGGATGGCATATTTTAGGTCAACAATTATTGAAAACCACCACCCCTTACAACCAAAACACAATATTTAAAATTATTGCTGCACTATGACAATTTCAGCCAGTAACAAATCTTAGAGAGTAGATCTCAGAGAGTAACAAATCTTAGGCTATAGGAACTTACATAGAGGGCACGACCGAAATATTTTAAAGAGCAGACTATTTTCAAAATTAATCAGTTAACATCAATAACATTTCAAAAAATTTCTAAAATTTACAGTGTTGTGGAATAGCGTCTCTGGTTAGAAGTTCTTTAATATGTTTTACTTTTGCTTCAAAGAGAGGTATTTTTTTTTTAGAGTAAGCTTGCTTAAGAGCCATATGGGTGTTAGTACACAGACACCTTTTTAAAGTTTTCATCTGAAAATGAGGATTTATAGAAGAATGCATTCTCCTTTTCTACCCTTAAGACTTTTACATCTTTCCATTTGAATTGGTGACGATCTTCATGTAAATTGAAATTAGTTCCCTACTCGTCTTGTAACTTTTTCGAGTCGTAAAATTGTTCATGTGTTATTTTCTACTTGGTAAGGACTTCCGGTATGTTTCGCTGTCCGATTCAAAGTACATCACTGTTGCGGGTTGTATATCGGACCTTTTTTTTATTTCTTTTTCGGAGGGACCTATAACTGATTGGCGGTGCTATTGCTCCAGCCTCAATAGTTCGACTGACTAGCGAAGACTATTGTGTCTTTTGTTTTAGGGAGACGATAGGGGGACAGACTCCCCACTTTTCCCAAAGATGGGAAGAGATGTACCGGGTTGTTTGTGGGCGTACCCTATAGTAACTATTTTTGGGACCGAAAATGATGAGGCGGTCCCCCTCCCGCGCACGATGTCGTTTAAGTTGGATAATTGAGCTCGTTTATTGTTGGCTTACCTGAGGAGGCCGGAAGTACCACAGGCATCCAGTAGCCATGCGTAGCAATCTATTTTGCATTTTCTACAGACGCTATATTTGGGTATGGGATATGTGCGCGAATGCGGCACTGTGATACGACATAAACGGTCGAATGCATGCGATATACAAAGTGAGCTTATGTCTATTCGTCATTTTGCTCCTTTTGTTTATAAGAGGAGAGAGCTTAAATGTCATATGACAATGTCAAATGACATGTCTTGCCTTTTTTACAACCTAATCTGTGTGATTGTTAAAGCTCATCGAACTATCGAGAGTGACACCTGAGTATTTAACCGTCTCTGCTCAAACGAGGTATCGTTAACGTAGAGCAGGATGGCAGGCATGTTTCCTCGTCTAACCCACCCCTCGGGTTACTGAGAAGAGTATGGACTTAATCTTTTCCGCGTGCAGGTAATCGATTTTCGCGGTTAAGTGGTGGCATTCGAGCACGGGTTCGGATTCCAAAGATCTCGCTAGTGGCCAGAAGGCCGTATGAGACGGAGATTGTTCGCTGACGTGGAGTGATCCCATCTCCCGTTAATGAAATTGGGTATAGCCTTTTTGATATCTCTTTCGAGTTGTACTTCGCCTCCGTTTGCTATCGTGCAGATATTTAACCGTATTTTTTCGTCGGTTTAGGTCCTTAACGTCGTCATGGAGATCGAAACGGACCTCTGGGAAGGTTGAGATGTCTCGTGACGATTCTTCTATTTTGCTAACCAGTAGGGCGGTGAGTATGGATGAGGCCGCGATAGCAGCTTGAGAGGAGTCTTTCTATACCGTCTGGGATACTAT
This sequence comes from Eumaeus atala, assembly GCA_017140195.1. Lineage (NCBI taxonomy): Eukaryota > Metazoa > Arthropoda > Insecta > Lepidoptera > Lycaenidae > Eumaeus > Eumaeus atala. The sequence continues at coordinate 249,249 of JAFELO010000352.1, read as the reverse complement.
CGAGTTCACTCGACTTGTCGTTTGCTAAATTATCTTTCAGTAATTTATAGTCGATGATCTTTTTCTTTATTTTAATATTTCTATTGAACCCTTTTTTTCTGTAATTCTATTAAAACGGGTCTATGGTCCGAGTTTAGCTCGTGTAATGTTTCAGCCGTCTTGATGACGAGTAAAATGTTGTTAACCAATGGTATGTCATTTGTACTCTGTGAACGTATATACCCATTATTGTTCGGAGAATAATGGGTTGGGATATACGGAGCGTTGATGATAATGATGTCCCGCGACTGTTGTTATATCTATTGCCCCAGGTCACGTGGTGAGCGTTGAGGTCCCCATCTAAAATTATTGGGTCATCTGTATTTAAATTTCGGAAAATAGCTTCAAGGTCGCTAACTAGAAGTGGTTTTGAACATGACTGATATGCAGTGACTATGGTGATGGGCTGATGGCACGTCATGCATAGCTTACCTCTTATAATAGATGACTGTACCCCCCAGGCTGGATCGGGTCCTGTCGTTTCGAACGATATTGTAATTGCAAAAACGCGGATTAGAGTGGCTAAGTTTTAGGAACGTTTTCCGCACTTGAAAGATGTCTATTTTATGTTTCGGGAGGAAATCCCGCAACTCACGGATGTTCGATCGAAAACGGCCGCGTTAAACGACACTAGTCTTAATGAGTTGGGTTTTATCCTTCCCTTAGTAGCCATTTTAAGCCTGGAGGGAGTGGCAATTGATCGTCCCGATCAGCGCGTGATGGTCCTCCAAGGCCTAATGCTTTTCAGACATGGAGCTATATCGAACTTTATTGGCGAACTGATCGGCCCGGTCGGCAGGTAAGGGGTGAGGCGTTCAGGGCGAAAACGCTCGAGCACCTTGGAGAGCGACGACGACGAAACCACCTCGCCCTCGAGGTCAGTCGCGGCGGTGGCCAGTGGTGTGAGGTACCTGGCATGAATGTTTGGCTCTGTCTGTTGCACGGTAGCGTAGGTCCCCGTCCTCGTGTGTTAGCGGGCGAATGGGCTCCTTGCCGCCGGCAAGTTGACGGCAAAGGCGGTGAACGGACGGCAAGTCCTCGGCGGGCTGAGAGAGGCGATATTCCCAAGTCGCCGCGTAATGTGCGGCGAACTAGAGCTTGACCACCGCGGCAGCTCTGTTGAAAGCGGCCCGCATAGTGGGGCATCTCGTTCTTTGCCATAGACGGCGGAGTTCGCGCTTCTCTTTTATTAAGTGGTCCAATCGGCGGGTGAGGTCCGGCCGGGAGACGGGGATTGGGCCCGGAGGTTTGGTGGCCGCGGTCAGCGCAGCTGTGAAAGTCGAGGTTAGGCCTTCCGCCAGGTGGTCCACGTCCGCCGCAGACGCCACCGGGAACGAGGGGGTGCGCGCGTCTATTTCGCGTGCGAAGGCCGCGCGGTCAAGTTTTGGCCGCCGAGTAGTCGGTAGGGAACGAGCCGGGGCTGTGGCGATCCTGATTAGGACCGGGCAGTGGTCCGATTGGAGGGCGTCGGAGAGGACCTCTTGTGTGACCAATCCCTCCACGCGGTCCATGACGGCGATGTCTAGTACGTCGGGTTGGTGGTCCGGGTTCTCCGGGAAGAATGTTGGCTGGTCAGGGGCCAGGACAGTGTATCCGCGGGCCTCCGCGTCTGCGAGGAGTCGACGGCCGTCGCTGTTGCAGTACCGCGAGTACCAGGCCTTGTGTTTGGCGTTTAGGCCCCCGGCGATTACAGTGGGCTCTTCTGATAAGAGCCAGTGAATCTCCGGGAGATCTAGGCGGAAGTTGGGGGGCTTATAGGCTGCGAACAACCGGGTGGGTCTGGCACCCAAGCACACCTCAACGCCGAGTGTGTAGAGCGAGGTAGTAAGCGTCGGAGGCAGCACCTGGTGGATTATTGTGCGCCTTACCAATACGGCCAAACCGCGGCACGAGCGGCCGTCCGGCGGAGGGATGTAGTCCAGCTGGTATGTGTGGTACCCGGGCACTGCAAAATGTCGTCCCGGTGTGAGGTTGGTCTCGCATATGAGGGCAACATCCACGTCACACACGCGGAGGACGTGACGCAGAATGTTGTGCTCCCCGCGGAGGCCCCGGGCGTTCCAATTAAGATGTGAGAGGTTCGCCATTGAGCAAGGTGGTTTTGCTGCGAATGATCGCCGGCATCAACAACACTAGTTGTGATGCACAGCTAATGAGGGCTTCAGTGATGGAACCGCCTGTGCGGATGGTATGCATGAACCGGCTTGCCACGTCCATTAAGGCGGCCGGTAGTGAGAGGGGTGGCGACGTTGCAACGCCGGTGAGGCGTCGAGCCGCCCTAGTGGGGATGCGGGCGGTCCCGGGTGCCATCTGGGAGGGTTCTTCCGGCTTCTTGCCGGTCACGGTTGGCGCTGGTCGTTGTTGGCTGGTGGCTGATGCATCCTCGTCGCGTTCAAGATCAGAGAGCTATCTTTGAGTAATGCGATACTCGCTCTCGTCCCTCGGCGTGAAGCGTACACCCTGCCCTTAGGGGCGGCCGCTACTATTGTGTCCGAGCCGGTCTCGGAGCGCTTGGAAATGGCATGTCCAACTTGGTAATTGCTCGACGATGAGTGGAGGGTACCTCGAAATATATTTCGGCGGCATCGCCCCACTCGGGCCGGGCGCGCTGATTGACCACTGCTGCTGCTCTCACGTCGATGGTGGGGGTGTTGTCGCCGCCACGCTTGCGTACGTATTGGAGGACGTCTTCACCGGGGGCGAACGAGCATCAGTTCGTGCTGCCGGTGATGTAGAACGTGCCCGCTTTTACAGAGATTTTAGCCGCTTACCAGTGTGGCTGGTGCGGGGCTTACTCACCTGCTGGCTGGTGTGCAGCTGGAGTTTTGCGGTGGCAATGGGGTTCTTAGCTGTGGAGGATGGGGTTCCGCTCTTGATCCTTGGGTCTCTCGGGAGCGAGCGGGTGGATGACGTGGACGAAGTTGAAGAGGTCCTGATGCGGGCGGGGGGCCCGTGGTCGGTAGGCTGCGACATCTTACTGTAAGGAGCACTTACTCATACCGAACCGGGTGTTGTCCTCAGCGATCCTTGTAGGCGTACTGTTGTCGGCGAGGCGCCGCGATGATCACGCCCGTTTGTAATAAACCGTCGCGACGTCACGGCGACAGGCTTCAACATTAGAAAGTTCCGGCATGTTCGGCGTTCACGTCCTGAAAAGGACGCTATCCTGAAAAGGACAGCTATAGCGTGCTGGAACGGATCCGTGTGGTTGTGCGAGTGAGACGAAAACTGAGGGCACTTGATATCACTATTTTCCTTATTCTTCTTTCTTCACTCACTGAACTGGCCAATCCGGCGGTAGCGAGTGGGGTCATCTCATGCCCCCGCAGGGGGGTAGAGGAAGCCGTTTCAGGACTGTGGTCCTCTTCCGGCGGCAGCGGGGTCTCACTCCATCAATATGGAGCGGTCGTTGGGGAGACCTGTGCAGGTCTCGTTAAGGGGGCGGTTGCCAGTGGGGCCAGCGCGCCTGCCCTCACGGCGGGTTCGTCCTGGGCGGTCTGCCCCCACCGGGTGAGAACGCCGGTAGTCCCGGCGAAGGCCCAGCGAGTGGCAGCCAGCGACCAAGGACGGGATGCCCGCCGATTAGGCGCGCGCGCGAGCCCCACGGCTTTCTAAAAGAAGGGTAAAGGGGGAAGGAAACTATTCCCGTACCGTATTTACTGATAGGAACCCCACTACGGGGACTTGGATACAAGGGAGCAAAAGGGTATAGGATTCAGTAAGGGAAACAGGATGCGTGGCATTTGAAGCAAGGACACTGAAAGCAAGATTGGATTAGAAGAATGGAAGCATGAGTGGTGAGAGCGTGAAGAGTTGATACGCCTGTGAGCTTGGTGGCGTGATGATGAATTCGTAAAGGGGAAGCAATGATTGATGTGTGAGAAGAGCAATGTGAGAAGTGGCATAAATGAAGTGTAAGAAGCAAAGTGAGAGATAAATTGAAACTAGAAACTAAAACTAAAAACTTAAGAGTGACCGCGGAGTCCCTGTTCCTGTGGGCGCTCGCGTTGGTCCATCGCCCAGCACGTCAGGGGGGCTGCGCGGAGTCGCGCGGGTACGCCCTGCGGTTGGGAGGTCGCCTGTGGTAAGGGGCGAGATGACGGAGCGTGATCTGGGTAGAGGCGTCCGCCTTGGCGAACAGGCGGGAGGCCAGGCAGGCTATGTGCCTGTCGAGGTCCTCCACTTGAAGGCCCCGGGAGATGGTGGAGTTCCTGACGAAGCGGGGGGCGTCGACAATGCGACGCAGAGCCCTGGATTGGACCGCGCACAGTCGGCTCTTGTGGTAGGGTGCCAGTAGGTGGTACCACGCTGGAGCCGCATACGTCAGGCGGGATCGGATGTAAAGCTTATATATTAGAAGTTTTACCTTCAGTGGGAGGAACCTCGACAGCGCCGGCTGCAGCTGTCTAAGCGCTGCGGAGGCCTGAGCTGCAGAGGCGCAGGCGTGGGGACCCATTGTTAGGCCGGCGTCCAGGCAGACGCCCAAGTATTTTGCTTGGTAGGCCCAAGGGATGGGCTCGCCACCGAGCGTCAGGGGTTGTGGGAGACTCCGACAGCGGGGAAAGATCACCGACTGTGACTTGGCGGTGTTGACGCTCAGTCGCCATTGCGTCAGCCAGTCGGGGAGCTTGTCCAGGATTCCCTGGATCTTGGCGGCTGCGTGCTGGTGGTTAAGTGACTTGGCAAGGTACGCCGTGTCGTCGGCGTACAGGGCGGCCATGACTCCCTCGCTACTGGGGATGTCATCGACGTATCGATTGAACAGAGCAGGGGAAAGGCAGCTGCCCTGGAGTACTCCGGCTCCGATGGGACACGTGAGCGAGCGAGCATCCTCCACTCTGACGTAGAAGGTGCGGTGTTTGAGGAACGACCGCACTATGGTGACAAGGGGACGGGGAACCTGTGACGCGATTAGCTTGTATAGAAGACCCTCGTGCCAGACGCGGTCGAACGCCTTCTCCATGTCCATGAAGAGCGCCGCGACTGATTCCCTCTTGTTGATGGCGTTGGTGATGTAATGTATGGCGCGGATGAGTTGGTGGGTGGTCGAGAGCTCGGTCCTGAAGCCGAACTGATCGGCCCGAGTCGGCAGGTAAGGGGTGAGGCGTTCGAGGAGGAATCGCTCGAACACCTTAGAGAGCGCGGGCAGCAACGTGATGGGCCTGTAGTCGGCGGGAGACCTGAGGCTCTTCCCCTTCCTGGGGATCAAGATTACCTCCCCCGTCTTCCATAGAGTTGGAAAATGGCCCGTGCGGAATATTCCGTTGAATAGCCGGGCAATGGCGGCTGCTGTCCTGGGAGAGGCAAGTCGGAGAGCCGAGTTGGGGATCTGGTCAGCGCCTGGGGCTTTCCTGGGATTAATCCTGAGGAGGGCGCGACGGACCTGGCTCGGCGACATGAAGAAGGCGGGTGCTGCGGCGGTGACGGTCTCCTGGGCTGGTTGAGAGGGGGAACCCTCGAGGGCGAAGTACTCCCTTACTTGAGCGACCACTTCATCCTCGCTGTCAGTCGCGGCGGTGGCCAGTGGTGTAAAGACCTGCGTGAGGTACCTGGCATGGATATCGGCTCTGTCTTTTGCACGGTAACGTAGGTCCCCGTCTTCGTGTATTAGCGGACGGATGGGCTCCTTGCTGCCGGCGAGTTGTCGGCAGAGGCGTTGCACCGACGGCAAGCCCTCGGCGGCCTGGGAGAGGCGGTGTTCCCAAGTCGTCGCGTAATGTGCGGCGAACTCGAGCTTGACCACCGCGGCAGCTCTGTTGAAAGCGGCCTGGATAGTGGGGCATCTCGTGCTTTGCCATAGACGGCGGAGTTTGCGCTTCTGTTTTATTAAATGGTCCAATCGGCGGGTGAAGTCCGGCCGGAAGACGGGGATTGGGCCCGGGGGTTTGGTGGCCGCGGTCAGCGGGGCAGTGAAAGCCGCTGTGAGGCCTTCCGCCAGGCGGTCCACGTCCGCCGCAGACGCCACTGGGAACGAGGGGGTGCGCGCGTCTATTTCGCGTGCGAAGGCCGCGCGGTCAATTTTTGGCCGCCGAGGAGTCGGTAGGGAACGAGCCGGGGCTGTGGCGATCCTGATTAGGACCGGGCAGTGGTCCGATTGGAGGGCGTCGGGGAGGACCTCCTGTGTGACCAATCCCTCCACGCGGTCCATGACGGCGATGTCTAGTACGTCGGGTTGGTGGTCCGGGTTCTCCGGGAAGAATGTTGGCTGGTCAGGGGCCTGGACAGTGTATCCGCGGGCCTCCGCGTCTGCGAGGAGTCGACGGCCGTCGCTGGTGCAGTACCGCGAGTACCAGGCCGTGTGTTTGGCGTTTAGGTCCCCGGCGATTACAGTGGGCTCTTCTGATAAGAGCCCGTGAATCTCCATGAGATCTAAGCGGAAGTTGGGGGGCTTATAGGCTGCGAACAACCGGGTGGGTCTGGCACCCAAACACACCTCAACGCCAAGTGTGTAGAGCGAGGTAGTAAGCGTCGGCGGCAGCACCTGGTGGATTATTGTGCGCCTTACCAATACGGCCAAACCGCGGCACGGGCGGCCGTCCGGCGGTGGGATGTAGTCCAGCCGGTATGTGTGGTACCCGGGCACTGCGAAATGTCGTCCCGGTATGAGGTGGGTCTCGCATATAAGGGCAACGTCCACGTCACGCTCGCGGAGGACGTGACGCAGAATGTTGTGCTTCCCGCGGAGGCCCCGGGCGTTCCAATTAAGGAGTGATAGGTTCGCCGTTGAGCAAGGTATTTATGCTCTGAATGATCGCCGGCATCAGCAACAATAGTTGTGATGCACAGCTGATGAGGGCTTCGGTGATTGAGCCACCTGTGCGGATAGTTTGCATGAACCGGCTTGCCATGTCCATTAAGGCGGCCGGTAGTGAGATGGGTGGCGTCGTTACAACGCCGGTGCGGCGTTGAGCCGCCCTAGTGGGGATGCGAGTGGTCCCGGGTGTCATCTGGGAGGGTGCTTCCGGCTTCTTGTCGGTCACGGTTGGCGCTGGTCGCTGTTGGTTGGTGGCTGTTGCATCGGAGTTGATGTTGGGGTCGCCTTTCTTACCCCTGCCCCTGCCGCGTCTCGACTTACCCTTGTTCGCTGATGGTGGGGCGGACGACGTGCGCGGAGTGGGGCCGTTCGCCGTCGCCATGAGATGCGGTTGCTCGGGGGGTGGAGGAGGCACATGGGCATCGGCTGTTGTAGTCGAAGCCCGTGCGCCTAGTGTCGGTGTGGTAGTAGCGGCCGTTCCGGCACGCTTGTTACGGGTCTCGCGCTTAAAGGCCGGATAGTTCCTGTTGTTGGCAGGATGGGCTCCGCTGCAATTGACGCAGGTGGCAGGAGCATCCTTGGGACGAGGGCAGTCCTTAGCCGCATGTTCTTCGCCACAGCGTACGCAGGCTATCTTGCGGTGACAATTGTGGCTCGAGTGCCGAAACTTCTGGCACCTATTGCACTGAGCCGGGCCACGGAGGCTGCGCCAGGCTTCCACTACGATCCCGTCCACGCCCAACAGGCTGTTGACAGCATAGATGTCGGTGATCGTAGTCGCCGTCCTTTTAATATATGCCAGGTGGATACACCCCGGTCTCCCGTGGCGGGCACGTATTGGTCGGACATACTCGGGCTCAAAGCCGATGTCGATGAAGGCGTCGGTTATCTCTTCCGGGTTGGTGTCCGCAGGAAGGCCTCTGATAGCGATTTTGACGCTCTTGTCCGCCGGGAGCGAGTAGGAAAACCAAGAGATTCCCTCGTCGCGTTCGAGATCGGAGAGGTATCTTTGTGTAATGCGATACTCGCTCTCGTCCCTCGGCGTGAAGCGTACACCCTACCCGTAGGGGCGGCAGCTACTATTATGTCCGAGCCGGTCTCGGAGCGCTTGAAAATGGCGTGTCCAATTTGGTAGGCGCTCGACTATGAGTGGAGGGTACCTCGAAATATTTTTCGGCGGCATCGCCCCACTCGGGCCGGGCGCGCTGATTGGTTGCTGCTGTTGCTCTGACGTCGATGGTGGGGGTGTTGTCGCCGCCACACTTGCGTACGTGTTGGATGACTTCTTCACCGGGGGCGAACGAGCATCAGTACGTGCTGCCGGTGATGTGGAGCGTGCCCGCTTTTTCAATGCTTTTAGTCGCTTACCAGCGTCGGCGGTGAACTCGCCCTCTGCATCTATGATGCCGAGCGACTGCTGGTAACCGACCATGGTACGTAGGAACTCTGGAGCGTGTAGGTACTTCCTGTTGTTATTAATAAAAGCAGCCCAATCCAATTCGCTGTGTGGCGTTTGCACGGACTCGGCCTCGCGCCCGGGGGGCACCGGAACGCGTACAGGCGAATGGACATCAGTGTCCATCGCGCTACATGCCGGCGCCGGCTCGGTGCATGGCGTGTGCGGTGCACTCACGGCGGGGCTGGTGCGGGGCTTACTCACCTGCTGGCTGGTGTGCAGCTGGAGTTTGGCGGTGGAGGATGGGGTTCCGCTCTTGATTCTCGGGAGCGAGCGGGTTGATGACGTGGACGAAGCTGAGGAGGTCCTGATACGGGCGGGGGGGCCCGTGGTCGGTAGGGTGCGACATTTTACAATGAGCAGCACTTACTCATACCGAGGCGGGTGTTGTCCTCCGCGATCCTTGTGGCGTACTGTTGAAGGCGAGGCGCCGCGACGTCACGGCGATTGACTTCAACAATAGAGAGTTCCGGCACGCTTGGCGTTCACGTCCTGAAGAGGACGCTATCCTGAAAAGGACAGCTATAGCGTGCTGGAACGGATCCGTGCGGTTGTGCGAGTGAGATGAAAACTGAGGGCACTTGGTATCACTGTTTTCCTTGTTCTTCTTCTTCACTCACTGAACTGGCCAATCCTAATGACGGCGGTAGCACGGCGTTATTTTCTACGGCGCTTGCGGTATTCGACAGTGTGCTCGAGGTCGAAGCCGCTGTCACTTCGGCGAAAGCGAGAGTGGGACGGGGAGTCTCCCTGTACTATCATCCTCTCGGAAATTTTTTTCGGTGGCCATAAGGTAGGTGAGTTTACACTTACCTCGGGCTCCCTGGAGTGTTTATTTAAAATTTTTATTTTTACTTGCGTGGTTTCCTCCGACTCCACTATGCAATCGCTCTCGACGGACTGCATCAGGCGACGAGGTGGTCTACGATGCGCTGTCCAGCTCCATTTCGTCGCTGCTCGACGACACGGAGCTGCAGCTGGTTCGCCTCCCTGGGCTTGGTGAGCGGGACGTGGTCCCTGTGCAGGCCTTGAGAGCCTGCAATCAGGTGTAGAAACACCTAATCCGGTGTGGGCAGTCTACGCGAAAAATTCTCAGCGGCCGAAAGGTCGCCGGGCAGTCCAGTGGGCGGTGTTCTGCACCGAAACTTATTCGAAACACAATCAGTAGGTTCGTCACGCACTAACTGTCGCTTGTAGACTGAGCCGATCCTGCTGAAATCAATTTTTTTTCGGAAGGACCCACTACTTGTCCAGCCTTAACAGTTCGAATGACTACGAAAGACTTTTTTGTCTTCATTTTTAGGTTGACGATAGGGGGACAGACCCCCTCTTTTCCCGCAAATGGGAAGAGACAAACCGGAATTTTATTGAGGGCGTTACCCTATGGTGATTATTATTGGCACAGAAAAGGGGGAAGCGGTCTGCCTCCCCACACTAGTGGAACGGCGCGCGCACGATGCCGTTTGAGTTGCGGTGTCGTGGATGGGAAAATTGAGCTCGTTTAATGTTTG
>JAFELO010000352.1:195816-223559 GCA_017140195.1 Eumaeus atala | reverse complement strand
ATATATCATTTTACATGTTTTTTTTTGTTTAACATGTGCTCTAAGCCTCTGGTATTATAAATAAATATTTAGTTTCCTTTAAACTATTCGTATCAATCTGATCTGCAATTAAATTCGGTAACACGGTGACAATCAGATCAATCGGACTAATTGTATCCATAGACTTATTTATTTTTAATAGTTGTCTCTCTTTCTCTAACGCCTACTCTAGTAATGACCCCTTTGTGTATTTAAATAACATTACATACTTGATTGGTGGCCAACCCTTATCCGCATATCTTTCACAATTTTTTTTCCACATTGCCCATTCTGAATTCCACCTGACCGGCAACTTGTATAGCCCCTCGAAAAAAAAAAAGATTCCGGAAGGTCGGCGAAATAATCGTTTACTGCGACTATTACCTCATCTTTGGTCGAAAATTTCTAGCCACCCAAATGTTTTTTTTAAATTTGGAAATAAATGATAATCCGAGGGGGCTAAATCCGGCGAATAAGGTGGGTGGGGCAGCAATTCGTAGCCACAATCATGGATTACAGACATTCTTTCAACCGAAGTGTGAACACGTGCACTGTCTTGATGAAACAAAACTTTCTTACGCAACATTCCCGGCCTTTTTTCTTTTATTTCTTCCCGGAGTCTCCGTAAAAGGTTACAATAATAACTAGAATTTATAGTTTGACCTTTCGGTAAATAATCTACAAAAATAATGCCCTTCGCATCCCAAAAAAACAGAAGCCATGGCTTCTGTTTTTGACTTTTTTTTTCTGGACTTTGTTAGTCGAAAAAACGACCTTAGCCTTTTTCGGTGTAGGAGAGTCTGATCTTTTCCACTGTTTGGATTGTTGCTTTGATTCAGGAGTATGGTGGTGAACCCAGCTTTCATCAATGGTAACAAATCTAGACAAAAAGTCCTCGGGATCAGTCTCAAAAAGTTCCAAACAGTCTCGCAAAATTATGTATCGAACTCGTTTTTGTTCAGCTGAAAGCAACCTCGGGACCCAGGGAGCCGAAACCTTATGGAATCCCAACCCTTCCTTTATTATGTGTTTCACCCGGAAATAACTAGTGTTTGTTATCTCAGCTATCTTACCAATGGTCAAACGTCGTCACCCAGTACGAGATCACAAATTTTATGGATGTCTTCTTTCGTGGTAGAGTATGTAGGCCTTCCACTCCTAGGATCATCTTTAATGCTCTCACGACCGCCCTTAAACTCAGCTACCCACTTCTTGACATTGGAATACGATGGAGCAGACTCCCCCAAAGTGCTCACCACATCTTGATGGATGTCTTTTCGTGATAGGCCTTTTTTATTGAGGTACTTTATGACTGCACGCTGTTCAATTTTCTCTATTATTGAAAATAGCGTCAGATTGCTTCAAACAAATAATCACAGAAAATTTATATTGTGCAGTATCTGAGTATCTGAGAATGAAACTGCGCACAACAAATCAATATGACACATACTAACAAATGACGGTAGATTTAAAAAGATGTCATAGCTCCATGTAGGCTAGGCCACGTACTTTTAGCCTCGTACATGTCTAAATAAGAGTTTTCTACAAATAACCTAAAAAGTTATTTTTTTTACATCTTCTATGCTTTCACGCGCACATTTACTTCAAAAATAATATCCACTGGGACACATTACTAGTTCTGCTACTGATTTTTTCTGTTACATTTTGACTGCCATTTTGCTCATACTACAAAATTGTGAAGAATTTGTTTTCATTTCAGTGAAGCTTTCCATGATTTTGGCTGGAGACTCTTTGGAAATTTCAGTGGTAGAAGTTTGTGGTACTGTTTTTTCCTCCAACAGGTACCCCATAAACTGTTTATTTCCATCTTCATCACAATAAACGGCCTTCACATCCGGGTTCATGGATATCCGCACATGTCGTTTCTCATGCCGTCTTCTTAGTGTAGTTACTTTCGAAAAAATTTGGGTCTACGCTAATTTAGCATGCAGTCTTACATGTTGTAACTTATCTGGAAGTGCAAAGCTTCGGCCATCTAAATCCGTGATTGTCGTTACACGTATAATATTTGTTTTTGGCCCGGCGGTGCAGATCCACCGCCGAGCCTTATCTGCCTGCTAACTGTCCTTGCCAGGATCTGTACCTGAGGCAGTCCTAGGTGCCATGTTTGCCCAGGCATTTTACACACCTTGGGCGCCCGTGGCAATTGCCGGCTGAGTACCCATACTGTTGGCACCGGTGGCACTACCCTAGTGCCCTTGGCTGGATGGCTGGTTCTACACGGAATAGCGTGAGGCCCCAGATCGTCTTGACATTGTTTAGCTCCTTGCTCTCAGGAGCACGGGCAGGATGACAAATACCATGTTGTGTGGTACATTCACACTGGTCTCACCGTTTACCCGGTACATATCTTCCCATCTGAGGGAATAGAGATGTCTGTCCCCCTATCGTCTCTCTAAATCAGAAGACACAAGTCTTCACTAGTCCGATGAACATTTTATGTTTATATGTTATGTTTCCCGCAGCTACTTTATATACAACTATTCATAAACTAAATATAAATAATAAAAATATGAAAACTATTTGAAAAACCATAAAAAGTACACTCATAAGGACTTATATACAAAAATGTTAAGCCTATATATGCGAACATCACGACAGAAGCCCGTGCAATACGAGCTCCTGTTGTGCACATTTTCCCGCCGTTTTTTTTCATCATGCAAAAAGAAGGAAATAATTATAAATAGAGGTCTTTAGGTTGCAGCGCATTTCACAAAAAGGTGTAACCTCAGTTACAAGTTAGGACTAACAGTCCCAACACAGATTTTCAGGTTCACCATTTTCAGAATTTCTTCCGTTTTGGCGGCATGGAGGGGTAAAATTGCAGCAGACAAATTAAGAATTTAAAAAAGAAAACAGAAATTTGTCCGATTGTGTCTTAATATGTTTATTCATAACATTTTCATACACTTACATAAACCTAAAATCTTTTCCTATACAAAATATACGTATTTAACAATAACAATACTTACATTACCTATACTGTATTATATAATATTATACTATTAAACACAATACTTAAAGATTAAATATCTACTAACTACTCACAATATATTCATTTAGCGACTGCATTGTGATTCATTGACTCAGAAAAAGAATGAGAAAAAACAAATCAGAGTCGTCTCTGACTTTTTTCTCGGAGGGCGCCGCTTGTCCAGCAATAACAGTTCGAATGACTACAAACACTTTTGTCTTCAGGTTTAGGGACACGATAGGGGGACAGACCCTCTCTTTTCCCGCAGATGGGAAGAGCTGAACCGGAATTTTATTGTGGGCGTTACCCTATGGTGCCTGTTATTGGGACTGAAAAGGGGGAAGCAGTTCCCCTCCCCACACTAGTGGGAGACGCGCGCACGATGCCGTTTAAGTTGCGGTGTCGTGGATAAGAATAATTGAGCTCGTTTAATGTTTGGCTTACGTGAGGAGGCCGGCCTCCTCACCCCCCCCCCCTCTCTGACGGGAGGGGTTGATTTGTGACGTGGTCTGGAACAATAGATACAACAACAGCTGCGGGACTGTCCTTAAGAGATATGTCGATGATCGTAACATAATCATCAACGCTCCATATATCCCAACCCATTATACCCCGAACAATAATGGGTATATACGTTCATCGAGTACCATAGATATAGCATTGGTTAAGAACGTTTCACTAGCCATCAAGACGGCTGTAACGTTACACGAGCTAACTCGGACCATAGACCCATATTAATAGAAATAGGAGAAAATAGACCCAATAGAAACGATTACCTGCACTAGAGGATGACGAAAAGGCGGAGTGTCTAGCCGACACACTAGTCAATGCGGGGTGCATTGACTCTCCCTTCCCCACAGACCCCTCCCACATAGAAGAGCTACAAAACATAGTGATGGCCCGCCTGGCTGTGCCGCCGGACGATGATGATTATATAGTACGTCGAACGGACACAGAAGAAGTTAAGGATCTAATAAAGAACCTTCATACGAAGAGGGCCCCCGAGCCCGACGGAATAACCAACAAGGCGCTGAAACAGCTGCCACCCGTTATTATAAACTTCTTAGTGTGCATATTTAACGCCCTTCAGGCGCAATGCATTTTCCCAGACATGGAAGGAAGCCATAGTGATTGGCATACACAAACCGGGAAAACCCCGGGCGGAGCCCACTACGCCTAAAAACCGTAATACGAGAGAAAAACCTTTTCATGGACGAGCAGTTCGCGACAGCCACAGCCTGCCCACAAGAAGTACACCGCCTCACGGAGTACGTACTCTCGGGATTCAAAATACAGGGCCGGCCACGCGGCACGGGCGCTGTCTTCTTTGATGTAGCAAAGGCGTTTGACAAGATTTGGCATCAAGGCCATATCTTCAAACTGTACCAACTAGGATTGCCCGACAGGCTGGTGCTGATCGTAAACAGCCACCTAGCAAACAGGCAGTTCCGCTACAGAGTGGAGGGCACCCTGTCCTCCCCTCGTCCCCTCAGAGCTCTAAATAAATTGTAGCAATTATATTTCTACCACATAAACGTTTTATAGGAAAGTGTATCTGTCACCTTGCACTGTAAGGCTTAATGTTCTCTGTGTTAAAGAAATGTCACTCTTTTTCCTTTTGGCGATGTTGAGGTCGGATATATTTGGGATATATGGCTGACGCTATTTGCCATCATCAAATGACAATTAAATAGTTTTTATTTTCCGCCGGGAACCTACATATTCGTGTCACACTGCACGAATTATTATTTCATATAAAAGAAGCTCTACTCCTTTTCTTTTTTTTTCCCTTATTAAATTTGGATGTAATATGAAGATAGATCATCAGTATAATCTTCAACTATAGAAGTTGAGGATTGGAGGAACAATTACATATATAAAGGACCATCCAAGTTGCAGCAGGGAGTCTCGGACAACTACCAGATAAGACTTCATACCCTCACTTTTTACTAACCCAAATTAAAAACTGTATTGATTCTATTGTTTGTTTATTATATGTTGTACTATTTTAAGTTTCTTTTTTAGTATCTTAGTATCTTCTTGATTGTCAATGTGGAAAGACCAGGATTAAATAAATGTATCTAAAAGTTTAAACCTTTAATAAACCCACTGTTGACTAGTTTTATAGAATGGTCATACAATAAATTAAATTAAATTAAATTTATTTCGGATAACTATAAGAACCACCTATGGTTAGTAACATTAAGAGCTAAAACATCATTTAATTTTTTTTTACAAACCTGTCACAAGTTTGTAATAAAAAATTAAATGGTGTTTGCACAAGTTATGAATTTAATTTGTGGGTTCACATTAACCTCCGATTTAATGTTCAAGGCATTTTTCTTGTGGTAGTAAACAAATTCTGAGTGACCTCGCTTACCGTAATAATCATATTTATATTGATCGCACTGCGATCTTTATTGATTTCCACCACAAGTGAAACATCTAATAACCTTTTTATTCGCTTTGTTTTCGTTATTTTGCGAAGTATTAACATTAGAATTAGATAGAGTGGTCTGATTTAAAGTATTACTCACTATACGCTCACTAAACAGACACAGTAAGCAAAAGATTAAAAGCATCTTATCTGAGCTCAAGCAGTTTTTACTTAAGATTGGTTTAATTAAGGTAACCTATTGTTGTGGATCGTCTCTGTTGGGAATAATCGCCTTTGTGGGTGTAGTTTTCCCTTTGTGGCACCTTCCTTTCCCGTAGGAACGCTATGAAACGTCTGTATTCATTAGGCTATTCCACCAGAATGTTATATAACTCCATCTTTACAGGGCATTGTCTGCTTGTAAGGCATGGAGCGGACGCCTAAAGCCACTTGTAACGTCATGTATAATGACCGGTGGGAACATTTTGCCCGACACGGACGGTGCGGCCGCCCCGGCCTTTGCGCCCCTGGCGGCAGAAGAGCCTGCTATTGTCTTAACGATTGTAGCTTTCGGTTTGCGGGGTGGTGTGACGGTCACTGGGGTCAGGAGGAACTATATGTCTTTCGCTTTTTTTGCCTGTGTGCCAGGTAGGACGGTAAATTATTGGCCTTGGTCGCTTTGGCCGGTAGAGGCGGAGTGCCTGAAATGAAACGACACTATGCTGTTGCCTTTTCCGTTTCTGTGTTCTCTTATAAAACACATGAGTAGAATCCCCGTCCTCCACCTCTGAGAAGACGCTGCTCGCGGAGCCGGTCCGGGCCGGTGTACTGGAGGTAGAGCGGGTGGACCACGTTCTGGTGGACCCTGATCGCTCATCCGATAATTCGGATGACATTGAACGCGAGGGGAAGACTTTCTATGGCTTCAATACCACTATGTAGATGAATAAATATATATTGGTCATGCAGTGAAGGAAATTCCTTCACTGCATGCACAGAAAGAGAAATAGAACGAGGAATAAAGAGCACGTGGAATATGTATTGGTCAATGAAGGAGGTATTTAAAATAACCCGTAAAACTTCAAACCTTAGCAATGAATATCTGTTTAATGGTTTGCCAAAAATGTGCATATTGACGTGTTAAGTTTACGCGAATGTTACTCACAACAATAGAATTTTATCGCGGTTTACTGCATTGTTTAACTAGCCCGACGTTTCAGAAACTTTACAGCATTCATGGTTATTCGCTCTGTATACCGAGAGGTGGATAGGAGCATGGGTGCAGGTGGGTAAGTGTTCGTTTGTCCCCCTATACTATAAAAAATAGCAATGATGATTACGAGAGGAAGACACGCCCTACATTACAAAAGGCTTTCAATTTTCTGTTGCATATAGTGGAAAGAAAGGATACGTGACGGTATAGCGTTTTCCTCAAGGCAAGGAGGCGGTTTATCGCGGTCGGAGCTACTTGCTCCCTACGCGAGATGGCTACCGCAGCGTATAACAATACGCCGGTCTTTGGGCGAGGGATGTTTGCAGTTGGTAGGCCGGTCCAAGAGACTGGGACGGTTTCTCCATGTCCCTGCCGATTACAACCACAAAGGTGGGGGTCCCGGCAAGGATTGGATCGCGACCCAGTGTCGGAACATAGCTGTCCTACCCAGCTGGGGTGTTAGTACACTTTGAAAGTTAGTATGGAGGGAACGAGGGTATGTTTATTGGCCAGCCCATATTTAGGGAACTTCGCGGTTTCGCAACAGCCCCCCCCCCCCAGGACGGTCCCTATAAAATACCAATAGATGTTACAAATTAAACATAAAAATAAAATAAAATGGTGTATATGATAAAAGTGTAAAATGGGACTCAAATTATAAAAAGGTTTAATCAGGTCAGGTGGTCTACTGTGCCAGGGAAGCTATGTTTTGGATATGGTGGTGATTTGATGAGTCTGCTTTGTCGAATAGGTTTTGGGATAGGTGAAGGATGTGTTGGTCTAGTGTGGTGATAGGTAGGTCGCGGTGTATGACGTCGTTCCTCACGTAACGCGGCGCTCCGGTCACCAATCGGAGGGCTCGGTTCTCCTTGGCGCGAAGTCGCTGTTTAAGCGAGTCCGCAACCAGGTGGTACCAAGCCGGCGCCGCGTACGTGAGTCTCGAACGTATGTAAGTTTTGTAAATGGCCAGTTGATGGGTAGGTGTGTAGTCATAACCGGGCGCAGCAGTTGTGTTGCAACCCCTGCGCCGGCTACGACGTGCTTGACGTGTGCTCGCATGGTCAAGGCATGATCCAATGTGACACCCAGGTATTTGGCGGTACGGACCCAAGGGATAGTTTCGCCGGCGATCGTTAGCCGAGGTGGTAGACGTTGAAGTTTGGACAATAGCAGGGCTTGAGTTTTGGTAGGATTCACTGACAGGCGCCATTTCTGGAGCCAGTCCGGTAAAAGGTTTAAAGCTCTCTGGAGCTTCTGGGCCATGTGGGCTGCGTTCATGAATACCGCAAGGAAAGCCGTGTCGTCCGCATACAGCGCCAGTGTGGTGTCCACCGTAGTCGGGGTATCAGCCACATACAGGCTGTACAGGGCGGGCGAGACACAGCTTCACTGCGGTACCCCCGCTGATATCGGATGGGCTCCCGAAATGGTGTCTTCCACCCGCACGCGGAACGTCCTGCCTTGCAGGAAGGACGCGACCACTTTTACGAGGGGACGAGGGACTGTAGTGTCAAGCAGCTTGTGGACAAGACCATCGTGCCAGGCACGATATCCAGGAAAATGGCGCCCGCCGTTTCCTTTTTATTCAACGCGCCGGTGAACATGTGTATCACTCTGGCGAGCTGAAGGGTGGTGCTGTGCCCTGGTCTAAAGCCAAACTGTTCCGGGCGTTGCGGCAGGTAAAGCCATTAGTCTGAGGAGTAATCCCTCGAAGAATTTGGAGATTATAGGTAAGAGAGAGAGAGATAGGTCTGTAACTGGCTGCTTTTCTTATGTCTTTCCCCTGTTTTGGGATCATAATGACTAGGCCAGTCTTCGAAATCCCTGGGAAGTGCCCTGTCCGGATGATGCCGTTGAAAAGCCGCGTAATGGTTGCTATGGCCTTGGGAGGTAGGCGTCTGAACGTGAGGTTAGTAATTTTGTCAAGGCCTGGGGCCTTGTTAATTTTGAGTCGTGACAGGGCACGCTGGACTGTTCCAGGGGAAAGAACTAGGCTAGGGTCGGCCTCGAAAAATCTATTGTAGAACTCGCTTACGTGCTGCACCACCTTTTCCACATGCTCGCCGGCCGAGGTAGAAAACGGGGAGAACTGACCTTCTAGGTGTCTGGCCAATATATCGGCCCTGTCCTGTGCGCGATAGCGCAGCTGTCCGTCCTCATATGTAGTAGGAGGCGCACGGGTGTGGCCCCCCATCTATATTTATCTGCTTCTGCAATTTCATTTTTGATTTTATTGGTTAGTTGATTTAGTTTGGTTTTAAGTCTGGGGCATCGGGAACTCTACCATTTCCGCCAGAGTTCTTTCTTGCTCCTGACCAGTCTCTGTAAGTGAGGGGGTAATTGAGGCTTTTTACTACTGTCTCTGTTCCGTGGGTTCTCTATGGTTGCCTGCTCTTTGGCCCTGACGATTGCCGACTCGATCGCCTGAGCCAGCTCGTCCACGTCCCCGGGCGTCAGCACTGGGACAGTGGGGCATGTCAGTTCTAAATAGTTTCTAAAATTTTGCCAATCGGTTGTGGGCCTGGCCGGGAGGGCCATTTGACGCGCATGGTTCCCTTTTAGGGACAGGATCACTGGGACATGGTCGGATTGTAGGTCATCATTTATGGTCACGAACGCGGTTGCGGCCGTGATACCATAAATGAGAGCCACATCTATGGTACTAGGCATCCCCGGTTGTAAGGCGGCCGGGTAGCGCGTCGGGAGGTCCGGACCTACCACCGCGTATGCGCTCAACATGGAGTCGTTATATCGCCGGGTGCTTGCAGTTTAGGTCCCCGGCAATGACCACCTGTTCCCCTGGTTGGAAATGGTGGTGAATATCGGAGACCACCAGCGGGTCCGTCGGTGGTTTGTAGGCCGCATAGATTTTAAGCGGCCTCCCACCGAATAGGACCTCTACACCCAGCGTGGATAACGTCACCGTCGGGATCTGCGGCAACGGCTGGTGGACCACCCGGCGCGCCACACAGACCGCCAGTCCCCGGATGTGCAGCACGGTGCCTTTGTGGTCCTTGCGGTAGATGTGATACCCTGGAATTTTGAGAAAGGTGCGTTTCGTTGATTAGTAGTATATCTATGGAGTATTCGTGGAGTGTCTGTTTGAGTAATGTTGATTTTCCTTTTAGGCCTCTGGCGTTCCAGAACATTATTTTTAAGTGTGTATCTGGGTCCATTGCGATGATAGTTCCATGATTATGGCGAGAGCCTTAAGAACATCCTGCAATGGGGTGTGGCCTGTGAGTATGTCTTGAATGATTTCTGAAGTGATTTTCAGAACGTCTGTCAGGATGCGTGTTAGTGGTGATGTATGTCTTTGGCTTCTGCTTCTTCTGTGTGTGGTGATGGGTTGTGGTATCTGTGGAGTTTGTGGAGTCTGTACAGTAGACGCCTCTTGATTCTGGATCTGCATTGGATTAGGGATTTGGATTTCTATTTTCTTCTTCTTCTTCTTAGGCTTGTTTTTTGATGTGGATGTTGTTGGGTGCTGGGAACGTGGGGTGGGATCATTAGCCTCACTTATGAGAGTTTGGCTACTAGGAGGTGGGACGGGTATCTGGTTTGGAGCGATACTGGGTTTAGGGATATTGGTGGGGCGGAAGGGAGCCGATCGGGCTACCGTGCCTGCTCTTTTGTCCTCCGCTTCCCTCGCAAATACGGGGCAAGCCGTGTGGTTTGC
Source organism: Eumaeus atala (assembly GCA_017140195.1). Lineage (NCBI taxonomy): Eukaryota > Metazoa > Arthropoda > Insecta > Lepidoptera > Lycaenidae > Eumaeus > Eumaeus atala. Next base: position 213,277 of record JAFELO010000352.1, on the reverse strand, counting down.
AGGATGCGGCCCTCCACAGTTCCCACAGGTAGGAGTGTCGGTTCTAGCGCGGGTACATTCGCGGGCGCTGTGGTTTTCGCCACAACACACGCAAACGATGGGACAGTGGCAGTTGAAACTGGAGTGACGGAACTGTTGGCAGCGGTGGCACTGGGCCGGGCCCCGCTTACTTCGCCAGGCCTCGACCACTATACCCGCCATACCCAGCAGCTCCGTCACTTCGTATATTTCTGGAATCAGATTTGGTGTTCTCTTTAAAATAGCCAAGAAGATACATCCCGGGCGGCCCTGGCTCGCCTTGATTGCCCTTACATACTCCGAGGCATGTCCCAGGCGCTCCAGGTCACCCGAGATCTCTTCCGGCAGGGTATTTACTGGAAGGCCTCTGATGCAGACCTTCGCGCTTCTGTCCGCCGTCAGGCTATAGCAATACCATGAAATCCCGTGGGTGGCCTCTATTTTTGAATTGTCCGGTATTCGTTCTCGTCCGTGGGACTGAACCGTATGCCTTTTTGAAAAGGACGCCCGCTGGGGTTTCGACCGAGCAGCTTTTTCAGTTCAGCCCAGTGAAAAGCCCAGTTCGGGAGGTGGGTTTGGTGTCGGGTTTGTGTGTCTGTCTGCTGTGCCTGCTGTTGTGTTTGTGGAGAGGTATGCATGGGGACCGGCGTATTGCTGGGGCTAGCCACTGCGGTAGCGTAAGTCGGACTTGGGCTCGAAGGGCCCGCGGATCCGTCCTGCGCCTTTTTCATAGGAGGCGAGAGGCTAGTTGACGGCACGTTGTGTGGCTTGTTCGGTCGGGGGCATTTTATCGCACCCAAACCACGGCGGTTTGCTTCTCTGGGGTCTTGTTGCGGGAGATGGCCTTTCGCCCTTAACTCCCCCTGGATGGCTTCGAATGTGTCCGAGTTTAGGCTCCCTTGAGGGCTTCTAGGGCGCCCCGTGACGGCGAGTCAGCGTTAATATAAGTAGGAGTCGGGACTGACGCGGCCGAGTGCTGTCAGTGACTTCGGGCCTCAGAAAGAGAGAGAGAGAGAGAGAGGATGGAGAGAGTACTTAAATCATTTTAAGGATGTCCTAAGTTTCGCCCAGTCAGTCTACAAGCGACAGCTGTGCGTGACGAATCCATCCGACGAATTCCGTAAAGTTTCGGTGCAGAACACCGCCCACTGGACCGCCCGGCGACCGTCAGGCCGCCGAGAAGTTCACGCGTAGGCTGCCCACACCGAAGAACGAAGTAGGTGAAGATCTACACTCCAGTGCTGGCCCTCAAGCCCTGCACAGGGACCATGTCCCTAACACCAAGCCCATGGAGACGAAGCAGCTGCAGTTCTGTCGTGTCGTCTAGCAGCGACGAGATGGAGCTGGACAGCGCATCGCTGACCTCGACAACAACGGAAGTGGTCATCGAGAGCGGCTGCATAGACGACGACCCCGCAGACACGTGAGAAGACAACAACGCAAATATGTGATAAAGTCTCTCACAAACGACCCAGGGAACCAGAGGTAAGTGCATCACCTACCTTATCACCGCCAAAAAAAATGGCCGAGAGGAAGAGAGACGGGGAGTCTCCCAGTCTCACTCGCACTCTCACATTCGCCGAAGCGACAGCGGCATCGACCTCGAGCGCCTTACCTGCGTGAGGGACGAATTCCGACGGCGCAAAAAAAAGGACGCCGCGCCGCCGCCAGTCAACGTAGACAAGCCGAAAACAGGTGAGTCACGTTACCTGCCGCTCGTCGTCGAGGTGTTGCCCAACTGGGTTCAACACTTCGGCAAGCTGCGGCAGTTACTGGGACACAGCCCAAACGCAAAACCCCTCGGCAAGGGGGTGCGTTTCTCGCCGAAGAGCGTGATAGAGTTCCGGATAGTACAGAGGTACCTCTGCGACCTCGAGACTACCGAGGGACTCAGTTGGTTCTCCTGCTCCCTCCCGAAGGAGCGGAGTATCAAAATAGCCATCAGGGGTCTGCTAGAGAACACAGACCCGAAAGACATCATGGAGGAGCTAGAACGCCTGGGGTTCGAGCCGTGCCAACAATTTAGGCACTCGTCGAAGCAATGTCACCGGAGGATCGCCTGCTTTCGCTGCAGCGAACCCCACTTCGCGCGCGATTGCAAGCGCCCCAAGACGGACCCGCCGGTCTGTGCGAATGGTGCCGGTGCTCACCCGGCCAACAGCACCGCCTGCCCGGTGTTCTAGAGGGAGGCGCACAACAAACGTGCCGGCCCCGTGGCCATCACGACGGTGAGAGCCCAACGACCAATAGCTCCAAACGTGGAGCTGCCACCACCGACAGCCGCGTCACTAATGGCGAAGGCTAATAAGCAGCGGAGGCAGCGCAGGCCTCAGGGCTCAAGCCGAAAAAGAAGAAGAAGCAGAAGAAGAAAAAAGAGGCTATCGTCACTCAAGGAGTGACACCCGAAGCGGAAGTGGAAATGGAGGTAGACCCCGCTCTCCCCATCTCTGCACCCGCCCTCCCGAAATCCACCACCTCGCCTGCAGCGGCGAAACCGAAAGCCTGCAGTGGCAGGAAACCAGGTGAGAATCCTATTCTGGAACGTGAGGGACGTCTCGAGTAGAGGGGCGTTGTTGACTCAACTCCTGTGCTCACAGGAGGTTGACATCGCCCTGATCAACGAGACCCATTTGAGAACCGGACAGAGATTCTACATCGCCGGTTACACGTCGCACAGATACGACGACCCCAACGACCGAGCGATCAGAGGAGTGATGGTGTTGGTCAGGAGAAACGTCCTACACCAGCCACTCCCAGTCCCTGCACTACAATCGTTCCAAGCGATAGGCGTGGAAATCATGACAGGCAACAAGCCGACCAAACTTTTCGCAGCCTACAAGGCTCCGGGTGATGCACTGGACGTCGCCGACATCCACCGGCTCCTTTCAGAAGAGCCGACAGTGATTGCCGGCGACCTCAACTGCAAGAGCCCGGCTTGGAACTCACGTCTCACAAACGCGAACGGAAGGATACTCCTCGCGGATGCAGACGAGATGGACTACACAGTCCACGGCCCCACGAAACCGACCCACTATCCGGATCCACACGCATTCCAGCCAGACGTACTGGATGTGGCGACCACCAAGAACCTCTAGTGCCACTTCACACTAGAAGTGTTGGAGAAACACCTCGGTTCTGACCACATGCCAGTGCTGGCGGTACTGCACACCGGGGCGTGCAAACTACCAACTCTCCCTCCTAGGCGAAAGGTAAATTGGGAAGGGTTTGCCTCCTGCCTAAACACCTCCACGAAGACGTGGAGAAACTGGCCGAAGAGATGCAGACTACAATCTGCACCGCCTTAGAGAAGGCCACCGCAACTCTTTCGAGCTCAGGCACCAGTGGCAAGGACAAATTGCCAAGAAGCCTCCAACTCTTTCTCGAAGAGAAGAGAGCTACCCGCAGGAAATGGCAGTCTACTCGCTGGCCCACGATCAAAACTCACCTGAACCGTCTCACTCAGAGGGTCAAATCTGAACTTTGGGCCTTAAGTTCGGATAGATGGTCGAGGAGGCCGGCGAAGACTGGCAGTCACTACGGGCCCTAACGCGCACTTTAACAAAGAGGAAAGCACCAAGTAGGCCATTAATACACGGAGACGGCACTACAAAATACAGTGCCCCAGACAGAGCGGAGATATTCGCGAACCATCTGGAGGCACTTTTCACCCCTTCCCATCGGTCAATTCCCAGCACACCGCCCGGGTCGAAGCTTCAGTCGAAGCTTAGCTGGAAGCCCCAGGCACGGGAGAAATCGCCGCAGTAACGAGACTGCTAAACGGCATCGTCCGCACTGGACACTTCCCCACTAGCTGGAAGTTGGGCCACATCATCATGTTGCAAAAACAGGGTAAGGTCAGCAGGAGAGCGGACAACTATCGCCCGATAACTCTGCTACCCACTCTGTCGAAGACCCTAGAGTTGCTCATACTGAGACAACTCACCCCCCCTCTACCACTCAGAGACGAGCAATTCGGGTTCCGACCCAACCACGGTACCACTCACCAACTGGTCAGGGTCACCCATTTGATCGCAGTGGCTAGAAACAAGAAAGAATCTGTTGCCGCCGTATTCCTCGACATGCAAAAAGCATTCGACTCCGTATGGTATAACGGGTTAATATATAAATTAATCCAAAGCAATGTGCCTAAGCCTCTCATAAAAGTGATTGCGTCATTTCTCTCAGACAGGAAATTCCAGGTGAGAGTGGACGGAGTCTTGTCCGAGAAGAAATGTATTCACGCAGGTGTACCTCAAGGGAGCTGTCTCTCGCCAGCCCTCTACAACTTCTACGCCGGGGACGTACCTGTTTCCCCGGAGTAACCGCCGCGCTCTACGCGGACGACACCGCCTTCTTGGCCGCGTCTCTGAACGCGAGACACGCGGCCAAAAAACTACAGAGAACCCTCGATCTCCTGCCGGGGTGGCTCCGGAAATGGCGGCTGGCGATTAATCCATCAAAAACGCAAGCGATCGCCTTTCCCATACAGCGAACCGCACCAGGTACGCTTCAGGTACAGGGCAGGGAAAAGGCGGAGGCGTCGGAGCACGAGACTCTCAGGAGTCTCGCGCCCTGGCACACCCGCCCCCCGGACAAATATAGCCTGCCGAGTGGGGCGATGGATAATACCAGCTTCCGTCCACCTCCCACAGAGGCTAGAAAAAAAAAATCATTACTAATCCATATCCTTTTATTTCCCACAGGCGGCTATATATTTCTCTCCCTCGCTGGACGCGGCAGACGGGCATCGCAGCCACCACACGGGCGGTACCGAGTGGGACATGACAACCCCGTTGCCACTCTTCTCGGCCCGCCGCTTCTCCCGTGACATCAACCTCACGGCCAGACCCCTGCTTTTCTTGTGTTTTCTTTTCTTTCATTCTCTCGTCTTAACTTTACTTTTCCACCAAGCACCGTGTCATAAATACAGCGTGCGAGTCGGTGCCTGTCCATAGGGCCAGAACAGGAGTGGATCCATACACGGTTCCCAGTTCGCTCTGGGACCTGTGAGAGTGCCCCAACAAATAGACAGACGCCGGTAGTACAAAGATGTCAATAGCCCAGGCACATATGTGCATACACACTCAGAGGTCATTATGACCTCGCATTAACTACAGCCTCGTATTGACGAGGCTCGAACCACATATTTCCAGTAGGGAGCAAAGTTCCGGTCTGGACTCCCCTCGACCTGGCAACTGGTTCGAGTGCGAAGACGTAACGAGAAAACTCCTAAGTCTCTACGCGAACGTTTTTCATTACAATAAAACTACTTTCACGGACAATCCATGAAAGTAGTTTTATTGTAAAATGTAGAATTGATAATTCCTCATCACATAGACAGATGTAAGGCAATGTTTGAATAGCTCAGTATATTCCAGTGGTAGGTTAGTATCCTTCAGATTTCCTGTTATATTGATATACACTCCTCTATTGGTAAACATGTAAATAGGGACTGTACATCAAAACTGACCATAATTTCTTTGTCATTGTATGTAGATATTGTTTCCCTTCGACAAAAAAAATACACAAGAATGGTGCTCCATTCTTGTGTATTTTCGGCAATATTGTATATTCAGTCCACCCGTGACCATGGTTGCTGTAAAGCTTCTGAAACGTCAGGTTAGTTAAATAATTAAATAACTCTCGGTAAAATCCGTGAAAGTAGTTTTATTGTTGTTTAAGGAGTTAAGTATACAAGGCCGTGAGGAAGAGTTAAGAGCATGGGTGGAGTGGCTAACATCCTCGTATTAGATCCAGAGAATGGAGCGTGCTCAAAAGAGAAATGTGCTTTAGACCACACAAGTGTAACTCTTATTATATTATTAGTTATACCAAACGCAGCTGGCTATGAGAGAAAGGAAGCGTGTGAAATCACCCTCTTGCCCCTGCAGTAATGTGTGAAACGTATCTCTCTCTCGATCTTATATACCTCCCTCAGCTTCCGTCCGCCTCGCCCGATCGCACTTTTTATCGCGCTCTCTTCACTCGTTCTTTTGAATGAGATATCTTAAGTCCAGCGTGCGCAAAGAAGTTTTACTCCAACAATTCGCTTTATTATATTTTATACGGTAAGCAGACTTTCAGGTCTGACGTGGAATAAGTAAAAAAAACTACAATAAACTATTACTGTAACGTAAGTGTTTGTTTGTGCGTGTGTGACTGTTAGTGCGTACATGCGGGCGCGCGTATTAGATTTTTATATATCAAAACCACATGATCATTGTCAGATAAATAATTTTATTTACAATTTAGCACAATCTTACATTTGTGGAGAACAATGTCACATTCATAATATTGATTACATATTACATTTAATAAAAATGCTTTTACGATTTCACTTTTTATAGCGTTTATTACTGATATCAATAGAGGTTATTTCTATTGATATCAGTGGTACCTACAGCTTTTCTAAACATTTTAATGTCATATACTAGCGAAGATTATACAGGTGCGTAACCGTCCTTTCCCCCCTTTCTCTCCTTTTAAAGCAATCGACAAATGCCTGTTGACGCCTATAAACAGCCGAACAGACTCAATGAACCACCGGACACTCACAATCGCTCGGACCGCGACGGTACAGCTGTGACTCAAGTCGTGCAGGTGATATTGGGCTCCAGTGCAGCAATGTGGAACTCGTACGTAACGTCAGCGAAGCAGAATAAACTCGTTACCGTCGGCCGAAGCACGAATCGCACGACGCCGTGACGCAATAGCAGTAGCTAAGTCCGCCGAAAATGACACAAATACAGGACGCGCACGCGCAGTAACTAGCCAATAGGGCCAGCTAACGGATAGCAGTCTTCAGTCGGTAGTAGCTATCGCTTGACGAGCCCGACACACCCTGCGGGCTCCCTTCGTTCGGCTGGATGGTGCGTAGATGCATTTTTCCTGCTAGAACCAATACTATGCATACCGCCTCGAACCGGGCGAGGCGTTGAAACCTCACATATAGTAGCACAGTTGTAACAGATGAGTGGCAGAATGACTCACTCACACACCGCTTACGAATAAGGACCCGGGTTCATATCCGTAAGTTACTCAACTTACGGACATTACTTACTTTATACATGCATATATTATCTTAGTGTAAATATAAACGCGATCTTTAGAGAGCTCTAATAATAAATTAAATCGTGATCACGGCTGCTGCTGATTTCGAGCGCGAATCAAACCCGGCCTATCGGAGGCGGTTAAGGATGCCGGCCTCCTCAAGCAAGCCAAGCAATACACGAGCTCAATTTTCCTTATCCACGTTACCGCATCATAAACGGCATCGTGCATGCGCCGTCCTACTAGCGGATTGGAGTGTCCCTTTCCGCACTAGGAGTGGAAGTTCTGTTCGTAGGGTGGTCCCTGAAAATCTACGCGACCTAGTAAACCGCTCAGAGACCTACTGGTGGTCTCCGGCACCCATCACCGTTTCTACCCTGAGGAACAGGTGGTCATTCCCGGGGACCTAAACTGTATGCACCCAGCGTAGAGTCCGTACACCAGTTGTCCAAATGGACACCGCTTACATAATGACGGTGCATACGCGGTGGTTGGCCGAACCTCCCGACGCGCTACTCAACCGCCGGTGCTGCGGGTATGTCCAGCACTATCTTCGTGGCATTGCGATGACTTACACATTATGATAAATTCCCGTAAACCTAAGAAATTACGATGACTTACAGGCAATGATAAAGGGAAGATACGAACACGAAGTACAACATCTATGCAAAGCACGCACAATTGAAGATATGAACTTCTTCACACAGCCGGAGCGAGCGCAACCAGGATGGCTGCACACACACTGAAAACATACAGCATACGCTAACCTACGACGCCATTCCGAAGGTGCCACTGGCGCGAGACAACTGAGAACTCATATCGTAACATAATAGTACGTGACTAACTAATCCGGTCGCATTTACAGAAGATACGCGACCCCTAGAAGTCTTAACCGAAAAAACACTTCGAACTACAACCACTGGCGACACAAGCAAGAAGGCAAGGAAGCGTATTTCAGGGTCTTTCCGTTAGACCGATCACAACGGAGAGCTGCTTGGAACTTTGCGAATGGTTCGCTAACGGACTTTACAAAACTTCGAGAGAGAAATGGCGGGACACGGCAGAACAGACGACATCGTAGAAATCGGCGGAAACGACACCTCCACTCAGAAGTCACTCGGTCCACTTATGTGTGTGAAAGAAGTTTCGCGTGAATCGGAAGAGGATACCCGTAGAGGTGCTGCAAGGCCTACGAGCACCCGTCAAGAGAGTCGTCATCACATCGATCCCGCTCGGCCACACTTCTGTAACTACACCGCCGAAGCGCACAGTGCAAAACACGTGAGTGCAAGTCGACTGGCACGATGCGCCACCCCCTGCGCGACTAACAGGACGGCGAGTTCTTACAACGTATTCGTTTCGGTTACTCTCGACTCTCACCGCGTAAGCCGTAAGTATAGGGTCTGAACAGGAAAATTGACTAGAAAAATATTGCTGCTCAGGACATTCATAAAACATTTTTTTTCCTCTTTACTTGTTTGAAAGATTTTTTAAATTATTTTCTAAATCCAATTAATAGTACGCACAATAAACAATTGAACTCTGAGACATAAACTAACGCATACAGAGAACCGTGATGATTTGTGATGATGATTTTCGCAAGTCGCATGACATACTATATTACGTTCCTCGTAGCAAAATAAACACATACTTTTTTAGATTAATAGCATTGATTTACAAAAATACAAGATACACGATTTCATACTGAACGGTTATTCTAAAGCATACGTGATAACTGTACATAAACATATTTTTTTACAAGTTCAACTTTACGCGCACGATTGTAAGTTGTTCTTACACAGCCCATAATTTGACAATTGCACACCTCTTACACGGAGGGGTTTGAGACGCTGTGTATATTCGTATTTCTGTAATTCAAAACTGTAGCTGAGAGTCATTATGTAAATATAAACATAGTCACTGTTTAACACAATTTGTTTTTATAATTTAAAAATAGTCGAATAATTCTCAAACAAGATCTATTTTTTGTTCAAAGCCGTAAAGTATGCGAACAAGAAACCGGAACTGTTGTTCAGTACGTGTACGTATTTTGACTTGTGATAGCGATGTCCCTCCCCTCCCTCTGTACAGCATACACCAGCTGTCGGAGCCAGGGCCTCCTGTGTTACTCGTGAGACACGCCACGACAATATTACACTTTGTATGTATCCTAAGCTAGTCTACATATAAAATCTGTAACTAATATATATGTCTCTTCACGGATCTCTATTTGTTAAAAATACAAGCAACTAATTTATAATTAGCACAAAATTATGTCTTTTTTCTGTCTGTAAGCAAGCGCATCACACGGCAGCTGATGCGGTGCACTTCTTACAATGTTCCTGAATACAAGCGTCCTTCTATACGTGTGAAACTGTCAGATATAACACAATAATACTAGTGTCGTACTGCGTTTACATTCAGCCGCTGCCGCTGCCCCTGAATGTACACGAAGCATCGAAGTATTTGGCAAATAATCAGGTACTTGTATAGTCAACTGTTATTTTCTAAACTCTCTCTCTCGTCTCTTGGTAGTTTTCCGACGTAGTTCGGGAAGTTTACTTCTCTGCTGGCACGTTCTTTTGCGCTTTTAACCGCGCTATCTCCTCACCCAGTGTGTCGATGTTGTCCTGTAATCACAAATACTACATGGGCTAGCAGTGAGCGGGCAAATACGGTGGAGCACGTCAGCCGAACACGGGTCCCGTACTCGACAGGCAGTGCTCGATAAGTAGTAGCTTCACTCGCGTAACATCATTGCCCATTGCATACCTTACGTTAGAGTTGCCACGAATATTGATATGGTCCAATAACCAAGTAACAAACATTCGGCTTCCCCCTCTGCCGAATGGCCGAATATTTGGTGGCGGAATTATCTATCGTCTGCCCGGAGTGTCTATAGCGAGAGATTTTTTTCCGGAAACGTGTATTATTTGTGATGAAAAGCGCAATCGTTTATTATCAAATAATCTGCCAAAATTGTTTTTATCCACCACCAATTACCATTGTAAAAAAAAGTATGTTTTTTGAATAATACGTGGTTTTTATTTTCCATTATGTACACACACAAATGTACACACACACACACGATCTCTCTACATAGAATTCCCCTGCTACACATACGATCTCTACATACAATTACCTTGCTACACATACGATCTCCCTACATACCCTGTCGCAAATACGATCTCTCCGCATATAATTCTTCTGCTACACATACAATCTCTCTACATACAATTACCCTGCCGTAAATACGATCGCTCCATATATAATTCTTCTGCTACACATACGATCTCTCTACATACAATTACCCTGCCGCAAATACGATCTCTCCACATATAATTCTTCTGCTACACATACAATCTCTCTACATACAATTACCCTGCCGCACTAACGATCTCTCTACATACAATTCCCCTGCCGCACATACGATCTCCCTACATATGATTTCCTGGCCGCACATACGATCTCTCTACATACAATTCCCCTGCTACACATACGATCTCCCTACATATGATTTGCTGGGCGCACATACGGTCTCTCTACATACAATTCCTCTGCTACACATACGATCTCTCCACATATAATTCTTCTGTTTCACATACGTTCTTTCTACATACAATTACCTTGCCGCAAATACGATCTCTCCACATATAATTCTCCTGCCGCACATACGATCCCTCTATATATAATTCTTCTGCTACACATACAATCTCTCTACACATAATTTACCTATCGCACATACGCTCTCCTTACATACAACTCCCCGGTCATATATACTATCTGTCTACATCTAATGCCCGACACCGTACTGGCTACTATATCTCTATACGTTTAGACATGTGGAGTTGCTTACTACCCTGCCTGTAGTTTATACCTTGAGCATGATGTTCTTAAGAAGAGTGTCTTCGAGCAGCGCCTGCAAGCGGCGGTTGATCTCCAGCGACAGCTCCGGGCTCATGCCGCCGGGGTCGCCGCCCCACACCGCCGCCATCGCGCCGCCCCCCAGTCGCGCTATCTCTTGCTACAACGCGACGACAACATCGTGAACACGAGTTTAAAGAAAAACAAATGTTTAATGTAACGCAAGTGGAGCTATAAAACATTTCAAATGTTTACTGGGCCCGTGCAGGAGGTACTCTGTAGTTTACCTTAGTCAATTTCCGTTGAGGCTGCGTGTACAAAATTATTACAATTAACATTCCAGGCATATAATACAGGGGAGAGACAGACAAACAGACAATTCGCTCTAAAAATGTAATGTTATCAAACCCATATACTATAAATTGTATGAAATTGTTCCTAACACTTATTCCTAAAGACTCCTGTGCCACATGACAAGAGAGGAAAGCACGCCCTCTCATCTCTGTAAGCCTATCCCAACAGAATCTATGTCGGGGTAAAAGATATTCTTGTGTTATTCCACAACAACCCGGAATAACATAAAATAACAACAACTCGACTGCTATACAAGTTTTTTTCAGTCGGGCCCCATTAATTTTAAGTATATTTTTAACAATACTTCAAATGTGTCCCGACTGTAGAAGAAGCCTTGCTTTCGTTTTCAGTTAGACGCTTCCAGGCGTACGTACGTACGTACGTACCTGGGCGGCGTCGGCGCCGGCGGGAGACAGCGCGGCGGGCGGCAGCGCGGGCAGCAGGCGGCGCAGCAGCCGCGCCTTGCCCCGCAGCTCCACGGTGAGCGCTCTGGCGTGCTCCTCGAGGAAGTCGCAGCGCTCTGCGCGCCGCGCCGCCGCACGCTGCAGCGACACGATGCGCTCGATCAGCGCCTGGCGGTCGGGCGAGCGCGCCTGCGGCCACACAACGTAGCGCACATGTTATGTTTACTGGGAGTGGTAGTAGTGATAACTGCAATGCAGAGCCTCGCTCACAACTAATACTTCTGACCTACCACAATAATTACAATAAAACTGCCTTTATCGCAATTTATTTAGTTATATAACTAGCCCGCCGTTTCAGAAGCTTTACAGCGACCGTGGTCACGGGTAAACTGAGATGACAGATGTCCTGTCACAACTTACTAAAAGTACCCGAAGAATTATAATTATTTAGCTGTTCCCGGTATCGCAAACAGTCCTTATTACATCTTGCTGTTTTGAGGTAACACAAATGTTTCGTTTTGTTTTCACTATTACTTTATGGAACCCAAGCTGAGAGAATAACCCAGCCATCTTCACTATTGTAATTTGGATGTATTTTAATTTCAATAGCCCAAAGGATATTCCGTGGAAGGATTCTCTAGTAAAGATTTGCGATTCATCAAATCTAATGTAATGGCAGGAGCCAACTTCCGCATGCTCACAGACCGCAGATTTTGTAGCGCGCCAGAGTTTCATATCGGCTATAATTTTCCTGACGCGACTTTTTATGGAACTTTTACTTTGCCCTATATAAGAGAGCCACTATCAAGTTTGTACACTCCTGCGTCTTGTAGAGGGATGTGGCAGCTAACTGACGGCAGGAACTGACTAACCCCCTTTGTAATTAGTTGTTGTTCCTCGATGTCCTAAGTTTATGCGATAGTTGTAATAAGTAACATTCACTCTCACACATCAATATAACACATTCGTGCTAATTTATAAATATATGTTTTTCAAAGTTATTCATAAAGACGTTGAAAGAATAGTATTTTGTAGAAGTAGTTATAATATTAGAAATAGTGGTTCAGTAGAATAAGTTCATGCAGAACAAATTGGTACCAAAATGTTGCAAATTTTAAGTTCATTAATATCAATCATCAAAATTGAATTAAATATTAATGACAAAATACCATAATGCAGTCTATTTGAATATAATGAAGTCTACACCTAAAAGAAAGTCCCAACGCGCTTATAACAGATCGCTTTACTCTTCCATTTTCACGTAAAAACGTCCAAAGTAAAGTCAATTTGATGAACAAGTAACATTTATTTCACCCATGAGGGGGTGAAATACGGGTCGAATGTTTAGGTACAGCTTGTTTTCAGCATTTGTGAAAGTTACCACACCTGTAAGTGTAAAATTAAATTAAACCCGCAGTTTATGTTTGTCTGCATTGTTTGCAGTTTGTATGGAAGTTCAATAAATTATTGCTTTAAGGCAATAAATTATTATAACTCCCCATTCTAAGACACTTGTTACAAATACGACGGAGTCTAATCATTGTCAATATGAATCTACCATAGAATATTATTGCAACGACATATACCTACACTACGGTACAATACCTGCACAATATACACAATCTGCTAGCTACGGCTACGTGTACGGACAAACCTTGGACATTAGCAAGCTCAAAAGGCTCGGTCGTTTTATCTGAAAGTGGAAGTTCATTAGCTTTGACCTGACGGAGGGACTGGCGCATACGCACAGAATACAATGGACAACGTTTGTAAGTAGTCAAATCCCTGGACCTTCTGAACCAACTTAGGGTCATCCATTAACTAGTTTCCATCAATTCTTGAGCTAATTAATGCAGGGCCCATCAATTGTTGGGCTAATTTACCCCCTATGTAAATTAGGTTCGAAAAATTGCCAAAACACGTAACATAATGAGCCATTTATAATGAGATTTTTTAAAAAAGTATCAGAAAGTTTAATACATTTGGATAGCTACAATATTCCCGCCTGGCATATACCTCATGAGTTTGGACATTGTATCCATGCAGAGCCGGGGCTAGTCACTAATGAGACGTAAGACATCACGCTATGCCTCTTCCTATTTATTTTAGGGGCACCTGACTACGTCGCGGTCTGGTGGCGCGCACGTGCCGCCGTGGACCGTTAGGTCCCGGATCGGTCCAAGGACCAATGTTATTGCAATTGAATAACAGCCGCAACTCCGGAAGCTGGCAGTGTTCAGTGCTGCCTCTCTTTTCCCTCCGCCCCCGCCGGACACATAAGAGCCGCGCTGACGCGACGGCGCCGCCCGGACGCCGGCTGTATGCTCCAGGTGTTTTGTTTTATAGTGTAGGATGAAAAAACAAGCAGTCGAGCCTCTGGAGCAGTACCGACCAAATCCGCATATTTATTTGTATTTCAGATTGTAGCTTTCCTGCCTAATGTGCCACCCGAAACTCGGACCACTCGCCGCAAGTAACGGTACAACAGATGTATCACCTGGAGGCGGTGTCAAGTGAGCGCGAGGTACCTCGCTGCAGCATAGCACTACCTCCTACGTAGACGCTCGTACAGTGGGTACGTCCAGTTACCTCGACCGGAGGCACATCGGCGGGGCGCTCCCCGCTACCGCCCTCGCCGCTGCTTAGCGAGCTGATGGAACCTGCAAGCAGCCGGTGCACGGATAAGAACAGCGAATATTTTACATCACATCAACAATATGTAACAACAACCCTGTTGTTCCTGCTAAAGGCATGATCCGATATTCACTTGTCATCATCATCATTCATCTCACTTAGTTCTACTGTTCAATTTAAAAATCAAAATAAACGCTTGTACTGCTAGTGTGGTTTTAGACGTGCGTAGCGTCGCGTCACCTGCGCCTTGTTACGCAATACTTTTTAAACGGACACCGCGTGCCCATTTTTCGGGAGTGTTTTATAGATTTTTTTTTTTTTTGACCGATTTAAATCATTGTTCGAGTTTAATTGATAACTTGCCAACATTTGACTTAATCGAACTTTCAGTGATTGTATACACATACACACATATATATATGTACACGTGTCTAAAAGGAAAACAGGGTTTCTGTTACATTAAATTGTGTCAATATTTAAACTTCACAAACACGTTTTCACTCAAGTTTTTTTTTTACTTAGAAAAGGGGACAAAAGCACCCGGACTTCGGACACCCGCACGGACGTTTTGCACATGCGCCGTCCTCTCCAATAGGCCACTGGAAACTCACAGACTGGACGAAGTGCAACAGTGTAGCTCTCTGAGCACGCCGCGAGCAAACAGCACGGGCCACGGACATAGCTGTAAGGTTTCGTGTGGTGCGTCAGTAGTCGTTAGCCCAGTGGAGGGGCAAAGGAAAAAGAGGGCAACGCATCTTCATGACATGCTTCTGGTCCTAGATAGTCGTGGAAAGGCCCTCCCGTACGCCACTATACATACTTTAAAATCCGCCAGATCTGTGTGCAACACAGCAATGGCTCCTTGTACTCGTGCCACAAAGTACTTGCTACGCACCAGTCCTGGCGGCGGCCGCGTCGAGCGCCGGCGGCAGCTTCGCCTGCAGCTGTTCTATCCTCTTCAGAGCGCGCTGCAGCTCCCGGTTCAATTCCTTGCATACAAATCACACCGTTAAAACATTGCCGTTGCCTAAAAATACAGACACACTTACGTGCACGCACGCATATTATGTACCCAAGTACCAAAAAATGCACTCAGGCAAGCACACTTTGTACACAAATTCGTAATGCAAAACGCATATTGTGTACGCAGGTACTTAGACACGCACCGCACACAGGCACGTATATTGTGCATAGAAGCACTTACATGCGCGAACTGCACTCGAGTTTCGTGCAGTTCGTTAGGTGGTGGTGAGACACGCCACCGCATCTAAGAAATTTCTATGCAAATGTGTGTAGGAATCAGAATGAGCAAAAAGCACCTACAACTACTTTGCTAAGCTATAAAAGTCGTTATGCGACGGACATGACGATCCTTTAATCCATTCCATCCATTTCTCCTTTTAAAATACGCAACTATTAAATAGGCTACTGGCCGTTAGCAGCTGCGGCAGAAGTGTTCTCAGACCTTGGTGGCACTGGCGTGCTTGTTCTTGAGCACACTGTTCTCGCCCTGCTCCCACTCCAGCCTCTTGTTAGCCTCCTGCAGCTCCTCCGTCACCTCCGCCACCTGCAGCTCCGACAAGTTTAGTAAGAGGTGGTGCCGAATTGGGCGGCGCGACCGGGGAATTACCTCTGGCTCACATTATACGGCAGAGTTACCCATGGGGCAGCAAGGCGCACTGGTGGTGATGGAGGGAAGGTATTATTTACTAGTAACCATAGTACCCCTGCTCTATGTATGCATAACCTCTATGCGGATGTCTATCGGGCTCGGTGCTCACCAAAAGACTCACACTGCTCGTCTGCTCCATCGCAAAACAGTCCATATTCGTAAGCCGACCGTCGAGCGCGGCCACCCGCGCACCGCCTCCCCGCGCACCGCCTCAATCCGATCCAAAGCGACAGGGAGTCTCAAGAAAAGTGAATACTGCGACGAGCGTCCTACGTGTTGCGGATGTCTATGGGTGTCGGGTACTAAAGCATTTAAAACTTTCTGTCTCCAAATCCTTTTTCCGCCTACCGCAATGGTGTCTTGAACACACGTATCAACATCTGTGCGTATGTTTACAGTTGTCGACGTAGGCGCTCACCTTCCTGGCCAGCGCTTTGTTCTCGCTGTGGCGGCGCTCGCTCTCGTCGGCCAGACGGGCACTCAGGCGCGCCGTGTCCGCCTCCAGTGACGTCACGCGAGCGCGCAGCGACGCGTTGTCCGCGCTTAGCGCTTGCGCCTGCAACCACATCAACTAACCATCAGACCTACTCAACACAACACTGACGAAACAACTGCTAGTGCCATTGCTGGCTGCAGCCGGGCAGCGTCGGCACCGCCGGAGCGGTATCATACACACGTATGTCAGTTTTAGTCATTTATCATTGAAGTACAAGTTGGTGTAGGCACCTAGTTGTGATATTGTTGTTACTTCCTAGTACCATTAGAAGGAACTGAGTGCGGAACAGTTGTCTCTGCTGCAAGTCGGCTCTGGGCCAGGATGTATTGTCACATTACGGTCTAGTCCCGTCTGTGTGATACAAGCTAACTACACGTTCCCAGACTAAAATGAGATAGAATTTAGCTTAAGGAAGTCTGCAGTCATTAACGCCCGCCATAAGATTGTAAACTCTTTACTTTCACTAAAGCTGCCTTTCATTAGTCAAAAGCATGGGTGGATAGAATATGGAAGACGGGGGTTTGTGTCTTCGCAACGTGTGGTTTGGCTGTAATCATTTAGAGTATACGAGCGCCGTTCCTCTGAGCAGCAGGGCGAGCGTTGTGATCTGCGAAGTGGCGAAAGTCGCCGGCTGTTTCGGACACAGTTGACCGGTGCTCATCGCGTCGCTATCTGCATAACGGCGGTACAGCGGGATAGTTGTTGGGTGGTCGCAGGTGCCAGCCACTGATTATATAATTATATGTACCTTGGCGCCGTGGTCGTGCGCGCTGGCCCGCGAGGCTACGTGCAGCGCGGTGAGGCGCGCGGCGTGCTCGAGCGCGCTCGCCTCCCGCCGCGCGCACGTCTCGGCGCGCGCTCGCTCCTTGCTCAGCGCCGCCTCCGCTTGAGCCGCCCGTTCTGTCTCTCTGTAAAAATTCGAATTTTTCACGATAAAATATTAAATTTCATTATCATTATTTAACGGAT
>JAFELO010000352.1:180375-195667 GCA_017140195.1 Eumaeus atala | reverse complement strand
TACACAAGGATAAGGATACCTATAGTATTTTGATACATTCGCTCATTACGGAGATTCTGTCTCATTCCACAAGTAAACCTTGAGAAACGCGACAAAATTTTAAGTAGTCATAACAATTATGAATAACATTCGTGTGAATATACGAGAATATTACATTGAAGCTTAAAATTACTAAGGGCAATGCAGTCAAGACTCCGGCGACGCTCAGACACCTGCGTAACCTCCGCCGGTGCTGCGCTTATCGATGGTCCTCCTACTGATACTTCTGTTGCGCAAAAAAAGAGAAAATATTGTTTTGGATGTTGTTAATGTTACTTTCGTCTGAGGATTCCTGCTGGCGTGATGCATATAAATGTTTTGTTTGGGCAGGACCTATGGTCCCTTACTAGAGAGGTAGCTTTTACTATTTTCGTAGGGCTCAGGTGCCTTTGGGGTGTTTGTACAGATCCCACTCCTGCTGTCACCTGGTGAGCTGCGAGGCGAGGGTGTCTGCCAGCGCCGCACGCGCCCTCAGCGCTGCCAATTCTGCTGCCTCTTCCCCCAGCCGCAGGTTGCTTGCCTTCAATTCCTCCACCTGTAAACGACGAATTCATTTTAAAACTCTTAATGAAGGTAAAAAAAAGCTACCATCAGTTCCATTAAACGCTAGCTCAGATCTGTGCAGGCGAGCAGACGCCGGTCTGCCATATGACATATATTGTAAGATCTTTTTATGTACACAGTAAGCAGTAAGTTAATTATGAGGTCCTCAACGGCGCCGTCATCGTAACATCACGTCTATTCACAAGTTATCGTTTAAGAAATGGTCGTCGCGGAGATCCTTAATGTATGCACCACACCCAGCGCATCGTAACTTTCCCTCCTGCAGGTGTCCAGCTGTTGCAGCGCTGCGACCAGTCTCCTATCCAGTTACTCGCTCTCGTGCCGACACAGTTTCAAGTATACCTGAAGGACAGTGCGAGCAGGAGCCTCGATCGCGTCATCCCTCTCCCTCCTGCAGGAGTCCAGCTGTTGCAGGGCTGCGGCCAGTCTCCTATCCAGTTACTCGCTCTCGTGCCGACACAGTTTCAAGTATACCTGCAGGTCAGTGCGAGCAAGAGCCTCGATCGCGTCATCCCTCTCCCTCCTGCAGGAGTCCAGCTGTTGCAGCGCTGCAGCCAATCTCCTGTCCAGGTCCTCGTTCTCGTGCCGACTCAATATGAGCGCCGCTTGTGTCTCCTTCGCCTCGGTTTCTGTTTACACGAAGTATTATTTTAATGCACAGGATTTTTTTGGTAATTGTCAATGCCCATAGACATCCGTCCACGCAGTAAAACAATATTGACATGCGCTACCTTCATCTGCAGCTCCACCACCGCCAGACTCTCGCGAATTGCACGAATCGCGACAGCATAGTCAACATTTTATACCGGTATTGTGTCGGCGAGAGGTCTTCGCAGTGGCACTACCTACTGGCAGCAACGACATGTATGAGCAAGACGGTTACCTAATTGTTTGGCCCGCACAGAGTCGGTCGCGTTGGCGGCGGCAGTGTCCCTGGCCGCCTCCAGCTCCGACACCTGCTGAGACAACTTCTCTGCGCGCTCCGAGCACTCCTGTAACATTTCAGGATTTCGGTGTAACCATCAACAGATTTGTTCAGTTTTGTTCACGGGCACTCGCAGCACTTACGGGACAAGAAAGGAACTTTAGTGTTCATGTCATATTTTTGAATTTATAAAGGTGTTTCAAATGTAATTAATATGTTAAGAATTACTGAGGGTAGAAAAGTAATTAAAAAAAGCCAAGAGAGCGCCGAACTAGCCTTTGAAGGGCACACAGTCCCATATGTCTCAAACTACCGAACCGATTTTGTTTATACTAATTAGCATGATCAAAATGCTTTCTTTTAAACCTCCATACCATTCGGAAAGACAAATCATCCTTCAGTTACACTGACACAGTATTTTTCCAAATCATACTTCATCACTTTGTAGCAGTTAATAAGACACTCATCGGCCATTTTCCAAATTTAAACACAACAAAGAGTAAAGCGTCGGTGACATACTTACGGACGGAACTACGCAGGGTGCTGCCACATGTGTCATAAGATTCTTATTGTATTTTTATAGCCTAAGTGTTATAGGAGGAAGTGGATATTGGTGACCACCAACGCCCTTTAACATCTGCGGTGCCGTGCAGAAGCGGTCTAGCTGCATCAGCTCTTACCTTATAAGCATCCATTTCCATTCGTAGCTTGCTCTGGGTCCACTTCAGGCGGCCCTCCAGTTCCCGTAGCTCCTCCCTCGCTTTACCCACCTCCCGGTCCGAGTTCTGTAGTTCGTGACACTGGAAAATGATAAAACTTTGTTTCGAGACCTCGCCACAAAAAAATGTTTTTTACACTTTTTTATTATATTATTATTATTTCTACATTTTCTTGTAAAATGGCATTAAATAAGGCTGAAAGGTAGGATACCAGAGGCCAGCAATGGTCACCTCTATTTGCACTATAGTCTCTTAATCTATTGTAGATAAATATGAAAGTTCTACTTGCATGATGGATGCACTGCAATCATAAAAAAAAGAATTTGTAGTTTTTGTGTAAAGAAAAACAAAAACGACATGTACTCGTTGTAACGACCTAAACTCATAAATACACTTTTTTAATAAGTAGAACAGAAGGGAGCTAAGAAATCTTAAGTTAACGAAATACCCAAATAAACATCATACAGTTTATGCTCTAGATACTCTCCTTTACATCAGAACTCTTAATGGACTGCTACTAGTTACCAGATACTCAAATACCATATAAAACGATGAAACAGCTAATCACAAAATGGTCCAAAACCACACCTAGCTTTTGTACCGGCAGAGAAAAATACATTGATTTCAATAATAACTAAATAAGTTGGAATGACCGCATATATTATGTCCACAAAGTAAAAACCTTTCACAAGTTTCATATTATAAGTATATGTATATCTTTACTTTGGATTGTCTACCTATAGTATAAAACTACATTGACAAATTTTATACTATACATATATGTATATCTTGATATAGGATTGTCTATCAATAGTATAAAACTATATTGACAAGTTTTATACTATACATATATGTATATCTTGATATAGGATTGTCTACCAATAGTATAAAACTACACTGACTATTTATTATCTTGGGTATATACTCAAGATAATAAATGTCAGTAATCTCATGCATGACTATACCATAATTGGTAGATTATCATGGAAATATTCAACAATTTTTGCATTGAAAATAAGGTGAATACACAAAACACAAATTTTGGAATGCTGATGCTGCAAAATGAATTTGATGATGAAAAAAACATTATTTCAGTAATAAAATAGGTATAATATTGCATTTTGTACACATTTAAAATGAGATAATTGTAATGCTTTGTTGCAGAATGTCCCTTTAGCAAATTGTCCCCTCAATGTTAAATGCTCCGTTCCTAAAATCCCCCTTTC
The DNA here is from genome assembly GCA_017140195.1 of Eumaeus atala. Lineage (NCBI taxonomy): Eukaryota > Metazoa > Arthropoda > Insecta > Lepidoptera > Lycaenidae > Eumaeus > Eumaeus atala. The sequence continues at coordinate 192,194 of JAFELO010000352.1, read as the reverse complement.
ACACAATATCCCCCTGGTAAGAAAATAAGACATTTTAGATTTCCCTTTAGCTAAAATAAATAAATGATTTTTTTTATCAATTTTGATAAAGGAGTGATTATATTGTGTTCTGTCTCTGTATATTTCTTTTAATCTATGAGCATTCATTTCTCTGACAGTTGTGTAACAATTTTCTAAGTCCTTTTTTGTTCTTAAGTGTGGTTTACTAGGTCATCCCATCATCACTAGGATCTGATATATGGAAATTGGTGTGATTACAAGTCTCTTTTATATTCCTAATATAATAGTATACTGTGTAACTCAATAATATTTACTAAATAATAAGTTTAATGGGAATAAAAATAAAATTTCGCAAAAAGAGCATTTTTCATTGAGGAGACGTTTTACTAAAGTCACACTGACACAAAGACGCCTGTAAGTGCCATTGTGTCCGCTTTGACACTACATTCATGTAAGGCTCTGCAGAGTTACCTAAACAAGTTTGTGGAAATCAATATTTACCTGCTACAGAATATACTATTTATTTCAATGTTTATATTTAAATCAGATGATTTTTAGTAGTGATTCAGAGTTCTTTTTGATGCAATATAAAGTTATGTTTTATGCTGTTGTCACAATATTCATGGATTTGAACTATCAAAACTGTCCTAATCATTTATTTCCTCCATTTTCTGACTGTTATTTTTTATTATTACCTACCTACAGTTTGATAATTACCTTATCATCATACAACTGACAGATGCGCTGCTTCTCCTCACGAGCTGTCTTTAGTTTTGACGCAAGTAGGTCTCTTTCTGCATAGGCAGCACGCTCAGCTTTTGCAGCCAACTCGGCCTGCTTCTTAGCTTCTATGGCAGCACACTCCACACTGGCATACCTCATCACAGCTGCATCTTTTTCTTTCTGAGCTTGTTCTGCTCTTTTACACATCTAAAATAATTTAAATATACATTTTTAATTAATTATTTAAAAGATATCAAAAATATATTTATAAGCCTTTTTGTGACTACTACTGCACATAAACATCCACATAGAGGTTAAAAATTTGTTGCTCTGCTTTTCCCAATTTCTTCTATGTTTTGCTGCTATGCATCTTATAAATAATACCTAATGTAAAAGAGAAATGGGAAAATATTACCTGGTCTACTTTTGCCTCTAATTCCTTAAACATCTGATCTTTGGCTTGCAATTCGTCTACTTGTAATTTCACCTTATCTCTAAGTGAGGCATTCTCTCTTCTTTGCTCAGACAATACCCTCTCTAAAGACTCTGCTTGTAATTTATATAAATCATTTTTATTGTCTGTACCATCCAGAGATGCCTCGGTTAGTAACACCGGATGTTCCAAATTCAAAATGTTCACATCCATCTGTTCAATGCAAGCATCTTTCTTTTCGTCAGCTTCATCTTCAAAAATATCATTCATAACTTTACCATTAGGCATTTTTATATTATTTTTAGTGATGGGTCTAGGTGCCACTTTGTGGCTGTTTGTGTAGGCATTTTTCAGGCTGCCACTGACTGAGGAGAATATTCCATGTACATTTTTGACTATGCTGCCCAGGTCTTGTGACAGTATCTCCTTTGGTATTCTACTGTAACGGGAATCATAAGCCTGTGTTTCTGGTATTTTTTGAGTTGCATTTACTTTCTGCTTTTGTTGTGTAAATTGTGATAGAATATTATCTTTTTCTAAATCTGATGTAGAGTTAGAAGTATTTAAATTGTTCTCAATATTAGATATATTTTCAGCACTCCTGCTGTTTGATCTGTAGTTATAATTTAAATTCTCTACAAACTGTTCATTCAAAGTTGGTGTAGTTACAGCATCTATTAAAAGTTTTGTTTCATCTTCTAATAATGTATTAGGAATTTCTCTGATATCATTAGATTTATCATTACATTCGTGAATATTCTCAATCTGAATAATTTCATTATTGATCCTAGACTCATTGTTGCTAATGACTTTTCTTTCGTTTCCATCGCAAATGTCAGCATGCACATTATGTGTATTCGTTTCGTATGAATTAGAGTACTTGTCTAAGGGTAGTTCGACATTTTTTGGGATATCTAGAAAACACGAAGCATTGTCTAATTCTATAGCACTTGTAGCATACTTGGTAGGAGATATTTCTGATTCCGATGATGATTGATAATTTGTGGATTGTGAATCTAGCGTCTCAACACCGGAGTCACAATAAGTCTCAGAGTTTGTTCCATTCTCTTTCGTCTCATAGTCGACGTCAACACTTTCAATATGGTTCGAATCCCTTACACTATTAAGTGACATTTTTTCTACACGTATGTATTTAAATTTAAGGTAACAATAATTGTTTTTTGAACATAAGTTTAAAAGCCATTACTAATTTTTAAAACTTTACTTCTACAAAACAAACACCTAACATCTGATAATTTTGTTTTTAACTACTGACATTTGTGTTTTTTAATTTATAATTGTAATCCGTAAGCTTATTGGCATAATTATGCCTATGAAGAGAGCCACAAATCCATCGATAAATAATCAGAGAACGGATTACTTTATTATAATTATGTATAAGTTTGTACACTATGTACGTTAGTTAATATTTATGGAAAAGCCACTAAATGCCGAATGAAATCCATTCGAGCTGAGATTTGAACATCGATCTGGAAGAATGTAGATAATTATTTTTATGCAAAAAATAATAACTGAGTGTGCCAACCGTCAGGTCAGAAATGCAACTTTAATTTATTCCTCGTGAATGAACATGATCCTGAAGAGTATGCGCAAGAGACAGAAGCGCGTTGAAGTGTTATGCTAAGTGTGTTGTGATCGCTTTCGCGATCGCTTTTTCACAAGATTTTACTCCTCTTTTATAATTTAAAAGCTTAGATTGTTTTGATGATAATAAAATATCATCCCCAATTATTTCTAAGATTAAATTCGAAGAGCGGTGACTCTGTAAATAACAAGTTTAATAGAAACTCATATTACCTTAAAACAACAGTCCACACCACAAAAATAATACTACACAAACTAACAGCTAATCAATTGTTAATACGTATATGTCGAATAGCTTCTGAAGATTTCTATTTGTGTGAATTAAATCCTAACAGCAAAATATTGCTCTGAATTCATAAGAATATCGTTCCAAATTTTTTTTAGGTGTTATTATATAACTATGTCTTGCTCTTAATAAACATTATGTAATTTTCTGTTCCTGCTTATAAACAAATCACAAAGTAGTTATTAAAACAATTTCACAAATGATTTGATAATTTCGAATATAATATCGCCTCTAGCAACGCATCACTTATAAAATATTCATTTCTAGCAACATTTCAATTCACTGTCATTTCATTTGCAGAGAAAATCGGGGGCCCTGAGAAAAGTAGGTCATCAGTATTGATTTTTAACTAATATTCAACAAACAAAGACGTAACACAGTTCTGTATGGTAAGGAAGACTATATTGCCTGAGCTCCCAGAAAGACGACGTGCATAATGCCTGTGAGTTGAACATTTCCCATATACATTCATATCATGTGACTTCCTGAAAGCCTATATTAGTTTCGTAATTATTTGATTAATGCCTTATTTTTTATTAGAATTCCTAATGTTGATTTCGTTAAAACATGTTAAATCAGCTAAAGTATATTAATAGTATATTTTAATTATTCTATAGCACACTTTTGATTTGTAACACGCAGTAGAAATAATTTGAAATGAGTCATAGCTTTCAGGGTCATATCTGTACGTTGGTTAACTACGCAATAATCGACACGGTTCGTGGCACGTGTAACTAAGATTTTTATAATTTACTATCGCTTTAATAAATTTTACGATTAGGATGCGGAATTGGGCGCGCCAACAGTCGAGAATGTTCGGGTGGTTGTACGCGTGCGTCCCATGGACCAGAAGGAAAAATTGGACGGCTCTTACAACTGTGTCTCAGTGGACTCCGTGAACAGCACGATAGCAGTCACCAGGAACGACGTGACTCCGCCCGAGCCGCCCCGCATATACGCCTACGATGCGGTATTCGACTCCAATACCACTCAGGTAAGCAAACTAGGAAACAATCATTTACCTGAAAATATTACAAATTTGTCTAATTACATTAATTTTAGGAATTGAAATATTAACATTAGAGATTGGTGGTGTCATCTAGTCTCTGGCAGAGTGACCTAATTTCAAGTTTAGTAATAAAATATTTTATTTAATTGTTTTTTATAATTAGATAATATGAATATTTTAATATCATACTAAATTAATTATGTTGTCTATTTTTCAAATTTTACAAATGTAGTGTCTGGATTTGTACTTTCAATGATAAGCTGTTTCCTGCTAATTAGAGTTGAAATATGAGAGGGTTTCCACTGTAGCAACAAAGTTTCATTCATTCTTTATTATTCAATTGAGCATTCATTCTTCTGTCACAATATAAAATAATAAATAATCAATGACAGTATTTTATTAATATGGTGCCTTTGTTCTGTGTTCACATGCAGGTACATCGTTGGCCTGTTTCAGTGTTTTACTTTAATTATAAATGGTTTTTCTTTGTACAAATAGCTACAAAATGTTCCATTATAGATCCTCGATAGATATCTATCATATATATTTGTTAATAAGACTATATACTAAATAAATGTGTATAGTTAGATGATAATATCAATGAATCTGGTGCAATTTTCAATGGACTCTGTGTTTAATGGTAAATGTTAACATGAATGAAGACAGTGTCTCTTTTCAGAAATTAATATCCAGTTTTTATTGTTTTCATAAAATGGAAATAATTCTTGTTTTTATGATAACATATTTAGTATTCATGCATGGATTCCTAATACACACATGAAGATAAGTAGTTCACATCTATTCCCCATTTTATGTTGGCATATTAACAAATTCTATAAAATGTAACAATTAAACTACATATATTGAAGCAATGTTTTTTATTACTCACTTTATAGTAGTTTACAAAGAATAGATAGTTATAAAGTGTTCTTAAGTATCTTACAGATTCAGTACAAAGTTAGTTTTACTAATAAAAAAATATAACATCCTTGCAGTAAGATGAATATTTAAGTGAATATGCTACACAACACAGGTTTTATACACACTGAGGGTTTGATGATAGATTTGAAAAGTTACCCATCATTTGGACATTATATTTATAATCGACAACAACAAGAAGAAAGAAGTTGATCAAGACAGAAGATGTGTTTGACTCATCTGCCATTCCTCTCGACTGACGGTGCTGATATCCTTCAGTCTTGTCGAATGGTGGGTGTGTTGAATGCCTGTACTGCAGGACATGGCTGAGAAAATGTTACAGATACAATGGATTTGCTTGTTTACTTTTGTAAAATGTATCTTTTTACTTTTAGACATCATGGTTCATATTTAAATGAAGCTAGAGATTTGCTTTATTTGTAATGGTTTTGTCAATAAAGCATTACATTTTTGGAAGAGGAAGAGAAAAAAATAAAAAGATGTTTTGATATATGGAATATTCAAATTAGAGATCCACGTGGAAAGTCATGGAAGATATAAATGTAACGTTCTAAGTGCATCTTGCGTGCCGAGGCGAAGTCCGCGGACGATGCAAGACAGGGCTGGCACCTGCTCAATGCATTGGGAATGTTACATTGAATAACACCGGTGGTTCAACAATGGAAAATGGACTCATAAAAATATGTAAAGTTGTTGTACATTACAACAATCTTAGATGTTTTTAGTATTGCTATGTGTTAAAGTAATTCTGTAAATCTGTAATCTTGTCTCAAAAAGAACTTAGTAAAATTTAGCTAAAAGTATAATAACTAAAAAATATTTTATGTAAACTTGCTAATGTGTATACATTTTCTGTTGTCTTTTAAAGTGGTTGGGGTGGCTGTTACTTGTCATTATCGCGATTGAACCGCGCTAACGTAACTAAAATAGCAACTCTTAGAATCAACTTTAATGTAACTTGTTGGTCATGTATTGTGATTGAGTTCTTATGCGAAATTCTATTAATTTTTATGAAAATAAAGTCAACGTCTTCCATTGTCCCGAGATGGATGCGAGTAGCAGGAGAGCGGCCGTCTTGGCGTTCATTGAATCAGGCCTATGTCCAGCAGTCTTTATTGAACATAATGTATGTGCTCGAACAACCGCACCATGTCGGAGAGTTACGGTTCTGGTTGTTTGAGGTGTAAGAAAGTTAACGTGGGACCTGATGTCAATGTTACAACCAGCATTTCTTTCCTCGCTCCCAGCTACTTATAAGGAATTTTATTTTTGCGAGTTTACCTTTAAAGGAGACTTTACTTGTACTTTACGTACCTACTCGCAATACTTCGGAAATTTATCTGTAAACCATACAGGACGTATTACTCTTAAATCTGCTTGAGATTCCTTCGCAGCTTTAAATATTCCAAGTACGAGAAGTTCAAGTAAATTTGACCCAATATTCCGCCGTAATAGCAAACGTTTTGATAATCAGTGGTCGACCTATCACCATTCGTATCGTAATCTCTATTCTGGGTGTTTTGGTACGTGTCGCAACAGTTCCATGTGAAACAATTCGTATTGTTACGAAACTGGACTAAATTCCTACTCCGTTTTTCGTAAAACCGTCAACATCTCCCTCGCGCATCCCGCGATCGTATCAAAACGTCGCAAGTGGTGGACTTTGACGGTCCTGGAGACACAGGAGCAACAGCGGTGGTCAAGTGTAATGGACTAAAATCTATTGAAAATAAAGCTAGAATTTGGGCAAGTTTCGTTTTAATCCGTTCAATAGTTTTAGCATCGGTCGAGTAACAAACGTCCATTCGAATATGCAAACTTTTGCATTTATAATACAAGTAAAAGAAGTGGTCAAGCACGAGCCAGGCATTAGGCTCGAAGGATATAATGTTCAGAATATGTATAATGAAGATGAGACGTAAATGCACAGTTTGCGCCACACAACAGCTGTCGGTATTTCCACATCACCCTTTGGTAACAGAACCCGGGCTCATCTCCATAAGCGGTGTGTGAGTTTGTCATTCTGTCATTCATGTGTGTGTTTATGTTCGCAGCTGTACGCTGAGGATTCAAGAGCTTTATACCATTTTAAAGAAGCACCCTCATAAGGCCACTACGCCCAAATGTAGCCGTTACCATAACTGAACGTCGGTGTATAAGCGAGAGGTACCTCCCGGTCATATAGCAGCTACGACACTGAATTTACCTTTTGGCTTTTTTAAATGATAGCAAGAAGCCACGATCGATGACGTCCTTTCTATCGACTTCATTATACCTAACGATTTGCCTATCCACACCCATAGACATCCATATAATTGCAGACGTGGGAAACATCCTTTTCTCCTTCTCTCGAAACTCGCGCTATACTAAACGCGACAGTATAGCCGCGTGGTATCAGGTGAGCGAGAGTTACTCGAAGACTAAATTCAGCTGCAATGCAGCATGACACTATCTCTTCCATAAGATACGGTTCAAACACACTACAACAGGTCGCCATGTTGTGTGAGCGTGCATGACTCGACAATAACTAGGTATGCACCGACACGGGTCGTGTTCACAAGTATTTGCCGCGCAAGCGCAATGTCGGCGCATCGGCGAGGTAACAACGTCGCCGCACCGACTCTCCCTTACATAGGCGCCCACACAAATGTTCGTAGATAGATAGTTTTACGGCCTACTCGAGTTAGGATTAGGAGGATCGACATTAGTTCCAAACTAAATGTGTAACATTCTGCCCACAATAGCCACGTCCATCGATAGATATAATATTAGGAGGATCGACATAAGTTCCAAACTAAATGTGTAACATTCTACCCACAGTAGCCACGTCCATCGATAGATATAATATTAGGAGGATCAACATAAGTTCCAAACTAAATGTGTAACATTCTACCCACAGTAGCCACGTCCATCGATAGATATAATATTAGGAGGATCGACATAAGTTCCAAACTAAATGTGTAACATTCTGCCCACAGTAGCCACGTCCATCGATAGATATAATATTAGGAGGATCGACATAAGTTCCAAACTAAATGTGTAACATTCTACCCACAGTAGCCACGTCCATCGATAGATATAATATTAGGAGGATCGACATAAGTTCCAAACTAAATGTGTAACATTCTGCCCACAATAGGCACGTCCATCGATAGATATAATATTAGGATGATCGACATAAGTTCCAAACTAAATGTGTAACATTCTGCCCACAATAGCCACGTCCATCGATAGATATAATATTAGGAGGATCGACATAAGTTCCAAACTAAATGTGTAACATTCTACCCACAGTAGCCACTATGACCTTCAGCTCGTGAGTGTATGTGAGCATTCCACGTGTATCACTTGTTATCTTCAACAAGTTGGCGATAACAAATGATATACGATACCACTTCCTTGAAATAAAGGTGTGTAGATAGCACATGTAGTGAAGAATCTCTAGGGAGAACAGGAACAATTGATTGAATGAAAACAGTTAAAAATGCGATTTGTGTCTACTCCTTAAGAACGAACATGATGCCAAAGCTAGCGACGTCAGCCCGGAGAAGCGTTACTGTTTCACATGATTGTACTCCTCATATTGTTTTGCATACCTTTACATCGTTTCTTATCGAATAAACCCGAAAAATATTTTGAAGAAAAGAAGCCTATCTAACTCTTATCATCTGGAATTCTGGTTCCCATATGGGTACGATATAGCGTTGTAGCTAAATGGATATTGTATATGATATTGCTGTCGGTGGCAAAGATCCGATGTGAACGCTTACTGAGTTGAACAGAGATACGCTACTTGAAACTCGGCTCATTTTGTTCGCTGAGTGGTCGACGGTCGAAGGTTGCGACCCAGATTGTATAGACGATCATACGAGTAGAACATATACAAGCAACGAACCCAGCATTGTCGGTTTTCATATTGTATGTAATTACAATATGGATTGAAACAAGGCGTTATAGGTTTTTTTCGTTGACTTTAAAGATTTATACTCTAGTATAAAAAACTCCAATCTCACAACTATTATGAAAAAATAAGTATTTAAAATACTTATTTTTAGGTTAAGTATATCAAAAAAATTATTTACGAAAAACTAACGTATTACCTTAACATAAAATTTTCTTTTCTAAATTTAAACTGTTTTATTGTTAAATGTATAGGAATATATATTGTAATCTAAAATATGAGTTTCGCCATTTTGAGGAGGTCGCCATCTTGAATTTACTTTTCTACATGTGTTCTAGCCAAATCGGTATTTGATACGCATGAAAAAAGTTATAAAAAAAAGCGCTCGCTTGATAACACGTAACATTTAACTTCATAACCTCGGTCGGCACCCACTTTTAAGTAATCGTTTACAAAAGGCACGAGAGCTAAAGCGTTGCTGCAATTTTGTGCCGGATTTATCCTACAGAAATGTAGTTCCCGATCACGTGGTTGCAATGGCATTACCTGCTAGGATTTTTTGGAAAGATTTTTGACGTTCGATTGGCACAGTAACGCAGCGCAGCAGTACAGAACGCGATCGATCATGAAGCACTCTGCTCATACAAGATGTACGAAAGTGGGTGCAGTTATTTCAGGCATCTTAAAATGTGGTCGGCGAATACCCGCCGATACTTAACTCCGACTTTGGCGTGTACGTAGACTTCTTTCGCAGAGGGATTTATATAGGATGACCGAAAATTTGTATTTGGATGCAAGCATGATGTGTTGTATCGCTGGATTCAAGCAGGATGTGTTGTACCGCTGGATGCAAGCAGGATGTGTTGTATCGCTGGATGCAAGGATGATGCGTTGTATCGCTGGATGCAGGCACGATGCGATGTATCGCTGGATGCAGGCACGATGCGTCATATCACTCGATGCTATGCAAATTTTACAAATAAGTTATTTTAATTATGAGAATATATGTGTTGAATAATCGTGATTTGACATAACATTGTATAGGACTAGCAGCGCTCGCTGTTTCATCATCGTGCTGTGCTGGTCGTAACGTGACACGGCACAAAGTCTTCCTGGATAGACAAACGAGCTCTTCAGCTCTGTAACAAACGAGCTCTTCAGCTCTGTAACAAACGAGCTCTTCAGCTCTGTAACAAACGAGCTCCTCAGCTCTGTAACAAACGAGCTCTTGAGCTCTGTAACAAACGAGCTCTTCAGCTCTGTAACAAACGAGCTCTTCAGCTCTGTAACAAACGAGCTCTTCAGCTCTGTAACAAACGAGCTCTTCAGCTCTGTAACAAACGAGCTCCGCAGCTCTGTAACATACGAGCTCTTCAGCTCTGTAACAAACAAGCTCTTCAGCTCTGTAACAAACGAGCTCTTCAGCTCTGTAACAAACGAGCTCTTCAGCTCTGTAACAAACGAGCTCTTCAGCTCTGTAACAAATGAGCTCTTCAGCTCTGTAACAAACGAGCTCTTCAGCTCTGTAACAAACGAGCTCTTCAGCTCTGTAATATTGTTATGGAAGTATAGAGATGACGTCGACGTTCGACGTTGTTTTTATTCTACATAATAATGATTTTAACGCCGTTCTGTAGATTTACATCGCACACTTAAAGCAGGAGGTGTCTTTACTTTCTGCTGGCGCGGGGGAACGCATTCACGCGCTTCCACTGGCCCTGGGTCCAGTGGAGTGTGAAGCTCCCTGCACATTACAGTGACGAAGACCCATAAAAACATAGCAGCACTGCATAGTTTCACCCACATAATCCCACTGGTAAAAGGACGTATCCTGTAGCATTTATGGATAAATGGGCTATCACAGAAACACTTGAAGTTCTTTTTTAGCAGAAATGTGACAATTTTAGGCCGGGGGGGGGGGATATAAGTTTGCATGAGTAGATTTGCTGTATGTGTCATATATGTGGACACAAAAAATTTGATTATGACCATATTTTTTTATATCTCATGAACATCAGTGTAATTACTATGCAGATGCGTTTTCACCTCCCCCCCCCCCCCATGGGACGTCACTTTACGCGGCTATCATGTGAGCGAGAGGCAGGCCCAATTCCGCTACAATGCAACATGGCACTGCTTCTCAATAAAACATTGACGCCTATAAATACATATGCGATACCATACACTGCTTTCCTCACAAATCCTTCAATATCCTTCTACACAATTTATAAAGACGGGCTATCTGCTATACAAACTATATGCGAAAAGTACTGGAGTTTATTGACAATGATAAATTTACGAGCAAAGTGACAAAAGAATTCCAATCTAGATCAATCTAGATTGTGGTCACTGGCAAGTTCTATGGGAAAAAGTAAAAATGTTGCATCCTAACACAATGGCCTCACCAGTTCCATGTAAATCTTAACATCACTGCGTCATATAAGCTCTATGACATACTTCATATTGAAAAAAACAGGAACAGATGGTGCCATTGCTAACCACCCCGGGTGCCATCAGTGCCGCCTTTGGTGAGGTGTCCCGAAACAACTAATCATCAGGTCACCTCGACGGCTAGTCAGCCCCCCTATGGGACCGACGCCGTGATGATGGTTTTGTCCTGCACCACAGGATAACCCCACCAACATTGGAACAGTGCAGTGGGGTGAAGATTCCATCCCGGCGTCGCCTCCTTCCTTCATTTTAGGAAGGGTACAAAAAGCGGATCTTCTTCATGCTCTTTAGTCCCCTGTTCTTATAAGAGGAGTACAAATAATAGCCCCCTCCTCAAGCAGTACTACCTAGAATGCGAAGGTACAATATTTTTCAAGGTTCTTTTTCCAAAGACCGTCAATATTTAATGGCCTGCTCGTCCTACATTTCGGCTACAATTGCCGAAGCTCCCCCCCCCCCCCCCCCCCCCCCC
>JAFELO010000352.1:165715-180367 GCA_017140195.1 Eumaeus atala | reverse complement strand
TGCTGCCCCTTCGGGCGTGGCGCGATCGATGAGCGCCAACGCGCAGGCGCGCCAGCACAAAGGATTCCACAGATACCATCGGTTCAATTTGTGTTTCTGTCTGAATATCATTTAATTATATATGTGTCTAGGCGGGCTGGGTTCTCGAGCCTGTACATGGCTGTGAGGGCGGCATCTACACCACTGCCCACGAGACTAGACTTTATTGTGTAGGATTCCTTATTCTTGTATCGCTGCTTCTGCATAACTTCATTGTGGATGAACAATGGAAGTTATAGTGGGACACTCTCTTAAATTTGGAACAATTAAAGGACACGATCATTTTTCAGTTTTAGGCAAAATATCGGCATGAAATTTTCTTTGTATTTATTTATTGTGAAGGAAAGCAGTTCGTCCTCTGGTACCGCTGATCCGACTGCTTTGCCGCAATGCAGAGTTGTCTGCGCGCTTGGAGCTAGTAGGTTGCTCAGTACCCAACAAACACTTTCAACGTTGAGTAGTTGTTTTGTTGCAAGCTGATGTTATTTAATGTATGTATAATGAAAGCCATTCTTTTGAGTTTCGTATAAAAGTCATATAATATAAGTACCAACGTTGACGATTATACTATGAAAATGTTTACACGGCAAAAAGTTGTACAACGCAAGTCACACAGTATACCAGCCGCCGGGGGCCTGTTGCTCACAGATCTGAGACACTCCACCGCCAAGTTTGGCTGCCACCTCGACAATATATCATTCCAAATAAAAGAACAAGCGAGAACACATCCCAGTCTTAGGACAGATAAGGGTAAGACATTCCACGAGAAACGGAATGGAAAATGAGTACATTTAAAAAAAAATATTATTTGTCCCTTTCGCATCTGATAATTTTGTCGATCGAATCCAACTGATATAAAACCAATTTGTTCTTAACGATATGTATATTAGTTAAATTTAAGCGATCAAACTCTTTAGAAAACCCGAGGAAAAAGATTTATTTCGTTATGCTTGATCGAACACACGATGCCCCGTCAGTCAAATCTTCCACCGTCTACACTATTATACGAGTGAAGGTTGGTTGTTATTTTCCCTTTGATTTTTGGTGTAAGGTATTCAATAAGATATCTTTACAAGATTGCTTGGTGGAGGCTCCACGGAGGTGGAGAAATGATGAATGTCCTACCAGTCACTCTTTACCCGCTAAATTATCAATCACGCTCATATGAGCACTAAAGTGACATCTTCAGTGTCGCTTTTCGTGCGGTTTGTGAGTAGCCAGAGGCCTATTGTGGGGGGAAGGAGGGTAACTCGTTGGCACAGTAATTAAGTGGATGTTCAAGGGCATCGGTAGTCGTGAAAGGGCTCCGATTTCTCGTTTTCGCCCTCCCCCCTATTCTTTAAAAAAAGGAAACCATAAATTTGCACAATTAACATTTTTTGGCATAATTTCCAACTTAGTTTAGTTAGTTCTTAACTATTCTAGTATATCTATTTCATCACTATATTATTAAAAAGTAGAAATTTACAGGTCTCTATACATTAGGAATTCTGAAGTAAACTCTCCCGCCAGTCATTTCATAGTATGACCCAAATAAGTATTTTGCGAATAATAAAAATATTGTAAACGGAAAGCTATAACTGAACAAAAACGGAATACACACGAGCACACGTATTACCACTAACATAGGGCCGCAGCTAAATATATTTTCGTTGTGTTGATAACGCGGGTAAGTAGGTCGTCGCTCGTCCAGCGCGCGCAGTAAACAGCCGTCCTAGAGACTGCCGCGTGGACGCCAGAAGGCACAAATAGCTGCTCTGTTACGTACTCATTTGCGGAAATATCAACCTAGCATTTTTTCCGCAAGCTAGTAGAGTTTCCAAGTTTTTTGTGTCCGTAGCCGAGGTGAAACCTTGTGAAAATATACTTCGATGATCTTCATTGGCAAAGCCCGAACTTGAAGCATTTCAGTTGAAGTTTAGAGCTGCAGGTTGCACGTTCTAAAAAGCATTTGATAGCAACTTCATCACCTTAAGAACATTTAAAGGTCGTGTTTGTATGTGTATCTGCAGGAACATTTGTAGGAAGAGGTAGTGCCATGCTATATGCACCATGTATGGCATTACCCCCTACGGAACGGAATTGGGTCGGCACGACCACGGTCGCTATCGCGTTTCGTGCGGTTTGTGAGTAGCAGGTGGCCCAGCCCATTGGTGGAGGCCACGCAAATGCATAACAATCATGCAAAAGATTCCGATTGCTCGTTTGCACCCTTATGCTATTAAAAAATCATTTTATGCCCATCAATCTACATAAAATGCGTATCCAACAACCAGAAGAACACCAGCTCGTTAAGTTTTAGTCAGCAATGCAGCGGAGATCGGAATCAGGCCGACATGAACAGAATGACACTTCTTACGATTGCGTCATGCGCTCTGCGAGCGTCAATCGCGTTATGAGGTGTTACGCTCGAAGTTGTGCGTATTTTTTACGTAAAAATATAATAGAGTGGGCGTCGTGTTGCCGCGCGAGCATGAGCGGGAACAAATCCACTGTGCGACCTCGGCCTGACCTGTGACCTCGTGCGCGCCTTGAGCGCTATCTGGTTTAGAATATCTACGAAGAGGGGGAGGGGACGCGAAGGCCGGGTCTATAGCTAACGGAACACAATTTGTCCGCTCTAACCTTCGTTAGGCTAACGTCCAATTTTAACATGAATATCCAAATATGACCATGTTCTCTGACTCCTTCTTGACTGAACTCATGCACTACTTGGAAATACGGAACAGATGTATATAACATAGGTATCGCTAAAATATTTACCCATATAAAGTACGCTGCACAATGAGTCTGTCGTATTTTAAATAAAATTTCTCTACGCACGCTTGACTTGGGTCAGCTGGTGAATGCGTTGCGAAAGAATGACGAAAACTAGGATAAAAAAAGTGGAGAGAGAGATATATAAGTCCGTGAAAATAGAAAGGGAGATAGTTACGTTTCGTAGATATATTACTGTAGGGGCAATAGGGACAGAGATTCTTCAAAAGATGTTTTCGGTCTTCTTTGGTGTGATCTAAATCACATTATTTCCTTTCCCCAGTTACATACAGACGTATACTCAATCGTTGAAGGTCGAATTTAAATGTTACTCAATGCCCTTTTCAACGCCGTTTGTCGGTGCCGGCTGCGACAGTATTGTCAGTCAAAGTCAACCGACGATTGAAATTTTACAAGCGCTAGACAGATGGTAACGTGCTTCATATGTTATATCGCATCATCATTGCTGTAACACGACCCAATTTTACAAGCGCTAGACAGATGGTGACGTGCTTCATATGTTATATCGCATCATCATTGCTGTAACACGACCCAATTTCATCACATACAGATGAAATGTTTTTGTAACGAAATGTTACTATCCTAAAGCCATATTAAACAAAGACGCGCAGCCCACACACTCTCCAGTAAGAGCTCCTAGAGAATGAGTAAGAAGTAGAGTAGTAGGGAGGAAACCTACATGTCGTTCACATAATATATAGCTCGTCCCGTTTCGTGTGGTTTGTGACTTTCCGGTGGCCCATTGATTGAGGTACCTCCTCCCGGGAGGACAAGTCTATAATAGGTATTCTATAAAAAATTAAGTATACGTATTCTAAAGTACAGTGCAATACATATATAATTTATTTCTTTATCGTCATTTACCTAAAAATAGTTGGACTACTATCTATCTATCTATCTACTATCAAATAAAACAAACTCTTAATTATGTAAATACGTTCAGCGGTTCTAGAAATATGGAGTAATAAATAAAATTACATACGTGCACAAGATACGCGCGAAAAACATATTCCGTCCTTTGCAGTCGGGTAAAAAGTAGTATACATATATTTTTACAAAGTCACCTATCAGGGGATGAGAGCTTGTGTGAGCCTTACTCGTCTTGTGACGCTAGAGACGTTATACTAATATTATATAGAGGAAACATTTGATTGTTTGTTTGTTTGCATTTAGTTAACATATATAGCTATATAACATATATAGCTATATAACATGTATAGCTATATAACATATATGGCTATATAACATTTTCCAAAACGTTTTTATGATTATGATAACTTTGATATGTAACAAAAATGTGTAAAAAATATCAAAAAAATTCCTTATTTGGCTGCAGAAATAATTGGCAGCCAGCTGACAATTATTATGTCAGTAGTATCAGTCATGGAATGGCATCGATTGCGTGTTTGCCCCCCTATTCTATAAAAAACCGCTGGCAGAAAGTTATAAGATCTCAAGTGCTTCTACGCGTCCGAACTCTACAAGTCCTAACTTCCCAAACTCGTGGCATGACCGTTTCGTACGTTACTATGAAAATAACAATGAGTGTTGAATTAATTTTTCACCTCACCATCAATGTGACGATAGCAAAACGGCAAATTCTCGATTTTCTCCTCTAAGTGAATTAGCATACCCATGACGTCAGAGTTGCTTAACTTTGTTCATTGGTT
The DNA here is from genome assembly GCA_017140195.1 of Eumaeus atala. Taxonomy (NCBI): domain Eukaryota; kingdom Metazoa; phylum Arthropoda; class Insecta; order Lepidoptera; family Lycaenidae; genus Eumaeus; species Eumaeus atala. The sequence goes on along the minus strand of JAFELO010000352.1, from coordinate 175,880 downwards.
ACGCACAATTTGCTAGACCTCGCCGCGAACAAAGATTACAGAGTCACGTTTTTGCTATTACATTAATATGTACTCTGTTATGCAGTCGTACTTTGTGTTAAAACTTACCTTACGGATCGCGAGAAAGTAACAAAGAGTAAAGCGAGAGCGTGACGTAGAGCGAGAGCGTAGCGTAAGGTAGAGCGAGAGCGTAGCGTAGAGCGAGAGCGGAACGTAAAGCGAGAGCGTGGCGTAGAGCGAGAACGTAGCGTAGAGCGTAACGTAGAGCGAAAGTGTAGCGTATCGTAGCGTTGCGTAAAGCGAGAGCCTAGCGTATAGCGAGAGCGTATCGTAGGGCGAGAGCGTTGCCTAGAGCGAGAGTGTAGCATAGAGTGTGAGCGCAGTTTAGTCCGAGAGCGTAGCATAGGCCTGAGGAGACGGAGAACCTATATGACTCGATCTGGCAGCAAAACACCTGTTTCGCGACCTCTTTACTGCGTCAGACGAAGAGTAAATCATGGCGGTTAGTATTTTTTAAAGTATAGAGGGGCAAACGAGGAATCGCAACCTTTTAACAACTACCGGAGCCCATGAACATCAGCATAATCACTATTACTGATGCGAAAATTGTAGATATTTATATGTAAATTAAATAGTATATAATTTGTAGTTATAATTTAACATAAATTAAAAAATATTTAAAAGAATAAAAATACGACTGCCAACTCAAAAAAAAAACATGGCTTCTACATTTGGCAGACATTTAAAATGTTGAGAAAAATCTTATTGATAAATTTTCTAAAAGCTTTTGATGATTTCAACTCGACTGCAGACGCCTTCTTATTTCATTTCGGTTAGCAGTACGGTTTTTTGTTCTTTTAATATTTTTTATCGTTAATTCCTTATCGACCCATGACCATGCTGGATGTAGGCGTATTAAAATATACCCATAAATAAATTTGAAATCTATCCAAATTTCGGGTACAAAAGTATTAATGTTGTGTCCTGATAATATACGTCTGCCAAGTTTCATCCATATCCAGTTTATCAAGATTTTTCTTCAGAGCCCTTCGGCACGAAGGGCAATACAATTCATGACACACAACATGCCGCAATAAATAATTGCAATCTCGCAGAGATCATAATCTGCCACTATTGGAGACACTCTGGTTAGGTTTAGATCGCTGAAATTATCGTCAATTATCTTGGCGTCCATTAAAAGAGGCATATGTACAGCAGTGGACCGATAGGGGCTGATAAAGGAGATGATGAGTAAGCTACAAGTAAACACTTAATTTTATTTTGAAATATTATCTGATGAAGAACCCAGTTAATCAGTGTGATGAGGCCCTCCTATTGGTATTTATCATATAAAGAGTGAAGAACTAAGAAACTGATAACGTAAAAAACATCTTTCTGCAAAAGGAAGTATTTGTCGTATACCTACTAAACATCCTCATCTATAACCATCGGCACTTGGCTAGTTTTTTTTACAATATATTTTTGGTCGGATTGACGATAGTAATTACAATTACCCGACATACTCATAATGTCCATTAAGTAAGATGCAATCTTTATGTCGATTTTAGCTAGCTTATCACTTGGCGTAATTTATATCTGCAAGATACAACTGTAGCCTTAGATAATCAAGACAAAGACTTGTTAAAGCTTTCACTCCGTGGCTCCCGTCCAGTACTAGTGACCTATTTACGGTCCAAAATCGATGTTCGTGCGCAACTTTTCTACGCCCATAGTGAAACTGTACCAGGTGTACACGTGTCTGTACGTCGGAGGAATTCAAGAAAAAAATGTTTTATGGGCAGTGACATATCTGTACAGTTTGACACCTGCGGCAAATTCACCGGACGGGACCTTGCTCAACATGAAGGGAGACTTTATGTTGATCTAAAGGATCCTCTCCGACCGGGAGCACCCTCCAGCAGGCGGGCAGTGAAATTGTCCCGTCTGTCTGCCTGCGTGCTTGTACGCAGAGAAAACATTTATTTCATGTGTATTTTCCACCGGTATTTCTCGTGGTTTAACTTAAAATGGCGCATCTTTTATCTTAACACATCGCGCGATTTCCATTCCATCATACCACGAAAGTGTAATCGTGGACAGAAACTGGTCTTACAAATGTCTTAGACTTAGACACCACCGGCGGATACGAGAAATATTTTCAACAACTGTTTAGCTCCGGAAAAATTACGGCTCTTTCATGGCACTTGTCACACAAAGTGAACCAAAATTTTATCTTAACGTTATGGGGACAGGAAAAATTTTAATAAGATAAGCGCCTTCCTGTTTTATGATGTCGTTTAATGCTATACTATAATGTTACACTAGCTCTACATCGGTCTAGAATATAGTTTTTTATTTTATCATTTCGATGATAGTATTATTTATATCTAGAAGCAGATCATAATCATTGTCTAGAGTAGAGTACAAACAATGACGGCCAAGTGATTAATACGTATTTTTTATTATATGACGAGCAATGACGGATATCTACACAGCCATAGAAATGGAGTTTATTTCATTAATGGTTAATTCCAACTACTCTAACAAAGGGTTCTCGCTGGGGATGTAACGATTTATAAAGATGTATGTCAGTAGGTCGGCGCGCGTCCAATGCGCGTTGCATCTATTGATTAGTAGCGTTGAGCGTGGCCTGGCCCCCGGGACCGCCAACCGCGCCGCCATCTTGGATTCTACATTTGTTACGAAATGACAACCTTCATTTTTATGTAGCATTAGCTTTACGTAGAATGCCAATACTAAAAGCTACGGCTAGATATAGTTAGCTAGCAGTTGAAACGAAAGATTATTTCATGAAAATATTCATGAAATATTTATTCGTTTCAAGTATTCGAAACGTTTTCGAATGTTCAAAGCATTTCTTTCAATATTTTTGTTGCCAGTCTTGGTGTATCATCAGGGTTTTTGTCTGGGAGTGAAATAACTATTATAAATGTTAATAAGATATTGCTGGCAGGTTATAAAATATGTTTGATTTCGTGTGGCCAATAATGCTGGTCGGCACGTTCCTAAATTTTATTATGTTTATGTTTAGTTAGGAAGAGGTAGTCCATGCTGCATCGTAGGAGGTAGTGCCATGAATGTTGCATGACTCTACATCCTTCTATGCAACGCAATTGGGCCGGCACGACCGGGGAGGTACCTCTCGCTCTCGTAATATGTGACATCTTCAGTGTCGCGTTTCATGCGGTTCGTGAGTAGCCGGTGGCCTATTGTGAGGGGGCGGGCTAAAGAGGGCAATGCATCGACATAGTAATTATGTGGATGTTCATGGGCGTCGGTAATCGTAAAAAGGCTGGTCAGGTTGCTCTTTGGAGGGTAAATTCTATAAAAAAATGTAAGAGGCTATGTTTTGCAGCCGAATTGGGCGGCTGAGGTACCTCACGTTCACATGATACCGCCACAGAGCGCCTATTATACTGTCGAATTTCGTACTTTTTTCTAGTTTCGGTCATCACATTGGAAGAGAGGAAAGGGCGTCGGTAGTTATCAGAAGGTTCCGATTACTCATCTCCCTCCTTATACTATTCAAATAAAAAACTAAAATAGTTCCAACTGGATGTGTTTAGTAGACAGCACAGGCCTCCATCAGCCACCTCCCGACTCCATCATCGGACTACATAACATATAGTAACATGTATGGAGTCTGAGGTAAGTGACGCGAGCGCAGCACATCTTAGACACATGTATAACATGTGGTGATCTGCGCGCTCCCACTCCAAGTATTATTGATCGAGCGGCCTCGGAAGTAGAGCACATCAGCACAGAAGCAACTGCTCGTCGTATTTGCAGTATATTTTATCCGGGGAACGTCACCTGAGGGCATCTGCTATCTGACTAGGTCTAAACGGCTCTCTAGTCTACCTCTCTATGTTTATCCAAATATCTCTCTCTAATTATCGTCATCAATAGATAAGACCTGAGAACTTCTCTTACTGTTCTAAATCAGTTTGTGGTTTCACTGTAATTCCCGTAACGACAGCAGACCAAATCTTGCAGGTAACGGAAAGTACCAACACCAAACTTGTGTTTCTAAAAATATGCGTGTTATTATGCTGGCTTGAGAGTCTTTAGCTCCATGAGCTTGTTAGCTAGTTTTTTTACTACCTTCGCCCATAAACGTCTGCTTATGCAAAGGTTATGCAGATATGTTGGGATATCGCCATTCCCACCAATTTCCCCCCGGACCCTCACAGACCTCTGGAAGCGCTTTTGTGTTGCAATTACAACAAAATAGAATAAATATTTGTTTAGTAATTAATAATCCACATCACTAATATGTATGAGACAAAAAAAAACAAAATACAAGCAAGCAAATTCGTCTTGGCGTTCATTGAAAGATACCTATATCCAGCAGTGGACCGACAAGGGCTGATAATGATGATGATAATAAAGCAACCAAGTAAGCAAGTGGACTAATAAAAAAATGCATAATGTAAGTCAATCACATGTACTCGGCAAATGCACAACTGTTATTGGACGTGGCTCTCATGTGAGCGCCGCCCCCATCGTGCCGCCATGATTGGGCTGCAAAGCAACACTGATACTATCCTACTACGATGTAGATACTTAGAGTGATTCATAATTTTCGTTATAGTATATCAGGACAAACGAGCAAGCGGAGCCTTTTTTCGACTACCTCCGTCGTTAGTAGACATCTGCATAATAAATTATCATGCACTTGCATTGCCCTCGTTTGTTCTTCCAGTCCAATGGGCCATTACAGTATATACGACAAATACTGCACGGCATCTCGCCCGGTCACTTTATCCAGCAGTTAAAACCAGTCTCACACACCCTTAAGAGCCAGACGCTCATTAATGACTTTCCCTCCGACAACAAGAAAATGTTTTCTTTTTTTGTTATAGCATTTGGACTTGAAAGTTCCTATTGATTGTCCAATCGGTATTTTATACCCTCTATTCTGTAAATAGGACTACTTTTTCTCAAGATCTCTGTACGATTGTAAAAAGAGGTTCCGCTAATTAAAATCTTTTACACTTCTTTCAGATGGACATATATGTCCAAACAGCGAGCCCTATCGTGGAGCAAGTTCTGCAGGGGTACAACGGGACCATCTTCGCGTACGGACAGACTGGCACGGGGAAGACGCACACCATGGCCGGCAGCAACGCCGCGCCGGAGCTCAGAGGCATCATCCCGAACTCCTTTGCGCACATCTTCAGCCATATTGCGAAGTCTAATGATGGAGAGAAGTAAGTCCTTTCCTTTGCGCACATCTTTAGCCATATTGCGACGTCTAATGACGCCGACAAATAAGTCCTTTGCGCACACCTTCAGCCATATTGCGAAGTCTAATGACGGAGAGAAGGAAGTCCTTTGCGCACATCTTCAGTCATATTGCGAAGTCTAATGACGGAGAGAAGTTTTTAAATCGAAAGCTATTCTAATCGAATCTGGGAAATAACAATATTTATAAACGAAGGCGGATGGAACCGGGTAATTTTACATTCTACGAAATAAAGTAGTGAAATCACCCGCTATTTTTATATGTAACCACCAAATAGCACATACATTCAAAGACATCAGTGAATGAGTCTCATTACCAACATCGCGACACCAGATGTTACTATCGTACATATCAGATATAAATAGACTCAAATATAGGAAAAATATTATTATATCAGAGTCTGCAGAGTTTTAGTCACCAAAGTGAAGTCATCAGATTCTCTAGTCATACACATAGCGTACATGTAGCGCCTTTTTTCGTATTGACCAATACTATATGACTGGCTGGCAAACACAATAATATAGGCCATTGGTGTTTATCTAATTGACGTGACAACGTATTGTAATTCGATAATGATAGGTGCATACACGAGAAGTATGACGTAATAGTAACGTTCCCAGTAATAGTTATGTTCCGACCGGGCGGAGTCTGCCAGCGAGAGAGCGTAACAAGTCGTGTCGGTCACTGCACCGGGAGGTGCGTTCACAGATAAATCAGAGAACCGTTATAACGAAAAATTATATCTTCAAGTAAAAAGCGGTTGTCTTTAATGATAACCAGCTTTTTATAGATCATTTTTATATTGAACTATACAGGGGCAAATGAGCGTCCACCTAATAATTATGCACGTTGACATATTTCCCTCCTCCATCACAATGGATCATCGGAAAGGCACAAATACCTACTCCCACTAGACGAGATGTCAGAGGGAACTTTATTCGTAGTCCACCCGTCTTGATGTGATCTATTTTTACTATTATTGGTTACGATTGTTTTTTATACTTAGAGACTAGACGCCCATTAACATCCGCATATGCAGATGCAATTGCCCATTTGAAAGATTCATCACTATTAGCCTTTATTGGTCCACCTCTAGACATATGCCTCTTTCAATGAACAATGAAATCCTGCTACTCGCATCCATCCCGGACCGGCTACTGCACGGAGACAGTCTTCCCACCTGATGAACGGTCGACCAGCACTTCGTTGTCCTAAACGCTGTCTCCACTCCAGCACCTTACTGGCCCATGTGCCATCTGTACTTCTGAGTGTGACCAGCCCATTGCCACTGCAGTGAGCTTATTCTTTGCGTGATAGCTGAAACGTTAGTACTCTGCCTTATGGCTTCGTTGCGAATTCTACGGACAAAGAAACACCCAACATAGCACGTTCAATACCCGCTACGCTTAAGATCCGGGACTACCGTAGAGCAGGCAGTTAGGCACTTAATATCTAGTATCTGCCCAAGTGATAATTGCTTTGCGGAACCTCTAAAAGCCCGCGGTGACTACACGTCCTTTAAACTAACGGTGCCAGCCAAGCATCACGACACCTGCGTGTCTACTGGCCACTGGCAGCAAGTCCATGTTAAACCACGGCGAAGTGGATTTCGCATCAAAAAAAATAGCGAATAAATTAAAACCAGTCGCATAAATTAAAACCTGTCAGTATGTTTTACCAAAATGTTACCAGGTTTACGGTCTAAATTAGATATTTGTAAAACGTCCGTTATGTGTGAAAATTATGATTAATGCATTAACTGAGACTTTTCTAATTAGTAGTCTAAGTAATTCAGAGATGTAGCCTAAAAATTATTTAGTATTAAGGAAAGACCCAACATAACACGTTCAATAGCCCGTTGAGCTACCGCAAACTTGCGGACCAGTCCTAAATTAAGGGGCCATGTTTCGGCCCCGTAGGCCATCACAGGGCGAACGCGTTGGTTGAAGACTTTGCCTCAAGCTCTGCGGTAGGCGACGTGAAAATGTGACGAAGCTGCCAGAATGCTGCCCAACCCAACTAAATCCTTCTATCGACTTCCTTCTCGAAGGTATATCTACCTAATTGCAACAGTTGCCCGAGGCAGACGTATTCGTCTACGACGTCGAGAATAGCACCATCGACGTCGACCGCCCTGGGGAGAACGTGTTCGTTGGACATGACCTTTGTCTTGGCCAAGTTCATCATAAGGCCAATACGTCGGGAGAACTCATTTAGGCTGTGCAACATTTCCTGCAAGCTTTCCAGCGGGTCGGCTAACACAAAAAAGATTTTAAAGATTACAAGCGCGTAATTCGAAAGTGACACTGCCATTACACATAGTTACACTTTTTATAGTTTAAGGGTGGTAACGAGCTGTCTAGTCGATAACCGACGCCTATGGAAAGCGACATAAATGTTATGTGTTTGCCCTCTTTCCCTTCTCCCCTCCAATGGACCACCGGAAACTCGTAAACTGCATGAAACGCGACAGCGCTAGTGTCACTTTACGACTTTATTTTGTGACTACAAAGTCACTTGGATAGTAGAAGTGGAAGTACTTCTGTTACTATCCTCTACTAATGGAATCTTCTGGAAAAAATGTTTCGTCTACCTGCTGTCTCCATAGTATGATGTAAAATCGAATTAAATTCGGGTACGAGCTTAATGTTGAACAAGTGCCTTTAGTAAGAGGTACAGCCATGCCAATGCTGCCCTATCAGGCCGACGCAGGCGGGCATGCCATGCTCTCGCGCTTCGTGTGGCTTTTTTACTATAGTAATTAGGGTACCTTTGAAGGTACTTTAATTTCGATCGGTTGCTCATTGGAGGAGGAAGGAGGGCAACAACTGCATAACTACCGACGCCCATCCATATTTGCGGCTCGGTAGTCACTAAAAGTCTCCAGTTTTCGGTTGCAGGGAGCAAATACATTATACTACAAAAAGTTGGGATCTAATTTTCAAAATTCAAGATGGGCTGCGGAACTCCACAGCGACAGTATCTCAAGACTTACTTAATCTGCACAAGGGTGAAGTCCGTATGCTCCTCGTCATGTCTTCAGCTTCGTGTGCCATAAAATATATGTGAATTGTGTAAATGTTCAGGTTCCTGGTGTGCGTGACGTACTTGGAGATATACAACGAGGAGGTGCGCGACCTCCTGGGAAACAACCCGCACCAGAGCCTCGAGGTCAAGGAGCGGCCGGACATCGGCGTCTTCGTAAAGGACTTGACCGGTCGGTAGTCTCCTGCCCAGCGCCCTACTCTCTTCATGTTCCTACACTACGCTCTGTTGCAAGTTGTGATTGACCTAATCGACGGATCGACGAAACCGATAGAGGCCGGCAACTCATCTGCTTAAATTCCGCGGATGTATGTGGGCATCACTTGCCATCGTGATCATGATGTCTTATGGCCGGTTACTCGCGTTACTATTTCATACTTAATTCTACCACATAAGTGCTACTAATTGAAAACTTGTAACGGGAACCTGTGAAGCCGTAACTTCTAGTTTATTTGACATTTAAATTCCTAACCAACTAAAGGGTAATGGAGACATGAGCAGCGTTTGGTGTAACAGTTACCAGGGACTAATCGAGTTTCCACCTCATCGCTCAGGTTACGTGGTCCACAACGCCGACGAGCTGGAGAAGATAATGGCGGTGGGCAATAAGAACCGGCACATCGGCGCCACCGCCATGAACGTGGAGAGCTCGCGGTCGCACGCCATCTTCTCCATCACCGTGGAGAACAGCCGGCGCGGCGCGGACGGGAAGGTGCACGTCAGCATGGGGAAGCTGCATCTGGTGGATCTAGCGGTGAGTAGAACGAGTACAGTGAAACCGACACTCATTAGCGTCTGCGTGTCAGGCGTTTGTCTGCACTAGCTAAAGTTAGTCCAACGGTCATAGGGCGAGGAAGGCAAACCTTGCTGCCCCATGGGACCACTGGACACTGTAATGCGCACCACACAAGTGCGCCACTGTACACTGAGGTATGCGGTATGGCCCAACCGCACGACCACTTCCCCCCAAATGTAGTTAGAAGCGTACCAACCCCAAGAAACACGACAACATAGCCGTTACTGTACGCCGTTTACGTAGAGAGAACGGAGTCACAGGTGACGATCCTAACACCCACAACATAACAGCGTATATGACCTTTTTATGGGGAGCAGGAAAAGAGGTCCATATGGTGGAAAGGAAATCCCCTCCAATAGGCGACACATCTGGATGTCAATTGTGCGGATGTCTATGTACGTTGATAGTCGTCCAACGGTCGTTTCCAAACGTCGTCCGATTACTCGTTTGTCCCACCGTACTACAACAAAATGAAATTGTGTTGCTGTTTCCACATTCAAAATATAGCTCCTACACATGGGATGTATTCTGATGTGTTCCAGGGCTCCGAGCGTCAAAGCAAGACTCAGGCGACAGGCACGCGGCTGAAGGAGGCCACGAAGATCAACCAGTCGCTGTCGGTGCTGGGCAACGTGATCTCCGCGCTGGTGGACGGCAAGTCCACGCACATCCCCTACAGGAACTCCAAGCTCACCCGGCTGCTGCAGGACTCGCTGGGCGGCAACTCCAAGACTGTCATGGTGAGCTCTGTACACGCCTACTGTTTTGTATACGCCTACAGTTTTGTACACGCCTACAGTTTTATACACGCCTACAGTTTAGTACACGCCTACAGTTTAGTACACGCCTACAGTTTAGTATACGCCTACAGTTTTGTACACGCCTACACTTTTATACACGCCTACAGTTTAGTACACGCCTACAGTTTAGTAGACGTCTACAGTTTAGTACACGCCTACAGTTTTGTACACGCCTACAGTTTAGTACACATCTACAGTTTAGTACACGCCTACGGTTTTGTACACGCCTACAGTTTTGTACACGCCTACAGTTTA
>JAFELO010000352.1:152496-165587 GCA_017140195.1 Eumaeus atala | reverse complement strand
AGTACACGCCTACAGTTTAGTACACGCCTACAGTTTAGTACACGCCTACAGTTTTATACACGCCTACAGCTTTTGCTCTTAACTAACGGAAATTATACTGGTTGTGTGCCGACCAGCACTAGGCACGAAGGTTTGGTGCCAACATGAGACTTGTCCAGCTCCCGGCGCTTTAGTGTGAGCGTCCGTCCGCGTCCGCGTGCTGACACGATATTTATGTTAGGTGTGAGTATGTTCCCTACAGTCACGGTACACTCTGTTAGGAGGAGCGCAGCCGTAATGTCGATAGGTTGGAGTAGCGGATGTTATACTTTATTTAATATCGCTCGCCTCAGCACGAAAAACTGCGGCTCCATTTTTAAAGATTTTGACATTTTTTAAAGAATTGCGCGAATGGGGGCATTTGATATATGGTCACGTTGAAGATTGTATGGAGGAGAAGACGTGCAGAAATTATTTCAGTATAATATGCATGAAATGCAAGCACATGTGCATTCAATCGCTAAGGCACGTTTTCTATTGAAAGTGTGTTGTTGTTTGACAACAATTTTAGTTTCAATAATTTTTTTACGAAAAGGTTTTGTCAAGAACACAAACAAATGGGATTTGTAGTGAAATATGTTTTTTTATAATTTTGATCGAAATTCGATCGCTGAGAGATCCCAATTGCCATTAATATTGTATGAATCTTAGGCGCTATACAACGTCGTTGATGGTGTCCGCAGATAGCCACGGTCGGCCCTGCTGAGTCGAACTACGTGGAGACCATCAGCACTCTCCGCTACGCCAACCGCGCCAAGAACATTGAGAACAAGACGCACGTCAACAGCGAGCCGGGAGATGCTCTGCTCACCAGGTAATCGCCAGCACCTGCTGCTGAGTCACTGGCGCCGCCCACGAACATCCGCACACGCCGACAGCGAGCCGGGGGACGCGCTGCTCATCCGGTAACCGCTAGCACATGCTGCCGAGTGACCAGCGCCGCCCACGAACATCCGCACACGCCGACAGCGAGCCGGAGGATGCGCTGCTCACCCGGTAACCGCTAGCACATGCTGCCGAGTGACCAGCGCCGCCCACGAACATCCGCACACGCCGACAGCGAGCCGGGGAACGCGCTTCTTACCAGGTAACCGCTAGCACATGCTGCCGGGTGACCAGCGCCGCCCACGAACATCGGGACAGACCCGCCAGGACTGAGAGAATAGAGCCACGTCAGCAGCGAGCCGGAGAGCGAGTGAGAGTAACAGATCTGCCTACACGGTCCCTAGTAAGAACGACTAGCCAAAGCAACAAGTCAACAAGCACTCCCTCAGGGACCAACGCATAGAAGGGTTGCTCCACACTACAGAACATCTCGACAGTGTCGGGACAGAGCAATAGGTAGAGGTTCTCTAAGTGCTAACATTCCACTAATAGGCTGCCGGACTGTGTGTGATCGAGAGATACCTCCTCGGTTACTGTAGATTCCAGAAGGAGTATGCCCCAGACGCCAGTCGGCTGGTTGCAACACTGTTCTTAAAAATTATATTGTCCGTAAATCGACTTACAGACAACCAGTTTTTTTTTAACGCAATTCGACGGTTTTGTTAACATGATACATTTCTTCAGGTTTCAGCAAGAGATCGATCAGCTCAAGAAACAGCTGGAAGAGACTTCGAACGGTATGTGCCAGCGCTAACCGCTGATCTTTATACTGTTCATTGGTAGCTCCTACAGTAGGTCGCCTTTGACGCCATCTAGGTAGATAGATACGTGGGGGTTTCCACGGTGGGACATGGAGGGGCAAGCGTCCCACCCCTGCAAGAGCTCCACCCTGGCAAATGATAACCGAAGAAATTCCAAAAAAAAACAAGTGCCTTTCGCCAAATTTATTACTCAAAGGTCATTTCCACAGCGTGACTAACAGCTTTCATTTTTTAAATAATATGTAATTGCTAGTTACATATTATTGTCAACTTGGGCAGATGTTACGTAGGGAATACTCTAGAATCTAAAGGTAACTTGACGGACGGCGTAAATAAAAAGAAAAGAGGAGTTCAGTGTATATGATAATCGAGACCTGTGACAGATCTGATTCTATTTCTTACTCCTCGTCTCTCCTATTTAAGCATATCCGAGCGATTTGAGGACTACCGGTCTCCATTTAACATCCACATAAGCATATGCGTTGCCTATTGTTAAACCAACCTACCCAATAGGCCGTCAGCTACTTATTAACTATACGATACGCGACATCATAGCCATCACTTTTACCGTGTTGTCTTCATTCCCGATGGCCGAAATTGGACAACGACCTCTTACAGAAAAGTATATTTACATTTTATTATATAAACAGCACTGAACTAGTAACTTTTCACTTAAATAAATCACAAAACGTATTCCTCCCGTGTTGCAGAGCTGGAAGAGGAGGGCGACGGGGAGGGGCTGACAGAGGAGGAGCTCTCGGACGACACGCCCACCGACCCCGAGCTTGACGAGCTGGACACGGAGGAGAAGAAGATACGCCGCAAGCTGCGCAGGGAGGAGAAGGTAACTGCTCCAGCGCTGCTCTACATGTGCGCCCCAGCCAAACAATTTTCAAATCCTATTTCACTTCCTTAGTCATAAAAGTGCTCCCGGATGAAAGAAATATATAAATTTTAGGTAAGTGCGTTGCCGATTACTAAATGCAAATAATTTTGTATGAAGTGTACTGTAAATTTAAGCAGCAAGCAAAACACTTTAGTACTAAATAATAATGGGCGATATACACTTCCAGGAGAAGCTGAACAGGGAGAAGGCGCACTTGGCTCGCAAGGTTCTGGAAGAAAAGCGAGCGGAACTGCAGAGGACCAAGTGAGTGGAACACTTCATTGAACGACACTACTAGTCAATGTATATTTCTGCTCCTGGCGCTTAGCCTTCAAAAGGCGCTGATGCTCCCTTGAGCCAGAGCACGGGAGCATTAACAGTTTTTTGTTTACTGCTTGGGACAAACAAAGAAACGATGCTTCTTTCAATAGATTAGTTATAGATGGATATAAACATCTGCAAAACATGGGTTATGCAGCCGCGGCGCCTCGACGTCATTACTTTCAGTGATTGAGGTGTGAAGGCAGACAGAAGGGAGAAATAATAATAGCCATATTGAGCCCGTAAACTACACCAGTGTCGCCTGTCCACGTCGGCTGTAATGCAGCATCTGCTGGGCTCGGAGCGAACCCGGATGAGTCGCATACCGCCAGTTACACTTAAGAGTCTACGCGGAGGAAACCGTGGGGCGGAGCTAGTAAGAAAACATAACTAAAACCGATTTGCAGGAAACAACAAGAAGAGCTGCGAGACAAGTTGGGCCGCTTGGAGTCCAAGGTTCTGGTGGGCGGAGAGAACTTGCTGGAGCGCGCCGACGCCCAGCGCAAGCTCCTGGAGCAGGCGGCCAAGGAGCTGGAGCAGCGGCGGCTGGTGGAGCTGCAGCTACAGCGCCATCTGCAGAAGAAGGAGGTGAAGTGGCCTGAGCCTTCATTGTTTATGTGTATTATTGCGAGGAGCTGCAATCCTATCTCCTAGTTCTCTATTTACCCTATACTCTTGGAGAACGATCGAATTGATCCGCCAAGAGATAACTCCAGTTTTCAAGAACACAAATTCTACCAATGTTATAAACTTAAGATTTCAATTTATAGTTTGTCCCTCATAATTTCAATCTTTTCAGGCCGAAAGACTGGACTTGGAAGAGAGATACTCGAGTCTGCAAGAGGAGAATTCAGCTAAGACTCGCAAGCTGAAGCGCGCGGTGCAGCTGCTGAATGCTGCGAAGGCGGAGCTGGCCGACCAGCAGAGAGAGCAGCAGAGGGAGATGGAGGGCATCCTGGACGGAGTGCGCGCGCTGCGGCGGGAACTGCAGCTGGCCGACCTCGTGCTGGACGCGTACATACCCAAGGAGTATCAGGCGAGTAGCGTCAGTCTCTCCCTCGTGTGAGGCGGCACGAACTCATCAGATCAATTTGCCGCGGACCTCAGGGGGTGTAGGCTGTCACCCCACGGTTCTCTGTCTCATCTATCTCATGGAACTAAGTAACCTTACAGAAGACGTGATTTAAAGTTATAGGCTCAAGGTTCAAAATGGTCATAAATAAACATACTCTTAAAATACGTGCCGTCGCACGTTGATAAGACCCATCGCTCTTATCATTCGAAAGAATGCCAAAATATTGTATCATATGCACATACAAAATTATAAACCAATAAAATAAAAGCATTTCTCTTTTGGCTGATATCTCCTAGACTATTAAATTTAATAAATTTGAAAAAGAAATTTAAAAGATTGGAAATTTAAACGGAATTAACAACTCAGACAACACTGAATTCTATATACATTCATAATCATTTTCTCTCTGCAAATGACAAAGGACAATAAATAAAAATATTATTTTCTAAACGTTGCCCGTTTCCTTGTCGCTGACATATTCAGGTCACTGGTATTTAATGGTTCAGTTTATCCGCACTGATCCATACGTATTTCCCCTCGAGACTAAAATCTACGTCGTGGAGTTGACATAGCGAGATGCCATCCAGCATCGAGTTCTTAACATCTCATCTAGTTCAATCGTAAACATTACTTTAATAAAAAACGTGACAATATATAGACATATTGTCTTGTTTTTTGTTTCATGACTCTTTTCTAAAACAGGCATTGATCGAGCAATACGTTCACTGGAACGAGCAGCTGGGAGAGTGGCAGGTGCGGTGCGTCGCCTACACCGGAAACAACATGGCCGCGCCGCCGCGTCCGCCCGCCCGCGCGCCTGCGGTGAGTAGTGAGATAGTGGCAGGTGCGGTGCGTCGCCTACACCGGAAACAACATGGCCGCGCCGCCGCGTCCGCCCGCCCACGCTCCTGCGGTGAGTAGTGAGATTGTGGCAGGTGCGGTGCGTCGCCTACACCGGAAACAAAATGGCCGCGCCGCCGCGTCTGACCGCGCGCGGACCTGCGGTGAGTTAGTGGTAGTTGCGGTGCGTCGCCTACCGGAAACAAACTGACCGCGCCGCCGCTTCCACCGCGTTAAGTTATTTTTTATTACGAACATTATTACGAAGCTGCATTGAAAGGTATTCCGCCTTACTAAGAAAATTAACACATACTATATCAGTTATATTTTTATTTTTCTACATAATCACCATCGAGCTCGATGCACTTTTGCTATATCCCATTTTAAGCATTTAGGCCGATGAAAAAAGTGATTCTTCCTTAGAATCATATTATACGTCTACTGCTGTTTTGATGTCGTCGTTCGTCGAAAATCTTTGACCTCCCAAGGGTGCTCGTAGATTAGGGAACAAAAAGTGATTGTGGTTTTCAGACATTGATTGCACAGACGTGTGAACACATCTTGAAGAAACAGGACTTTTATTCTGAGCATTCCTGGACGCTTTTCTTTTATTTTCTCTCGTAAACGACGTAACAAGAGATAGTAGTAATGAAAGCTTATAGTCTGACCCCTTTCAAGATAACCAATCATAATCACACCCTTCGAGTCCCAGATGTACTGAAGCCATTACCTTATTTCCGGGTAAAATCGCCTTAGCCGTTTAGGGGGTGGTAAACCCCAGGTCTTTTATTTCTGGCGTACAGTAATGAACCCACACTTTGTCCATTGTAACAAAACGATTCAAAAAATCATCTGCGTCAGCCTCAAATAACTCCAAACAATTTAATAAATATACGATTTCTTTTTATTTTTCCTAGTTGGAGCCCCCGGATCTTTCCGACCGCTACTTATCGTACGCAGCGGTGGGCGGCGGGCGCTCAGTGTCGCGCCTGGCGCGCCCGCACGCGTCCGCGGTGCCACGCCCCCACACCGCCTTGAGACAGCGCCAGTAGACTTTTCTTGTATCACCAACTAACGAGCTCTCTCGATAGGATCCCTAATTCTTATCTAGTGATTAATATTGCCTATGTTATTCAGAAATATTGTAGCTTTCTCACTGTTAAAGAATTTTTGAAACCGGTCGAATTATTTTTGAGTTTTATTATATTATAGCATTAGTATAGATTTAAGGTTTTTTTATTATATTATTTATTGTGGAATAATGTCAAATAAAAAAAATACTGCATGAAAAGCTTTTGATAAAAAGGCGTTCTATTTTATCTTTTTACATTTATTTTAATAACATCATGTCGGACAACTGTCTGTAGTCCAACGTTTAATCTCAGAATATAGGTTTTACAGAATGACCTGTAGTAGTGCTATTGCTACCTACAAACAATTAATAAGCTTCGTGCAGACGATCTCGATAAGCGAAGGCGGGCGCTGTAACTGGTATTCATTTTATGAATTTAGATTATACTTCACCGCACTAAAGTATGCTAGTCACATTCCAATGGAGTCACAGTATTAATGAAGTGATTTGATACATTTTACATTTATTTGTGATCAAAGTGTGTTGGCTCGATAAATAAATTATTTTGTACCGATTGCGTTTGTTTTATTTGCATTAGTTCCCACTTCACTGCTTGTGGTATCACAATTACAGCACAACAGTGTAACTAATGTAGATGAGTATGCACCAGTATGCTGTTATTTGGGTCCTCAATCCAAATGTGAAAATACCACAAAATATGTTTATTTTACTCGTGAGGCGTTACGGTGTATACTCGTATCTACAATAACAAACACATTCAAGTCACTTCACTGACGAGGTGGGAGGAGAGAACCTGCGATATCAGGGTTGTTACAGGTTTGTCTCATTTCCTAGTTCCTCAGCATTTATTCTTCTCTTCATACAAACATAATGTATCAAGTTTATGGTGCGCTTTATTAAGAGCGCTGAAGTCGCCGACCATCACAATATGTAGGTCTCATTGCCTTTACTTCTCTTGGCCAATTTACTCCACTATGAGGTTTTATATTGAGTCTATACACACACACACACACACACACACACACACACACACAATAGACGGAAATTAATATCTACATATTACATTAGCTATGCCGACGCGTATCTGCGCCACATAGATTATTTAGTAAGCTATCGTTGGACAAATTTTTATAAAATTTTCAGTAAAACAATTAATATGACTCTCATGGGCGCCATATTGAAGAAGGCCGTTTCTGCTGATTCCATGACGAACGTGAGATCCCCGCCACCGGAGCTGGACCCCGAGGTTGTGTTCATCAGGCGCAAGAAACGGAAACATATCGTAAATATCTGTCTGGTACTAGCTCGAGCGTCGTCGTAGGTGCTAGAGATGAGTTGTCGCTCTCACTTGTCTTATACCCAAATGGACCACCGGACTCTCACAGACCACGCGTAAATCGACATCCAATAAAGTGACTATTAATATAACATTTAACAGCAACGAAACCAAGCCAGTAATTGTGACATATATTTATATATACATAGGTTTAGCAAAACATGTGTATTAACGTCGCTGGCGTTTACAATTTGCAGGCCGCCTCACTATCCACTTGAGTGACTGATTAATTTCTTTAGCGAGTGAATGAGCAAGATATAGTGGCATGGATTAAGAGTTTTATTAAAATTCTTATTCATTTTATAAGCCATACATCATAATATGAGCTCTCTCATCATAAGATGAGATAAGTCAGCTTAGAGTAATAACATTTATAGGTTATTTTAACAGTTTGGGATATAATTGGAGTAAATTTATAAAAATTAAAATCTATAATAGAAAGTGGCTTTTGTTGATGTTTCGGAAGGTAAACCAAGGCATGCGGGGTGGTTCGTTCAAAAGGTATCCGACCTTTGTTTTTCGAGCATTCATTGAAATATAATTTAAATTTGATATAATTTAAATTTGATATAATTGTCGGATTTAACTTTTGAAAGATGATGAGTAAAGCGCAGTACCGTATCGAGAGGTATGCCGTTCTGTAACGCCGCGGATGCGAGTGTATCTGCAACCTCGTTACCCTTTACGCACGTGTGAAGGAATCCACTGAGAAGGAACTTCAACTCCATTACTATCAATCTATGGATACATTTTATAATGAGGTATGCTTCGTGTCTGCCGACATTATGACCCTTAGCACTTGCCAACAGATGTAGACTGTTCTTCGAGTCTGTAAAGATTACAATTTACTATATGTTGTCGGCTCTATATAATGCATTGCTTCATTAATTGCTATTAGTTCTACTCCCATTATGGATATACAAAGACGTTCGATAAGAAATTTGGCCCCAAAATCTGCATTTCCATCGTAAAGTGCACAGCTGGAACTGTTTCCTGTTTCGGAACCATCAGTGAAAATTCGATAGAGCGGAGTTGAGCTTTAGGTTCGTCAATAATGTTCACTCTGTGTATAATAATTTTGTCCCAGTTGAGTGCTATAATATCATAGGAAAGCAAAACTGAGGCAAAATCTTCCACTTTTGACATAGGTAATATGGAGTACTTTCCGAAACCCTCTAGTAACATCTAGTAACTTTTTTACTTTTGAAATTATATTCAAGGCGACGAGCTATCATTAGATTAAAGGTCTCACAAAGGCAGTTAATAAGTGATATGGGCGATACTTAGAATTATTAGGATTTCTCTTTGGTATGGCTGTAAGTTTGATCCTACGCCAATGACCTGGTATCTCACCATATTTATGAATTTTATTATAAATTCCTAGTATTTATATGTATTCTTTGGCATTATGTTGTAAATGGTTAATCATAGAATAAGTTATCGAATCAAAACCAAATTGGATCGAGAGATGTGGAGAATGGAACTTTGTATTTTGCGACAACCAGGGACAAGTGCCTCCTGCAAATGATACTAGCGCAACAGTTAGCTGTCGCGTCTGGTGACCCGTTGGAAGCGTAGAGGAAATGAGGGTGGCACATTTGTTGTGTGGTTGTTGCTGCGTCTGTAGGTACTTATAAAAAGCTCCGTCTGTTCTTTTGCCCCTTGTACCTACTATAAAATAAAATCCAAACAAAATACGGTTAGAGATAGTGCCACACAGAATGGGGCCGTCACGACCGAGAAAGTACCTCTGGCTCATATGATACCGCCGTAAAGTGACAGCATCGCTGTCGCGTTTCGTGCGGTTTGTGACTCGCCACTTTTGACTTTCAGGTCCAGGGAGAGTCCAATGACGACAGTGCATCTGCATGACAACAATGATACCCATGTCCGTGAGCGACGAAAGTCGCCGAATGCGTCGCCGCATGCTCGTTAGCTCTTCTATACTATAAAAAGACACATAAACAGCAATTTGCTTGTTTCAGTATTCTCATGTGAACTCCAAAGTGGACAGCTCTCCTCCCCTCCTGGTTGTTGCAGCCCCGCACCCCCGCAGCCTCCGTGACGTCTACACGGAAAACATTCGACTGCTGATAGCGATCAGGAAGACGTTTTTAGACGGTGTATGTCTTGTCATTGCCTTGCGGTTCCGGGTTCAACTCCCGAGTAGGATTCCTTTTTCAATCAGAGTGCTTAGATTTTTCGTTTACATCCTTATCATCATCATTACTATCAGCTCTTATCGGTCCACTGCTGGAAGTAGGCCTCTTTCAATGAACGCCAAGACGACCGATCTCTTGCCACTCGCATCCATCCCGGACCGGCTACTGCATGGAGATCGTCTTCCCACCTGGTGAACGGTCGACCAACACTTCTTATTCCTAAACGCGGCCTCCACTCCAGTTACTTTACACTTACTGACCCATCTGCCATCTGTTCTTCTGAGGAGAGTGTTACCAACCCATTGCCACTTCAGCAAGCTTATTCGCCGCATGATGTCGGATACCTTAGTTATCTGCCTTATGACTTCTTTACGAATTCTGTCGGACAGAGAAAAACCCAACATAACACGTTCAATAGCCCGTTGAGCTACCGCAAACTTGCGGACCAGTCCTAAATTAAGAGGCCATGTTTCGGCCCCGTAGGCCATCACGAGGAGCACGTATTGGTTTGACTTTCGTCTTCAAGCTCTGCGGTGGGCGACGTGAGAATGTGACGCAGCTTCCGGAATGCTACCCAACACAACTGAATCCTTCTATCGGCTTTCTTCTCGAAGTCATGTCTACCTAATTGCAACAGTTGCCCGAGGCAGATGTGTTCGTCTACAACTCCGAGAATAGCACCATCGACGTTGACCGGCCTGGGTAGAACGTGTTCGTTGAACATGACTTTTGTCTTGTCCAAGTTCATCCTAATGCCAGTACGTTGGGAGGATTCATTTAGGCTGTGCAACATTTCCTGCAGGCTCACCAATATGCTATGAAAAATCCTAAAACTATTTTATGTAATAATTCGAAAGCCAGAGATCGGTGTCGAGACTCCTTGAACACCTGAATCATCTCCGGGATGGAGTGATGTTGAGATCCCATCGGAATAGGAGGTTAAAGGGATATTTATTTATTTACCATATTGAACATAACCTCTAACAGTGTGTGTTGTTAGTGAATAACATCATATACCAATTGTGTTTGTGTTTGTGCTACCAGCGGCGACAAATTAAGTGGTTCAGAGTGTTAGTAAATTAAAAAGAGAAATGTAACTTATCATGTATAATAAAGAGATTTATTTTATAGAAAGCACTTGTGTTTCTAGAGATTTGGTTACGAAATCTTAAAAATATAGGTCCTAAACGAATATTAGCAATGATCAAACACAGCAGTATATCCTTAACGCCATTTCTGCGCGTTAAATAAATATATTCATCGACAATAGAAGAAGAGAAATGCAGAGCAGCGTTACGCTTTCATAGAGATAATATAGATAGAGAAGGAAAGCTATAGGCAGACCTGTGGCGGCAACTGTCCCTGTTGATTAACAGAGAAGGAAGATGAGAATGCATTACCACAGTTGTCTGTCCAAATCTCCAGTGCGTATTGCCCAGAGAGAAGCGATTCCAAAAATACGGACAGAGAGAAAACTACATATGCTTTCTTTCTCGATTTAGACGAAGGAGTTTTAGGCTGGCTTCCGTACTCTTATCTATATTATCTCTGTGAATTCGATCGCAATAGGTTGACGCAAAGGCTACTATTGTACAACTGGGGTGAAGGTTTGAGTGCCGTTACTTCAATTGCTTACGGATAACTGACATAGGCAATCGTTCCCAGTCAGGTTTTTCTCCGTGCCGCTACATGACAGAACACCAAGTGTGTGTATGTCGCTAGGATTGGCAGCGGCAACGATTAAAACCCTTTATAAAATAATCGCAAGGAGTCTGACGGAAAAGCGAAAAACCATTAAGGAACCTAATCAGAAGAAAGTAATAGGAGGAGCTTAAAACATTGTGCTTATCCAATTCGTTTTTTATTTCTTATGTCTGTTTCAGGGCAAGGTCGACTGCCGTTGGAAGACACCGTTCGCGAGGAACAGAACTCAATTTCACAATAGAATATCCGCATTCAGTAGGATACAGCGAGAAAATAAAGTGATTTATAACCGTCTGAGCAAGTCCGTAAGTCACTTATGTCCCCCATAGATGGCGCTGCCACGCGGTAGAAACAAACTATCATTGTACTGACGTCGAATTTATAAATACGCCGTGAACATAGGTAATTCAACTACTGAACGGATTTGTATGAAATTATTTTTCTGGATCCTCGTCTGTATTAGCAATAATTACACGAGAGGACGATTACAGTTGTTTCAACGATACCGACATTAACCTATGTATTATGATAAATTAGATTATCAATGAACTCGTTACTAGCGACACCCTTAAACACCTGCAAAGTGTTCATGCAAATGCGTTGCCCTCTTTTCCTCCTCTGTAATGGTACCAGCGGCTAACCATGGAAGCGTTACCACGTAAGAGGTCCGGTCATGCCGGCCACGAAATCGATCTACGAGGGGTAATTGATAAGTATCCGAAACTACAGAGAAAAATTTTAATACTCTATTTAAAACAATTTTATTTTCCAACGTGGTTTTCTTCTAGCACGATGCATTTAGTCCAGCGCTTCACCAATGCTGTTGCACCAATACGATAAAATGTTTTCTCTAACCCCTCAAAGTATTCGTCTGAGGCGAAAGTGACTCCATCATTTGATGAAAATCTTCGGCCACCTAGGATTGGCCCAACCTGCGTCGCGTGTGGACGCACTCCACAACGCTCGTGACGACCACCTCTCCAGGCTACCCTACAAAAAGAAATCATCGCGAAGTTGTTTTCAACCAAGTGTGATTGCGTTGCTGGTGTTGTAGGCACCACGAAAAGATTCCCGGCGGCCGTGCAAGCCAGCGCGGTCGCCGAGTTGTCACGCGGATGTTGTCCACGCCGAGCAACTGCGTTTTTGAGAAGAGTGTGAAGTCTCGCGTGGGCCGTCATGGATGGCGCACACAAACCAAGCGCACCGAAGAAGCCGGCGACGCGCTCGAGGTCGACCTCTCCATCTCGCGCGTCGAGGACTCCAGGTGCACCATCCAGAAGAACGCCGCCCAGCCAGAGCCGAGCATGCCTCACGGAAGTGCGTTGCCGGCATTGGGGCCTAAGGAACTGATCCCTCCACCCGGATGCAGTCCGGCGACGCCCGCCGGAGAGTCCGGATCAACTCCGTCCGGCATGGGACACGCCTCCAAGATGACGCATGCAGAATACGCCTCTCGCCTGCAGGACGTGGAAGCGTTTCGCGACAACCGCGAAACCATGAAAAAGAACTTTCCCCGCGAGAAATACAGGGGAATTGTGGACCTGATCCGCCAGGGAGGTTTCCCCCTTTCATCATCCTCCGCGGGCAGCACGGCCTCTTCATCCCCGAGCGACAACTCTACGTCGAGCAGCAGGGACCCGAGCCCGACCCAGCCGCGGCCGACGCCACGCACCGCGCGGGTGCAGGCGACGCTGGCGCAGCGTCGCCTGCACCCGCGCCGCTTGTGCAGCGCAGCCCGCCGTGAGATCCAAGAAAGAAGACCGTCGCAAAGCGCACGCGTCCTGAGCCGGTGCCATCGATCAGTCCATCTACTAAGAGGTACGTGGACATGGCTGCAATTGCAACCGCACCGACGTCCACCTCCGCATCTACTTCCCAACAGGCGCCTCAAATCACTGCTGGTCTTCTCCACAGAAACTGTGGGGGGTTACGGGCATCGAGGCGAACCTCATAACCCGGGTTGGGTCGCAAGGGGACGACTATCCCCTC
>JAFELO010000352.1:131036-147212 GCA_017140195.1 Eumaeus atala | reverse complement strand
ACCTTTTGGCACTTGGCGTTATCAAAACGAATATAACGACACCTGACACAATCAGTGAAAGATACCACCTACTCTATGCCCTATTTACCTCAAACTATTTGGTATAGAGCGTACATAACACTCCGCACGCGGGGGGCCTCCACCCTGGGCACCCTCACCGTGGAGTTGTTCTCCGAAGCCTGCCCCAACACCTGCCGGCTGTTCACCGAGCTTCTGGACGGAGACGGCGTCGGGTATTCCTACGTCGGAACGCAATTCTTCAGGTAACATTATATAAATATGCCGGTCTATTCATCTTATTACTATCCTTTACAGGTTGGTTTGATGAACCAATACGAATACAGTAAATATTGCCAGTAGGTACCTGTTTTTGCCACAGATAACCGGCTAATCTTATACAACTGAAGACTTTGTTTTTTCGAAAGCCTTAATGTCAGGCGTAAAGTGTAAAGCGTTTCTATCACTGATCTGAACTATTCACTAGAAGAATATCGTACTAGACCATCATCATCGAGAAATGGACTGTTCAACACAAAATATTTTATATTTACATTTAATTATTAAGGGACACCAACAGTACACACATGAACACGTTCATAACAATAAATATCAAAAACAATTCTGATGCATGCACTTTTACAGGTAGTACAATGTTTATAATATGTCTATTTAAGTAAAAAAAAAGCCAATAAGTAGATATTAACAATAAATAATTAAAAATTTTAACAAAAGTGACAAGAACTTGATATTTTTTTTGATAAATATAGGAGTTAAATTAAATCAAACAACTGACTTTGTACAGTTAAGGAGCAAAGCAAAAGTTCAATAATAATACAAAAATACAAGAACATTAATAACAGTAACAACACAAAATTATAACAACCATTAATTAATTAATTGCATCGAGATAAATTTTATACAGTATTAATATTTTTATAACATTCAAATATTTTTCTTTTGTACTGACTAAATGAGGCATGAAATGTGTCAACGTTCGATACACATTCGTGCGATCGGCGCTGGTCTGCCCACGTCTGTTCCCGAGGGAGACTTTACAACATAATTCGGGCCAGCGGTTCCTTAGATTAGTGCATTTAAAAAGAACGATCAAACGAACTCTTCAGCATTATATAATTAGTAGTATATATCCGAAGATAAGGAGCGAGTACTTAATGAATATTATATTGTGAATATAATGATAATAATATTTGTGCAACCTCCTTGCACACGTCAATGGTTACTCAGCTGAGCGTTAACATTTTACACAATGTTACTCCTCAATTTTTTGCCCTTAATATAACGACATAGGAGAAACGTGTGTAACATCCGCTCTCACAACGCCTCCTGGATACACCCGTACACCCCGCGCACTCGTAGCGTGGTGATCGTGTCTTCCTAAGGTTATGAATGTGAAAGTTTGGATGGATGTTGGGATGTTTGTATTTTTTGGAATTTTGATGAACAAACTATTGTGCCTGTACACCATAATTACATATAAGAATACACTTTTTTTTATCAAGTGGTTTTGACCGTAGTCACCGATCGATATTTATCTAAATTAAAAAAAATGTTTCAAAAAGGACTATAGAGCCTGAGATTAGCGCGTACAAAGAAAAAAAATCTTCATTTTTTATATTATTAGTACTTGGTAATTACTCGAAGATAAGGAGCGAGTGTTTAACAAAACATTATATCGATGAAACCTCTTTGCGTACATCGCCTCTGACATTAAAAATGCAAACTTCACGCGACCGCCGGCGTCGCTGTCCGCGAATGTTGAAATTAGTTTTGTGTTTATTGCTGCTCTTCACCAGCTCCGTCCTGTTCCTGCTCATCGTGTTGCTCACAGCGGTTTTGCCGCAGGTCCAGTCCCCGCTCAAAAATGTTACTCTCGGATTCCTTAATTGGTAACAACGAAGTTGTCGTCAAAGTCATCAGTCCCGAAGGACAAATATTCACAGCACATTTCGGGGAGAATACGCAAATCGAGGAGATCAAAAACAAGTCCATAGAATTCTTTTATCCCGTAGGCGAAACGGGGTCGTTCAGGTATAAGATGGTACGCGTCAGTGATATGAGTACGCTTCACGATTTCTTAACTATTGGCCAAGAGGAAATCGTCACGTACGAGGAGCTGTTGTTGGTGGAGAGACGGATCCCCGAAGCGGGTGCTTTGTGGGACCTGGGAGCGGTGCGGGCCCCGCAGGCCAGCACGATAGCCGCCGCAACTGCATCTCTGCCGGCGCCCCAAAGTGCCACGACCCAACCAAACCTCCAATCCTTATTGACCACTAATGAGCTAACATTTGAGCTCAGGAAAATTCTGATATCGTTAATAGAAGCTGGCGCTCGCCTCGCTGCCGCGGGTAGAAACTACGCGTCGACATTAGCCCAGCTATCGGCCGCTTTAGAAGAACCCAAGGGTCCCCGTTCTGCTGTCATGCAGGTGTTAACTCCAGAAGATATTGCAGAGAAGCTTAACGATGATCCCGAAATTTCCCGAGAACCTTCCGTGGCTGGAGACGAGAGGTACAGACGCGCCGACCATTTGCAAAGGTTTCTGACCAAGTTCCGAGCGTGGAGGGCGAAGGTTATCGCACCTCCGAGAGCAGACGCCGTTAATGTGCTGCACGAACTTGGATTTTCCCCAGAAAATACCGAGGAAGCTTTAAAAGTGACAGGATCCAATGTTCCCGCGGCTGCTGCGTACTTGATGGGAGAAAGGGGCTCCAGTGTTTTCGAATTAATTAACGGTCTTCCCGATGGCGCCATCCTGCAGACATTGCTGAAACAGCCGCACATTCAGCGGGGCTTACTGAATAGCCGAATGCTTATAGCTTTCATCGCCATGGTTGGTAAAACTGGCAGTGCGTCGTTGTGGATGAATTCTCCACACGGCAGTCCGCTTCTTTCACAAATATCCCGGACATATCACTCGGAGAAGTACTGCCTAGCAGTCAATCAGTTCTCCCAACGGAATGCAGAGGGCGCCGGTGTTTCGACTTCAGGGAACCAATAATTTTGTAACAAATGTATTATTTATTGCTTTTGGAGTATTATGCTGTTTTATCAATGTTTTGTGGTTTCATTAGTAGAAACAGATTTTACGGAACCTAGGTATTGACAATTGCGTTTTTTAATGTGTATCCGAGTCGGTATTATTTATTTAATTTTAATTGTTTAAGACCAACATAACATAAGTTCAATGATACTTAAGTTATAAATACGAATGTTTGTTTATATATGTGTTTGTTATAATTTCAATCAAAATTACTTAGCAGTTTTAGATGAATCTATATCAATATGGATAAACTTAAAATCTACTTTTCATCACCGAGAACAATATAATTATATTAGTATGGACTTTACAGGGGTAAAACCGCGGGGAACAGATATTATAACAAAATGTGCAGCAAATCAAATATGCACAACTCAAGGTTACATCAAAACCTAAAATAAGAGTAAGCGGCGACTGATGGAGTGACCCTTAAATTTAAACTCAACTGATCCCGATAGTGCTTCAGACTCTGCCGCGTGGCCATAAACGCAACTTGCTTGTATTTATACCATTTACATCTTATAAAAAAGCTGCTTTAACGGTCTGCACTGGTCCCAAGTGTTCCTTCGCCGAATTTGGAATTAACTCGACTCGACTCGCGACCGACCGAGACACGCGCCTTTCTTGCTCAATCTATAAGAAAGTTCTTGACTTGTCAATTGTCATTGCGATATTCGACCCGAAAATGTTTATTGTCCTCATTGGACTATTATGACTAACGTATTGTCCTAACATTTTTTAGAATATCCATTATAATTAGTTAAGACACTAGGGCAGATATCTAAAAATGAATAAACCACAGAGTTGGCTTGCACAGTGTGTCTAGTGCCCACTGTCTAATTAGCTGTCATGCAGACTGTCAATCTACTTGGTGTCGATAACATACCAGAGAGCCCCAGTGTTGGGCTCAACACGTGCGGTTAGCCTTAACACTAGTACTCGAGCGCTTAAACCACACACAAAAGCTGGCTTTCAATACAATCATTGTACAGATAAATGTAGCACCACTGATCGGGACCGCTGCAGTTAATTGATCCTAAGGCCTTTAGTACTCTAAACCCAGGCCCCACGTCCCAACTTACGTCCTCTGCAATAAATCCCTCATCGCAGAACGGTGTGTTGCCCTCAGGAAGGTGCCGCACCTGTACTGGAGCGGGGGAGATGTGGTATACGACAACGGATGCGGATGCTACGCACAGCGCGGCCGCCGCTGCCCCATCGGAGCTGAAAACTATCACTTCTCGCACTCCATGCCCGGTAAATTCACACGCATCTAAATTTGTTACGATCGCCAGGAAACAGCAGGAACTCCGGTCTCCAGAAATTCCGCTGACCAACTAAGAGACCAGAGGTATTTTTTACAACACACCTACGTCACCCCCATGGGCTACATACAAACCTCACAAAATATGTTGTACAGTGCCATCATCATTTGAAGAGGAGGAGGTATCTGCGACCTCTTTACCCGGCAGGCACCGGTGAGGTACCAGGGTCGTGCAGGGAATATAGCAGTGGCCACTGCCTTACTACTTCAATGCGCGGATATCAGAGGCAGTCGCGTAGCTTAAAGCCAGCTTATGTAACAAATTGTCTACCTTGTGGTTGTAGTAGCGCGAGTATCCATGCAATAAGGTTGACTCGCTCTCCTCAGCTCCGCTGGGACAGGAGTCTGGTCGGTTATTTGTTAATTTGAAACTTCCACAAAGCTAAGGAGCAGTAAGAGACGCTACTCGATGAGAGCTGCTAATGGGCGCGTGACTTGGCTCGTGGGCTCTGACTGCTCGTTTGCCTCCTTATGCTATAAAGAAGCGTCGGTCACTGCCAGGGCTCCTGTCGATGCGTGTGACGAAGGACGACGAGATGTGCGGCGTGTTCACCATCACCTTCAAGGCGCTGCCGCAGTTAGACCTCAAGAGCGTCGTGTTTGGCAGGGTAGGCGCCAGCGGCCGGCTCGTTAGTAGCACGCGACATGCGCCGCAAATCATCGTCATCAGCGGGACGACGTCCGCTGCTGGACACAGACCTCCCCCATAGAGCGCCATACGTCACGCTCAATCAATATCCATGAATAAATATTTGAGCTAGGATTAGCCACCCACAGAGAAGTCTTCACTCATCCTACCACTGTTTGTAGACTATACTGGTAGATATAGCTATAGAGTTTTATCACAATCTGATCAGTATTATATAGTTGTTTTTACTCTACTCGTATACGTACGTTTGATAGTTGTTTTAACTTTATTCGTATACGTACGCTTGATAGTTTCTGTCGTAAAGACTGCTGAACGGATTTAGATGGCATTTGATACAAATATTAGATACAATTATATGAATAACATAGTAATTTTTTCATTTCGAAACATTTACATAACAATGTTGCCTTGAGGTAGATTTTATGCGGGTGAAACTGTAGATTATTTCTACTAACATAAAGTGGAATGGTTTGTGTCTGTACACGTACTACGTGTGTCTGGCTAGTTCGCACTAGGCGAATATTTTAGTCTAGTAGCGAGTAATTTAGTAGCTTAACGTGTTTGGACACCAATTTTTTTTAACAATTCATGAGAGTGCGCTGTAGGGTGTTCATCTTGCAGAACATCATACAGTTGTGAACTGTTACTACTAGTTTGTTATGATGCTAATGTTGCAACTGTATTGCTCGAGTAATACACTACTAAATTATTCGCTTCTCGACTAAAATACTGGGCAAGTACCAACTAGCATTTAGTGAGATTTAATCTCTTCTGCAAATAGAGGTAACAACTTGTCACCCTGTTATGCATAAAATTTGCTACCAGAATAAATTCAAGTAAAGTGTTACCAAGTCAAATTTATATCAAAACGTAATGCACATCCCACCCTTAAAGTGCTCATAACAGTAGTATACTAGTAGCCACCCTCCATGATTGTTCAACCAAAAAGTGTTAAACGCACCTAAGGAAGTTTCCACTTCCACCACGTGATGTTCGCGTAGTGTTCAGATGTCAGCACAGAGGGCGCTATCCAAGTTGTACTCGTCTCCGCGCAGGTCGTCCGTCCGTGCAGAACGTTCGACATCATGCGAGCGCTCGGCTCCCCGCTGACTCCTCGCCCACACGTCGAGATATGCGCCACGAAGCGGAGGTCCCGCGGAGCCTGGACCCACGGCTCCCCGAACACTAAGCTACCCACAGATGGAAGCCGCCGCATTGATGTCATTTAAATAAACTGTGACTGTTCATTATGATTCCAAATGACTGTTCATTATGATTCCAAATGACTGTTCATTATGATTCCAAATGACTGTTCTGATTCCAAATGACTGTTCATTATGATTCCAAATGACTGTTCATTATGATTCCAAATGACTGTTCATTATGATTCCAAATGACTGTTCATTATGATTCCAAATGTCTGTTCATTATGATTCCAAATGACTGTTCATTATGATTCCAAATGACTGTTCATTATGATTCCAAATGACTGTTCATTATGGTCCTCTCGAAACAGGCGCTAACACGCTGTATACTATCTTCTATCACCTGATCGTGAGTGACTTTTTTTTTGGCAGCTCTCTAAGAGATAGATATACATTGTCGGTCCACTAACGGGCATAGGCCTCTTTCAATGAATTCCAAGACGGCCGATCTCCTGCTACTCGCATCCATCCCGGACCGACCACTGCACGGAGATCGCCTTTCCACCTGGTGAAGGGTCGACCAACCAACACTTCGTTTTAATAAACGTGCCCCCCACTCCAGGACCTTAGTGGCCCATCTGCGATCTTATCTTCTGAGTGTGTGACCAGCCCAGTGCCACTTCAGCGAGCTTATTCGTCGCGTGATATCTGAAACTTTAGTTCTCTGTCTTATGACTTCGTTACGAATCCTATCGGACAAAGAAGCACACAACACAGCACTTCTTGTTGAACCAAGGCGGACACTCGCTGTCGGTGCGTTTTGACATAGACATCTGCATAATTGTCATTTAGATGAGTTGTCCTCGTTTTCTCCTTCCTGCCAATAGGCCCCCGGCTACTCACAAACCGCATGGAACACAGCATAGCTTTACGGCGCAACCACCATACGACGTTGTCATGTGAGTGAGAGGTACCTCCCCCGTGGTGCCGGCTCAATTCAGCTGCAATGCAGCGTGGCCCTATCTACAGATATTTTGTAGTGTGGCGATCATTTTGGCTGAACGTTAACATTTGAATATTACTTTTTGCAGTAACAGATAAGAGTAGAATCTCCATCCGCACATCAATTGAACATTTTCTACGTAGTTCCTGTAATTTTTACTAAGTCAATAACATTTCAAGTGATAAGAATGATGTAAACGCGACTTTCTTTGTTCGTTCTCATAAATGAAGTTACTAAAATATTAAAAATGCCACAAAAGCTGAAAAATTTATAAAATATACTAAATATATATAATTGCGTATTACCAGGAGCGAAGTGGCAAAAAGACCCGGATATAAGACGAAATGTATAGTACTGAAAACAAAATAAGGGCCACTAGTTTATTTACATTTAAGTGCAATTTAGTAAACTGAAAGTAACTGATAAGTAGCATTATATTCATATTACGAACTCTTTGGAGTTTGATCTCTTTTATGCCTTTTTTATTTTATGTGTTCGTGTTCCTAATTTGAAAGTATTGGCCATCATTTTAAGAAAAAAAATAATTGGATGTTATTCTTATGTTATTTTTTGATTGTCTTCTTAACTTGTTTCGGTTATTTTAGGAAAAAAGTATTACTTTTTCAATTTCAATTAATTCATTGATCATCTCGCGTTATTCATGCCACCAGTACGAAGGCACATGGATACAATTACAGCAACCAGAGCCATAACTATGATACAAGAAGGGCGGCCTCAGCGTTACGTTGGTTTACAGTTGGGTTCTTCTCGAAGGGCTGTCCAAAATGTATGGAATCGCTTCCAAGATACTGGCAGTATTGCCAGTAGACCTGGTTCAGGTACAGTTCGCATAACAACGACTCATGAGGATCAGTACATCAGCGTAGAATGCACAGCACATACCATGGACAGGCCCCCGCAGCAATGTGGTGCTGGCGTAGAATGCACAGCACATACCATGGACAGCCCGCCGCAGCAATGTGTTGCTGGCGTAGAATGCACAGCACATACCATGGACAGGCCCCCGCTGCAATGTGGTGCTGGCGTAGAATGCACAGCACATACCGTTGACAGCAATGTGGTTCTGGTGTAGAATGCATAACACGTACCGGCGACAGCCTGCCGCAGCAATGTCTCGGTCATGAAACAACTAAAAATGGATAACACACAGCGTCTTTCTTCTAGCAAAATATTGCATCATGCGGTGTTATTTGCATGATGCAATATTTTGGTCACATTGCACGCAGGGGACCGAAAAATTAGGAACGTCTTATAGTGACTGGAAAGATAGAGACAAAAAGTCCGGCCCTCCCCGGCTGATCAGATCACACAACGCCGATCAGCGCCGCGCTCCTACTTGCGACTGATCAATGAGTTGCGATCCTCATCTATGCTACCAAAAGGCTTCTACTGCAATTTTCTCACTAATGCTATAAGTAAAGACAATAGTCACAAATATTGTTTTTTTTTATTGCGGGCCGTAGTTAAAAAGTGGAAAGATAACATAATCTTATAAAATATTCGCTTGCACCATACAAACAAGATCAGCGAACTTGTGAGTCACACACCGGCAGCTGGCTCGAATTTCACGGT
The DNA here is from genome assembly GCA_017140195.1 of Eumaeus atala. NCBI lineage: Eukaryota > Metazoa > Arthropoda > Insecta > Lepidoptera > Lycaenidae > Eumaeus > Eumaeus atala. The sequence continues at coordinate 138,440 of JAFELO010000352.1, read as the reverse complement.
GTTGCCAAGTCTGTGGGTGATTCTCGTCAAAAATTAATTTCATCGGTCTATGTCCAATGTATAATGTGTAGAATAAAAACATTTTTAATTTAAACTCTATGGAAAGAAAGGTCACTATGAAGATATTGTATAGAAAATACATTAACTAACTCTTAATATATATACATATATATACGCCTATCTCTTCAGGGATATTAGGCGTAGAATCATCTATTCGAAAAAGGTGTTTCTACACTCTTATACACCCTTGTTAAATTTATTTATTGCGTTAGTTGGTACACGTTTGTTTGTTTCTTTGTTCTAGATAAACTATGAAATGGTACTGAGGTCTTTATAAACATTTGGTAGATTTTATGAAATGAGAGAAAAAAGAAAACAAAAAACGTAGCAAACAGCGCCGGGAACAGCTGTTCCGATATAAATATTGTTTTATATAATTTATGGGTCTGTTGATAACTACCAACGCCCATAAACATTCACATATATGTTTGCTGATCGGTGGGCAACATTCTCGTCTCCAGCTTCCCTCAAATGGGCCACCGGAATCTCACAAATCGGAGGAAACACAAGAGCGTAGCTGTCACTTTACTTCAACATTCTCTGCATACTACTTTCTTACAGTATTTGTGAAACAAACATACGCTATTTGTGGTGACGTTAACTGGCCATAAATATGGCAGTTACCAAACTGGGCAACACTACTGACTGTCGCATAAATGCCGATGTAAATATTTTGTTACGCCAGTGAGCCATCAGTAGTCACCGTGTGTGTTTGTTAGAAAGTACATTTGAGTTGTGTAGTGTGCAACGAAGATAATGCGTTAACGATATGCGACAGAGATTAGCTGCGATGCACTAGGCATCACTTTATAATATCTCCATTAATTGTTCTTCTGAATACATAGTGTAAGTTTGATTAGAGCTTATTATAATATTAAGTATTTTCCTATGTTGTATAATACGTAGGCTATATCGTGAAATTAGCCAGGACATTGTTTTATTTATCCATAATTCAATTTCAATTTGTTTTTGAATCAATGAAATTGAATTATTCACTTTCACTGATACAGAAATTACTTCATAAATCAATGTTCATTCAGAAAATAACTTATAAATAAATACGAAAAAAGAGTAAGAACCGGGTTAGGCCGCAAACGGATAGGAGTACGTTTTAAACTTGTAGGCGTACATTGAAGCACTTATTTAATTCCTTTCTTATCCTACTGATTAACTTACAGTACGTATGTACTATGGAACTTAGAATGCTACTAATGTCACTATAGAACAACAAGTATAAAGCGAAGAGTAAATAAGTAGAAACAAGTAAAAAAAATATAAATGAGTATTTTTGTTTTAGGGACCGCAGCAAGGTTTCGGTAAAGAGAGAATCGGTCCACAACAAACGTGAAGCTGTTTACACTAATAAATTCAATTCGATACACAACGAACATGGTCCATTACTACGTTTACGCTAAAGACTATTCGGCTTCGACGAGAGGCGTCACATATTATCACCAAAACGGCTTAAATACTCTCGCTCAATTTAAAAAGGACGTGAAGCAAATCAAAAGTGAACTATTGAGTGCTGGGGACAGAATCAAAAGTTATTTACTTACACTGGGGTCATGAGTGTGTTGAAGTCGATGAAGATTTATGTATATTTGCGTACAAGAATCTAAGCGGCAGCGACCCGGCCACAAGACCCGATGGCATCATCCATTGGCTAAGAAAGAAATATGAAATCTGCGGCGAAGAAGGAAAAACGAAGTTGTTGTATATCATCACCGACGGACTGATCGACCGACTTTGTGCCTCACGATGTTCCCAACTGAATGAGAACACGCATTACGAAACAACGGTCCTCTCCATGCGTTCAATGAACAGCTGAGATCGGTAGATCCTTCTGTGGCAGCATCTTTCTTCAAGAGTCAGTGCACGGTGTACAGGAACAACCAGCTCTATGACAAAATCAATATTGCCGAAGCGTTTAACTACGACAATGTTAATGTAAGTAATTTTGAAACAGAAATTAAAGAATTAAAATCTTACATCAAGCTAAAATTCATTAAAAATTTTGGACACGACTCTGTGGCTTTGAAAGAAATTGACAAAATAAAAAAGCTTCGTGATAGATTATTTAATGAATTAAGCTCAAAAGAAGTCAAGAGTGAGATAAACTTGGAAACAAAAGATAAAAATGTATTTCTACGTGAATTCATTAATACGAATTGGTACAAGAACCTCACTGCTCCTGCTTTTGGGGTAAAGGTTGACATTGAGAAATCCATTTCAACTTTGATCAACTACATCGTCAGCGATGCAAAGTCTTACTCATTTGACGCATTAAAATTTGAAAAAAATTATGACAAAGCTGTCGTGGAAGAGCCGGTCGTAGACGTGAACTTCCCACCCGAGCAAGAAATTGTGTTTCCAGACGTCATTATGGACGACGATAAAGGAATCCCTGTTATAATTTTGGCAGAGTTCAATGTGATGAGCAAAATTATTAATAATCCAGATCGGGTATCGCCCGCCAGTTTTAGTAAATTCAAATCCACTGCTGAGTGTCCCCTGTATTTGGTTAACGATCGAGACATGAGTGCATCGATCGGTTACTTTTACACTTTAAATGTTTACAAACAACTATTGGCGAGCGATATAAAAACTGATCCACACACGCGGAGACCTTTTCGCGGTGGTCTTGTGCTCACGGACACCGACGTCTTTGATAAGTATAACGATTACATTTTGTCAGCGACGTACTTTGGTTGCAAGAAGATAAATTACAACGTCGGGTTGTTTTACTTCGTGCTGTGGAAAAATTGTGAAAGTAAAGAATGGATGGACAGAAACGTCGTCGAACAGTTCAAAAGGTACACAATGCGACGCATCGGTGAGACAGTGTGCAAAATAGGACTGTCATCTCTACCGCTGGATCCTCAAGAGAACACCTCGCTACTGACTGCGTTGTGGTACTGCGTCGAGCTGTCCTCGTGCATTTTCAAAAATGATCCACTATTGTTCAGACATGAACGGCTGAGAGGATATTCTGCTGTAGCACATCATATGATTGAAGTATTGAAGTACTTCAGTTACGATCTGGATTTGGAGGCTATTGGAAAACGAACTGAACTTATTAGAAATGTTATGACTTTAAAGAGGATCGATAAACATAGAGACAAAGTTTACTACTTTCTACAGAAAATCTTTAAGACCGTTAACGGTTTCCTAGAGAGTGAAATTCAAAACCCGTACAATATACACAAACTCAACTACCTGACACTGAGTCACAAGGATTTGTTCCGCGACGACGTAGTGGAGGAGAAAGTGCACCTGAACGACTACGTGCATCTGATGCACGTCGCAGGGGATGTGGCAGCGCCCAACACCTTTGACATTTGTGACGAGACATTCCGCCCGTTCTTTACCATCGATCAAAACAAATCATTCTACACCGACTTGGTCAGGCACTCAAGGAGGGTAGTTATCCACAATGACCACGACAAAGATAAGATGAATATAACCTACGAAGCTATCGATTCGCTGGAGCTCGACAAAATTCTGTCCCTATACAAACTTTTTATTGATTGTGTAATCGATTTTGAAAAATATCCAACATTTTCTGAGTATGTTGAATATATTTCTAAGAAAAAAAGGTTCTATGGGGAATTAGTAAACATATATCCTGCTAATATTCACTGCGGTGCTAAAAATGTGTTCGAGCGCTATCAGCAGCTAGCCGCCAAAGTCGAGGTCAGAGAGTTCATTAGAGTGTCCAAGACCTACGTGAGCCGAGCTCAACGAGTAAAAGCCGAAGGTAGACTGAAGTCTACTGGAGACAATGAAATTAGTAACTTTATATCTAGGGAAGAAATGAAAGTTAAATTAATAAAGAGAACATAGAACGCGAGATTGTTCATAGAACCGACGGAATTATTACTAAATTTGTGTTAAGTTTTATCTGAAAGTGTCTCTCTAAGACTGTTATTATAAGTAAGTTAGTATAAATAGGTAACTAATAAATAGTTATAAATATATTCTAAATAGCTAACACTAAGTAGCCAGTTGTTTGTATGTCTCCTTCTTCAACCTCCGTATAAAAAGTAACTTTTTAATAAAATCATAATATAAATAAACATTTATGAATTATATTTTTGCTAAGATTTTTAAAATGTGTCCCGACAGTTGAAGCCTTGTTTTATTCTTTTCAGTTAGCAGTCTGGTTTTTTCTTACAACAACAACACATCTTCACGCCAGCTCCCTAATGGGGTAGGCAGAGAACGGAATGCCATACGTACCTGCCTTACCTCCTCCACTTCCATTACTCTCTTCATACAGGATACGAAGACTCTTGACATCACCTTCGGACACTACATCATTGCGAACTCGGTCGGCGAGAGTTACGTAACATATTTTTCGCAACGACCTCATCTCTGCGGCGTTTATTCTACGTTCATGCACTTTCAGCACATAATTATTCAAGACAAGACGGGCGCCTGGCTGGAAGCTGTGGTTTCGAGCAATTTCCCTAACGCTCCATTCACTCTGTTCCCTGCACACACTCTTCTTTCGACATCTGTGGTGCATCTTTCTTCCCAAAAAAGCACAGCCAAGATATACAAATTACTAATTACGTCCGTTCTAGTTATTTCTCTTTCAAATACCAAAAACTTTAGTTCTTCACATTCATTTTAAGCCCATATTCTCACAATCATCTTTCATAAGCGAGCGGCTGCTCAGAAACCGCACGAAACGCGACACACGATGTATTATGTAAGCGGTGACCGGCACATATAGTACATACAAAAACAAATAATCCAGCATAACAGCGGTCACTGCGCCGCGGCATCGCGCGCAAGAGGCACCTGGTCGTGCAGACACAACTGCAGTGCAGCACGGCAGCTACTCTAACCATACTAGATCCACGTCCGTATATCATTATTCTCTAAGCCATCGACAATCCTACTTAGTTGTGAGTGGAAAAGTGTATGTAAATTTGTTATACTTTCACGTAAAACTACAGTACTGATTGGATGATACGAGTTTTTCGTTATCAGTAGAGTTAGTGACCCATTTTTAACTTAAATTAGATGAAAAAAAAAACTTCAAATATTCGAAGAATCAGTCTTAAAAATATATTTTGTTGTTGGGCGAGGCGTTGGGTTCAAATCCCGAGCAGGTCCTTGTCTCTCGTTCTGTTCTTGAGGTACTTAAACACCCTCCTGCAACAAGCAACGTCTCATGTAGAACATTACTAATATGAAACACTCAACTATATTCATTTATCGTTTAGACTCTTCACAAGAGTGGTATATGTGTCCTAAGGCTTAGACATTCGACCGAGAGAGGTATTCCCAGGTCGAGCTGGTTTCATTCAGCTGCAATGCAATATGATTCTATTCCATTCAATGGCACTAGAATCGACGCGACCGGATAAAGAGAAAGCAGACGCGTTCCCTTACCCGGACTCATTTTTGCATGTGCGTTCACGTCAGACGCCCTGGTGTGTATCTGTGTGTACGCGTGTACTGACCACAGAGTCCTGGGCGCGTGGCCCCAGTCGGGCGGCGGCGCGGCGGTGAGGCGGCGCAGCACGGCGGAGGTTGGGACGGGCGCCGCCACGCTGACGTCACGCGCGCTCGCTAGCGCGTGCACGCTGAGCTCTCCCGCGCGCGGGTACGCGCTGCCGCCCTCGGCGCCCACCTCCAGCGACACGCGCATGCGCATCTCCCACACGCAGCGCAGAGGGAAGTTCGCCACCTAAAACACAGCATCGTCATCTGTTACGACGGCACCACACGCCGCGGCGGAGAGGACAAGATTAACAATTGCCCTGGTGACGTGGTGTATTAATACCTGTTTCATATTGCGAGTACCACTGTGTTGCGGCAGAACAAATGGATAAGTACCGTGGCGCAACTGATCGGGTACGAGTCCTTTTTTCTCACTCGTTTATCCAAAATCACCCGATCCCGAAATCCATCTGTCATCTTACTTTACAGTCGCGTCGTAGTGCATCTCACTGTCTCTGTCTACGGACCTTGTCTCAGAAAAGAAATGCACTTGTGTACAGTGAGAACTGCCACTGCTGCTGTGCAGCCGAATTGGTTCTCGAAGTGGCATATATCGCTCACATACCGGCATGAAGTGAAGTCTACGCTGTCGCTGAGACGTCGGTTGCTCACGGGAAATAAAGGAGATCATCGCATCTGTACAACCTGCGGCATCTCTAATGTGTATAGACCTCGGCGGTCATGCTAAGGCTCCGCCAGCCCGTGCGCGCAGGACGCAATAATAGCGCACTAACCTTGAGCGAGATGAGTCTGTCGGGCAGTACGTCGTAGGCGAGCTTCGCCCGCGCGTCGCGCATGACCCGCGCCCAGCGCCGCGCCAGCCGCGCCAACGCCACGCAACGCCGCAGCAGCAGCGCGGCGTCGCACGCGCGCGCCGCTAAGCGCGAGTACTCGTAGCGCATCGCCTCGGCCGCGAGGGCCACACACAGCGCCGCCAGCGGGTCGCTGTCATCTGGAAAATCAATATGTTACGTTTTGATCATATTTTTTATAAAAATATGAGGCAGCGGCAGGCTTCCCGGTCGGTATCTCGTATATTCTACACTTCAGAGAGTGAAGACAGCACAGCATAAACATACCGCCTGTTCAATATTCCTCGTTAAATACCTACGTACTAGCCGGTGGACGATGCATTCTCGGTCCGGACTCGCTCTCGACTTGGAAGCATCTTGTGCTCTGCTGTTCATACGTCAATATGCTGAGGATGTATTTATAAAATACAAATAAACAAACTGAATTGAAGTGGGCTAAAGCAGTACATAATGATGATAATGTTAATAATCGCATACAGGTGGTTGAAAATAGGAGGAGCTCGGTCGTCTTGACATTCATTGAAAGAGTCCCAAAGTTGGTGGGGTTGTCCTGTAGTGCGAGACATCCCCATCTGTGGAGGTGGAGTTGGTCCCTTCGAGGGCTGACGTCAGCCGTCGAGGGGCCCTGATGATTTATTGTTCCTGGGCATCTCACCAAAAAAAGGCCATACGTCCAGCAGTGGACCGATATCCGCATAATGACGACGATGTTGAAAGCAGTACATACGCATTAATGGTGAATTTAGTGTACTTAATCACAGATTTATAAATTGCATTTAAAATATACGGAAGCAAATTTCTATGGATGTAAACTGGCCTTGTAAATATTGTAAAAGTACACATCGAGAGACGTGCTGATGATCGTTCAAATGGCGGCAACGTACATCAGCTTAGTTATATAGAGGTCAGTGAATTATGCTCACCGGTGGGAGACACCTCCACGCCGACTTCGAGCGGCGCGCGCGCCAGCTTGTCCGGTCGCACGCACAGGCGTAGGCGGCCGCCCATCAGCCGGAAG